>JAJHSJ010000005.1:92352350-92686692 GCA_021015155.1 Magnolia officinalis
GTGGATAAAACACATATACATTATGATAGCTGCCACAGAACTTTTACATCAGCTAGCTGGCTGGTGTTGGGTTACCAGCGAAACCAAATCTTGTTTGGAGCGCAACTTCATGGACCCGGGGTGGGTGGATCCTTGATCCTGGAGCCACTGTGATAGATGCACCTTAATCCACACCGTCCATCCTTTTTTCTAGCTCATTTGAGGACATAACAAAAAAAAAATGAAGTATATTCACATCTCTGACAGACCACACCACAGGAAAGAATGGTGATTGACCATTAAAAACTTTTTGTGGGCCACAAAAGTCAATCTGATATTCGTGTGATCCCTCCATCTAGATCTTTTTGACTTTATCAACAGGTTGAATGACCAATAAACATTCCGGTGACCTTAAGAAGTTTTTAATGGTGGGTATTTAATCACCACTGTTTCCTGCGGTGTGGTCCACCTGAGATGTGGATCTGCTTCATTTTTGGGATCATGTCCAGAAATGATCTGGAAAAACGGATGGCCGTAGTGGATGTAAGAAAAATACACACGCTGGACCCCACAGTCAGGGATCCACCCACTACTGTGGATATTCTGAAGCCGCCCCCCTGTCAGTCGTTTAACAGTCCAATCAAATGAATTTACGGTCAGTATCCAATCCGTAGCAGAGCTCAAAGACGACTGGTTCGGATCATGGTGCAGACGTACCACTATGGTACACTATACGGAGGCACGAAAATCCCGTACCTCTATAAGGCACTGAATCCTCTCTACCCAACAGCATCGGCTAAAGAAATCCTGACCGTTAATGTAGTCGTTGAGAGTTTACTTACGCCAATCTTGGCTCCCCTGCGACTCAAGATCCATTGTATCTCAATGCCTTCTGGGGCCCACATGCCGAGCGTTCTGACCATCGAAACCATCCATCTTGTGCATGCTATACTGTATGGGCTGGCTTACGAAAATTATGCTGAATGGATGACTTTAATCATCATTCTCTGATGAATCTAGAACAATGAAAATAAGATTTTCTATGGATCTCATTCAGCTTTGAAAATCAAAGGTCAGAATGATCACAGAACGGTTACTATAGGATAGTAACTAATCTGTTGTATAGAAGAAAATATGTACGGTTCAGATCATTGAACTATCTCAGTATTTAGGGTCCAGTGGGTGGCGACACACACTGGATCCTGAGTCACGACGGAGGCGAAACGAACTCCATTAATAACACGAATGTTCAAAAACTGGCTATTCCAACTAACAGCGAGACGTTGAAGTGGTGACCCATGCTTTTATTTATTGAAAGGACTTTTAAATAGCACACGCAGAGTTGGTGAACATCATGTTCTTTTTTCGTACTATTGGATGCTCTAATCATCGATCTGGACCGTCCATTTTCATGGCAGCGGTTAAGAATCCACACCAATAAAAGAAAGCTCTCCCATCTGATCAAAAGTGACCAATAATCTTCGATCATATATGACCATACACAGATGGTTATAAAAAAGAGAAGCGATTGTTTGGAAGGTTGACATCAAATACACGTTAGTTTTAACACTCGGTGTCCTTATAGTGGGCCCGACAGAATTGGAAGTCGTCCAAATGAAAGATAGATGTCCACATGTCATGTGGTCTGGAACATTTTGAGCTTTTTGTTACCAACATGGTATAATTATCATTTACATGCTTATAATTTCTGAAAAATAATAAAAGAAATTGAAATATTAACGACAAGTTAACGTAGGCTAATGTATTAGTCTTTTTCTAAAGTAATTGAAGCTGTTGACCGGTTGAGCTTGTATACAATTTTTGGATGGATAAAAATTAAAAGGAAAATACCATATCAGCGAAGACTAGAAGGAATGGAGCTGCCTTAGACTACTACATTGGTATATTTCTGGAGGACTTGTAAGTTGGCTTGAACAAGAGAAAGTAGTTGGTGATGGTCCAATGAATCACTTAAGCATTGTTTATATAGGTTAGGATTATTGGACATTTTATTTTGCAGGTAGGAGCAACCCATTTGCGATATATATGAAGTGCGTCACTATAGCCTGCCTAACATGCCCATGCTCTCACACCAAATCCAAGACCATGCATCAATCCATGAGACTCAGATTCACCAAGTAAATAATAAGGTAATCAACGCCTACTTATAAACATAAGATTTTCTTCTCTTCTATCCTACATGGGACTACTCCCAAAAACTCATAAATCCAATTTTTTTAACAAACATTATCTCTCTCTCTCTCTCTCTATATATAATTTAAAATATTTTTCACAACACTTTTCCCGAAAACAATAAAAGAACTTGATATGTGTATAAACGGTCATTTTCAATGGGGCCTGTATGTCTGGTCCAGTACATATTTCCGCGGGCACAAAGTGGTGCTGGCAGTCCGTCCAACCAAAAGCTCATGGCTTCAGCCTGTCAGTATCACCGGCTCAACGTCATGTCATCTGCGTGAGCCCAAAATTCAAGCAGCTCCACAACTCAAGTGAGCCACACCACAGTGATCAGAACGGCCAGCATTCAAACTTTTTTTGGTCCCCGTGATGCTCACATGCCATATATCACACCCTTCAAAAGATGGTTCATCCAGAACTTTCATGGGCACAAAGAAGGTTTTAAATGGTAGGCAGTCCCATCTTTCCTTTAGTGGGGCCACTGGAGAATTGAGTTATAACCTAATTTTTTTAGGCAAACATCTTGACATGATCCAACAAATCATATGAATTACCTAAAGTCATCACAACGGACCCAAAAGAGCTTTTTGTTTCATAGGTTACCTACAAGTTTGGCCATGTTAGGGCTCCGGTGCATGCTATGTATGCATGCAGATGTGTGTGTATGTGCATGTATTATATATGTGCGCTCATGAGCATATAATTGAGAAGCACGTTGTATGTCATTCACTCGTTGCCTCAAATGCTCACCTCATCCTTTCATATTTGTGGACTACCAGAATGGTGAGCTATGACTCATCATGTTGCCACCCTAAAGGTTGGTTGTGTGAAATTGAGAAATATGTTTTCAGTATTTAGGGGTTGTTTGGTACTATGGATTTGGGGGATTTCAAATCCCCTATATTGTTTAGCACCATAAAATAATTGGGGGTTTCAAATCTCTAAAGTAAATGGGGGTTTCAAATCTCCTTAGGGGGTTTGAAATCCAAAGGTGACACTTTGGATTACATCTAAAATTATTCCTATAGTTGTATGTGTAACATGTGTATCACTAGACTATTAATCTATTAGACACATGACCTACTAATGATATCCTAAAATAATTAGATTATCAATTGCATCACTATAATTACTTTAATATGATAATCAGCACTGTCTAAACATTGTCCATGTAAATCAACGGTTAAAAATCGTTGGTTAATCACTCGGAAGTGATCTTGTGCTTGTGGCCCATCTGAGACTTGAAATTTCATCATTTTTTGGGAAAGTATATATTTCAGTGGGCTTATTACAACCATTGTGTCAAAAATTACATAAGTTCACTAATTAGAGATATTAAAATTGATTTAGTAATTAAATTCAAACCCACACAAATATTCTATGAATAGCTACTTTTGGATTAAAGTTGATTCTCAATTTGGGTGAGGATTTCAAATCCAGGGGATTCCGAATCCAGGGGAGTTTCAAATCCACTCTTCCGCCCTTAAGTTATTAATGTGGTGGGACAATACTTGTGGATATAAGGAACTAAGACATTGATTGCACGCAATGACTCCAACACCACCTAGCTATGTGATGGTGTCAGGACTTTGTGGGGTCCACCATGATGTATTTGTTTTATTATGTTATCCATCTTTTTTTGCCGGCTCATTTTAAGACTTGAATTTAATAATAAACTATATCCAAATTTAAGTAGACTAAATAATAAGGATATGTGCAAATTAAATGCTTACCATTGAAAAACTTTTGAAAGTTAGAGAAGTTCGGCATCAAAGTTGATATTTGTGTTTTCCTCTTCCAAGTCTATTTAACTTTATGAATAGATGGGACAATAAATAACATTAGGAAGGTTTTATAGGTGGACAATCCTCTGCTACTTTCTCATCGTGTGGTGCACTTTAGCTTTGGACATGCTTTTAAGTTTGGTTCCAGGCATTAAAATGAGCTTAGTAAAACAGATATACGAAGTGGATAGATAAAAAAAACATACAAGGCCCTACAGTGTCCTGACATCAGGTAGTTTGGTGGCGTTTGGTCACCACGCAATCCTGTCCAATCAAATATCCACTCGAAACAATTCCACCCATCCCATGTGCTCTTATTGCGTTCTGACCGTTGTGTTTTATTTTCAACCGTCCATTTCCAGGCGACGTGGTCGACGCTAGACACCTCCAGCTCGCGCGTGGAATCGGCGAGTGGTGTGGAGCGTTTGTATTTGGCGAGAAGGCCCACCAGATGAATAGTCCATCACCACTGAAAGGTGGGACACACCATCACAGACACAGATTTCAAATGGACATGCACCCGTGTGAGCACAAAAACACACGCTACCTACCCACGTGCGGCACTCACCCAGATACAGATCACCGAATCCATGCACCTAGTCACCCATCCATTAGAACAGAAAACTCGTGCACCATAGTTTAAAAATTAGAAAGAAAGATAAAAATCAACTCGATTGGACCGAGTCAACTCAAATCGACCAGATTTCAATGGGTCTCCAGAAAAACGAGAGAGAGAGAGAGAGAGAGAGAGAGAGAGAGAGAGAGAGAGAGGAGAGAGAGAATGTGTAGCTATGACTGTTTTAAGTTTAAACTACTAGTATACACTCTCTAATGAAAATCTCTAAAGAGGAGTAATCTCACTCTCCTCCCCACATTCAAATGCAGAAGCAACAACAATCCCCAACATCAAATCCATAAACGCTCCCATTATATAACCATGCATCTTCTTTCCATTCACCTTCAAATACCATTTCAAAAGCTCTTCCAATCCCTCCCATTCCTTCACTCCATGCGCCTCTACCATCTCCTCCATCGACTTCCTGAAATCCCTATACGGGTCCTCTGAATCCATCGCCATCGCCACGCTCTCTTCAAACGGAGGTGGCCCACCACACATCTTCCCCTCTTCCAGTATCGACTTCGTGTTTCCTGGCTCGAAGAAGAACCGATCCGACCGCACCCCTCGCATGACCGTCTCCACCGACCCCCCTTCCGATGCCGTCGAGAAGCTCGCTGACTCGGATGAGTTGGTGAACCATGACTCGGACGTTGCGGCCGCATCCAAGTATATGGAATTAACGGTCTTGATCATGTCGTCGTTTTCATGGCGGGCTACTCGGAAGGAATCTGTTCTTGGCTGCTTGCAAGAAGGCCATGGCCAATGAGAGGTTGTGTCTCTAGTCCTGAAGAGGGATGGGAACCTCATCTTCTTGCCCATTTTGATTTTTGAGTGTTTGGAAAAGTGGGTTTTGGATTTTGAAGGCTTTTGTTTTTGTGAGGGTAGTTGATACAAGACATGAAGCTGGCAGGATGGCTTTAAGAGGAGGGGAGGAAGAGAGAGAGAGAGAGAGACGAAAGTTGAAAATGGTATGGTGGGGCTCTCATGTGTGTATTAATTGCAGGTTTGTGGAATTCAATGTTATTCATTGCACCTATTCAATTATTATTATATTGAGAGAAATGATCGAGTGCACTAAAGAGCACTTATATTACTCGTGGTTGCATCGGGGCTGTTGGACAGTCCTGTCAACCGATTTGAACCGTTCATTGTGTCAGAACACATTCCACAAGTTGTTACGTGTCAATGAAAGAATCATAACGAGTCAATCTTTAATTGTATCTCCTTTAACATTTCCATCCATTTTCGAGGCCATGGATTGGATGGTTAAGGGTCGTGAACAATTTTTACACTACACATGTTATCGGAAGTAAGAAATAAAGAAAGAAAAAAAAAAGGTCGAAAACCTTATGCAATGGGTTAAAACGTTTAAAATTCCGTAGCTTTCAAAAGATACCATGAAAGATTGATTATTATTATTATTATTTTTCATAGCTTTAAAATTTCCTCAAATGTTGTTTTTTTTTTTTTTTTTTTTTTTTTTTTGTCATTTTGCTAACTATTAATGGGTCAAATTGTCAATTAGAACTATTTTTGTCTAAAAAATCTGGCCTTCCTTTTAGATGCTATTGATTAGGGGTGTACATTGAACCGTTGGATCTGTGTAACCGGACCGAAACCGTTGGATTGGTCTGGTTCCAGGATGCTAACGGTCTGGTTCTGATTCCAAAAATTCCAAAACCGTTGATTACGGTTCGGTTCCGGTTTAGGGCTATGTAGAACTGATCCGAACTGTTGAACCGAACCGTAGATCCGAAATGTGGAACCGATCCTTCCCGAAATGAATTTTCCACAAACATATATTTGAATCAGATGCTTCCCGAAATGAATCTTCCACAAAGATACTACAGGAGAAAGAGGTTGCTCCAACTACCATTAGGAAGTTCGGGAGGTACGGAGGGAAGTACGTGCCAGAGACACTCATTAATTGCTTGAGCCAGCTCGAAGACGAGTTCAACTCCATTATTGCTGATGCCCAATTTCAGGTTTGTTGTTGGACTCGCTTGATCCTTGATTATCTTATGCTCTCTCTCTCTCTCTCTCTCTCTCTCTCTCTCTCTCCTCTCTCTCTCTCTCTCTGCTCTCTCTCTCTCTCTCTCTCTCTCTCTTCACTTGATAAGTTGCAACCTGTTGCACGCGCCATTAACCTATGTACATGATGACATGTAGGAGGAGTTGACAGCGACGCTGAGGGACTACGCCAGTAGAGGGACTAGCAATCTGTTTGATAGTATGGTTTAAAAAGTGCAATTAGGTTGGGCTTTAAAAAGCCCAAAACGTGGAACCGATCTGGAACCGAACCGGTTTTCACAGTCCGGTTCCGGTTCAGTTCTAGGGTGCTAATGGTCCGGTTCCGGTTCCAAAAATCCTAGAACCGTAGGGAACGGTTCGGTTCGGTTTCACCCCAAAATCGGACCAAACCGAACTGTGTGCACCCCTACTATTGATGGCTAAGGTTTTTTTTTTTTTTTTTTTTTTTTGTTAGCTTGTTAGTACACCCACTGTCAGTGTCAGATCACACTTCACCATTAGCCACCCCCACTGGGAATCAAGAGAAATTTGGGACTGTGGACCCCACCTTTTATCCAGCTGTTTTTATGAAACAATACAAACTTTGTTTTGGAACTTAGACTTGCTCGTACGGACAACGAATTTGAGGATGAAAATACCCCTCCTTTCACGGAAACGGATTGGGTACTCCGCCTGCCACCGGCCAATGGCAGATGGTCGGTGGTCTGTGGGCCCCACCATGATGTATGATTTTCATCCATGCCATCCATATATTTTCTAGACCATTTTATGGTATGAGACCAAAAATGAGGTATATCTACATCTCAAATGTACCACATTACAGGAAACAGTGTGAATGAGCGTCGACCATTAAAAACTTTTAGGGGGCCCACTATGATGTTTTGAGAAATCCTCCCCGTCTAAGTTCATTCATAGGGTCACAAAGACCTGGATGAAGAGGAAAAACAAATTTCATAATGATCCAAAACTTCTGTAATTCCTAAAAGGGTTTCAATGGTAGATGTTCAATTCCCCACTGCCTTTTACATTGTGGTCCACTTGATAGTTATACCTATCTTATTTTTCATCTCAAGCCTTAATACGATCTCGCCAAATAGATGGACGGTTCAGATATAATACAGACCTCATGATGGGACCCAAAAAAGCAACATAGCAAAAGAAAAAAAAAAAACACAGACGGCCGCGGCGCTGCTGCCCGCGGCAGTCTACTACGGTTATGGCTACGATTATAATCCGTAGCTATAGTGTATCGAAAATTGCAGGATCTTTTAGGCTAACTTGCTGGACAGTTCTGGACGTTTTCGATAATATCGAAAGACCTTCGATACATATTGAAGGTGATTTTTACCTATAGCTACGGATTATAACTGTAGCCATAACTGTAGTCTGTGCCAGTCTATACAAATTTATTTTTTATTTTTTATCTTATCTTATTTTATTTTATTTTTATTTTTTTATCTGTTATTTATTTATTTTTTTTTTTACATGGAGAACTTTATTCGACCTACAATATTCTCTAATACATATTTATATAAATATGTATATATAAGCATATAAAAATTGTTTTCTCTCCTTTTTTCATTTCTTTCTTTATTCATTTAACAAGAATATCTTCTAAACCAAAATTAGTTACTTGACGTACCCTATATGATTTTGGGGTAGGAGAAGCTACTTTAGCCAACCAACCTGGTTCCTTTTTAAGATTCCTTCAGGTCGATGGTCGAAAATCCATTTCATTCACTTCGTGATCAATTTCATTCATTTCATTTACTTCGCGATCAATTCAATGCATTTCACGATCAATACCGACAATTCCCCTTCACTTCATGGTCAATTCCATGCATTTCACAGTCAATTCCCTTCACTTCACGGTCAATTTCGTGCATTTCACAGTCAATTCCCTTCATTTCAAGGTTTTAAACAGAAATTGAGTGGGGCAAACTAGAAATTCAGTGGGTCAAACTAGAAATTGAGCGGGGCAAATATGAAATTGAGTGGGGCAAACTAGAAATTGAGCGGGGCAAACATGAATTTCAGCAGGGCAAACATGAAATTGAGCGGGGCAAACATGAAATTGAACGGAGCCAACGAGAAATTGAGGGGGGCAAACATGAAATTGAGCGGGGCAAACTGAAAATTGAGCGGGGCAAACATGAAATTGACATGAAATTGAGTGGGGCAAACTAGAAATTGAGCGGAGCAAACATGAAATTGAACGGGGCAAACTAGAAATTGAGCGGGGCAAAATTGAAATTGAGCGGGGCATGCTTCAAATTGATGGCTCATGTTTGCCCTGCTAAAATGAAATTGATGGCTCATTTTAAGGCATGCTTCAAAAAATGAAGTAGATCCAGGCCCAAGCTACGGAGATGGAAGTGGTTGCGACAACCTATGCCGAGGTCAAGACCTTACAAATGGCCCTGAGGGTCTCCCTCTCCTCTTTGTTAATTCAGGTTTCTTTATTCTTGCTTTGATTTCTTATAGCTCCATGCTATTTCACTTTTTTCCTTCAATTTGAACACTAAAAGGAAACAATTTGTTTGTCTCACATCTGATAACTTTTCAACGTAAGAGGGATGTTAGTTCGTAAAAATTAGTTCTTCCATTGACTATCGAAAAATGATGTCTGTAAAGTTTCTATTCCCTCACTTATAGGTCAATTTAAACATCTATTCCTTGCTAATAATGGCAGTTTGCCCCACTAAATGCAAATGATTGCACAAGCAGAGAGAATACAAACGATTTGCTGATTACTTGCCTCAAAGTGCAGAGGTTTGTAAGTAATATCCTATGAATACAGGGTCGATCCCATAGGGAGAGGAATTGCTAGAAGGGAAAAATTAAATGCAAAACAAACTAGGTAATAAAAACTAAAACTGATGATTTGATATTGGGATTTTTGAATGAATGTAATTCAACTGAATAAAATAACACCCAAGCTTCAAAGTTCCACACATAGGTTAATGTTCCAAAATCATGATGACTTGGATAACACAAGTAGGATCTGATCACTATGGTCAGCCTAATCGAAAAATAAAACAGTTTAAATATTTTAATAAATGATATAAAAAAAATTAGAAAATCATGGATTTGCACCATTGACATATATTCTCAAGCGTCAGTGATTTTAAGTATTCAATATCTATAGGATAATGAATATCAAAGAAATATTTAATGTTGCAAATCTGATTGATCTAGGGTAAGCCTATCCATCAATGTGATCTCATATGATGAAAACATATGGATCTTACAAGAAGATAAAAAAACAAAACCTAAATAATAGATAACATGTATACACCATTCTTCTCATCATTAAAACAATCAATCATCATAATATTAAAGAAACATTAAACCCATGTGCTTCCCTTCTAGCTTGGGCTAGAAGGAACTTAGAAAAACATAATTAAATGGCTTGCAGAAATAAAAAGCAGCAAGAAATAAAGAAAGAAAATGCAAATAGAAAAGATCTAAAAAAAAACTTATAGAGCTTTAATAAAACTAAAAACTCTTTAAAAACTCTAAACTTTGCTCTTGAATGCCTTGAATAATGTTTTAGAATGCCCTAGGAAGCCCTATTTATAAGTAGGGAACTCCAATTTTGTACAAACTTGAAAAACCCCCAAAACTGCATCAAATATACGTATTTTTTAAAATAGACTTCTCGCTACATAGTTCGTTTAAAACAGTCTTCCTGCTGCGCCGTTTTCCAAAATAAACTTCACAGCTTCAGAATACCTTTTTCAAGACGATTTCAGAATTCTTCTCTTCAAATCTTCGATTTTCTTTATTCTTCACTCGGTTTTCTTAGATCTTTGGCATGTGAATTCTTCAATCTTGATCTTCTAAGATCAATCCCTTGCCTTGGTAATTCTTGAGCATCAAAATCATGCTTTTAACACCATTTTTCAATCAAAATACTTAAATTCACCATGCAACACATACATGAGTAAAATAGAATATTAAACGGATTCATGTTCATAAAACCAAGATATAAATGAGAAAAATTATGCAATATTTGAGTCTCAACACACTCCTAACCAGCATTTTGCTAGTCCTGAGCAAAATAAGCGGAAAAAAATAAAAACTAATTTTAGAAACAAAATTAAAATGAAAAAAAATAATAAAATAATAAAATAATAATAATATAATAAATTCTAACTACACCACTTTCGCAGGTAATCTCGATTGCATTTAGCATATGCAACAAACCTTTAAACCCCTAAGTTTCCCCTAGTGGACGAGTTATAGTCTCATGAGGGTTTTCAGAAATGTTACCCACAAACATTGAAAACATGAAAAATAATTCAACACTCAGAAATTTATACAATTATGCCTCCATTCATCATATGAATTCCAAAACAAAAAAAATACTTACCCTAAGTCTGAAGTTAGTTAAAATATCAATTTCCTAATCCATTACATCCTTGAGTTCAGAGACCTAATTAAAAGTTAGAATAGTTATGATCCAATATCCTTAGGTGCTCCGTGACATTAGTGTAACTTTGAGAAATATGCATGTTCTCTATCCTAACTCCTTTCACCATTCCAAGAGTATGAAATCTCTAGTTATCTTTTTTTTTTTTTTCATGTCATTCTTCTTTTATCATCATATCCTCATTATTATAGACCACCTTTAGATGAAGATTCATTGGGTTTACTTTATAACCTAAGGTATCGTACTTGTAATGGTAACAGTAATGGATACTTAGGTATCCTTACTCCAGATTACTGACACGATTGCTATGGTTATTGCATTTATGCTCTATAATTTTTTTTCCTTCTTAATATTATTCTTTTTAAGCATATATATAAAGTATAGTTCATTCAACCTTATTTGAATCAAACGTTGTTATTCTAGTTCACATATCATATTCCTCACTTAGTTAGCTAGGGTGTATTGTAAATTCAATACATCAAATTACAACTCACTTTAAACTAGTGATTAGATAATTGAACTCAAGTTATAATTTTCAGTTATCAGAATTCTGACTACTATCAACCTAGAATAAATATTAACTTTGCCTTTAAAATTCGCATAATATCATGCTCACATTCTTGTATATAAAAATATAAATTTTTATTTAAATGTTGAATTTTTTTCATAAACCTAAAAATAATAAAATAAATAAACAAAAAATAAATAAATAAAATAAAAATAAAAAAAATCACATGGATGACTATCCACACCCCCAACCTAAAATCTACATTGTCCCCAATGTAATGATAATGTAATGTAGAGAACAATAAAAATAAAAGAAAGGGTGGATAATACCTACTATGAAAAACTCACTTGCTATGTGATACTAAAAAGAATTGAATATGATACAAACCTTACAGAAACGCTCTGTCAGACTAGGAGCATCAATCTGAACATTCTGGCTCATGAAGAGGGAAGGACTCCTCTTCCAAATGAAAGTTTTTCACATAAGACTTCAATCTCTGACTATTAACCTTGTACACATTGTCATTACGTGGATTCTCAATTTCAACAGCCCCATGAGTATAAACATTCTTCACAATGAAAGGGCCTGTCCATCTTGATTTTAACTTTCCCGGAAAAAACTGGAGACGAGAATTGTACAATAGGACCTTTTGCTAAGGTTCAAAATTCTTCCTCAGGATATTTTTGTCATGAAAAGCTTTGGTCCTCTCTTTGTAGATTTTAGAATTTTCATAGGAGTCTTTCCTCAGCTCCTCTAATTCATTCAATTTCTTTTCCTTTGTCCACTTTTCCAAATTTAGTTTTTTTATAGGCTATGTTCCAATTCCAATTCCACAGGCAAGTGACAAGCCTTTCCATACACCAATCTGTATGGAGACATTCCAATCGGGGTCTTATAAGCAGTCCTATAAGCCCATAAAGCGTCGGATAGTCTGAGGGACCAATCTTTCCTATTGGCCTTATAGTTTTCTCTAAAATGTGTTTGATTTCCCGATTAGAAATCTCAGCTTGCCCACTTGTTGGTGGGTGGTATGGGGTGCTCACTTTATGCTTGATGCCATATTTCTTCATCAAAGCCTCAAATATCCTATTGCAAAAGTGAGACCCACCATCACTAATGATGGCCTTTGGAGTTCCAAATCTAGAAAAAATATTTTCTTGAGGATCGTGACGTTATGTCACTTTGTTGTCATTGGTCCTACTTGGAACTGCCTCAATCCACTTGAAACATAGCCACAGCAACCAATATATAAAGAAATCTAAAAGAAGTTGGAAATGGGCCCATAAAATCAATACCCCAACAATAAAAAATCTCCAATGGTAAAATTGGGGATAAAGGCATCATGTTGCGCCGGGATACTCTTCCCAACCTTTGACATCTATCACAGCAACACAGAAAGCATGGTGTCTTTAACATGGTAGGCCAGTAAAAACCACATTGCAGGATTTTTGCAGTAGTTTTCTTAGCAGAAAAAGGCCACCACATGCTTCCATGTGACAAAAAGAAATAACACTCTGAACTTCATCCTCTGGGACACAACGTCTAAAAATTTGATCAGTCCCATATTTATATAAATACGGGTCATCCTAGAAGAAGTTCCTAACCTCGGTTTCAAAACGCTTCCTATCTTGTGACTTCCAATGATATGACATTTTTTCCGTTACAAGATAGTTCACTATATCCGCATACCAAGGCAATTTGGAGATCGCAAATAATTGTTCATCAGAAAAAGTGTCTTGGATATGCATTTTCTCAGTGGAATCATCTAACACCAATCTGGAAAGGTGATCGGCCACTACGTTTTCTACTCCTTTCTTATCTTTTATCTCTAAGTCAAATTCTTGGAGTAGGAGGATCCATCTCAAAAGTCTCGGCTTTGCATCCTTCTTAGACAGCAAATATTTCAAAGCCGAGTGGTCCGTGAAAATGACCACTTTAGATCCCAGCAAGTAGGACCTAAACTTATCCAAAGCAAAAACTACTGCAAGTAACTCTTTTTCAATTGTTGAGTAGTTCACTTGGGCCGAGTTTAGAGTTCTACTCGCATAGTGAATAACGTAGGGCGTTTATCTTTTCTTTGGCCCAAAGCAGCCCCTATGGCATAGTCACTTGCATCACACATTAGTTCAAAAGGAAGTGTCCAATCTAGTGGACGCATGATAGGTGCAATGGTAAGAGATGATTTAATTTTATTAAAAGCATTTGCACACTCATCTGTCCACTTAAATGGAACATCCTTTTGAAGAAGATTAGTCAAGGGTCTAGTAATGACACTAAAGTCCTTGATGAATCTTCTATAAAAAACCAGCATGCCCTATAAGTGATCTAATATCTCTAACAGTTCGGGGGATAGGTAGATTAACTATAATGTCGAGTTTTGAGCGATTACCTCGATTCCATTTTTGGAGATAACATGACCCAAAACAATTCCCTTTTGAATCATGAAATGACATTTCTCCCAATTTAAGACAAGGTGTTTCTCTTCACACCTAGACAAGACAAGAGATAAATTGTTGAGGCATTCCTCAAAACTACTCCCAAATACAGAGAAGTCGTCCATGAAAACCTCAAGAAACTTCCCAACCATATTTGAAAAAATACTTAACATACACCGTTGGAAAGTTGTTGGAGCATTACACAATCCAAATGGCATCCGTTTGAAAGCAAATGTACCAAATGGACAAGTGAACGTGATTTTCTCTTGGTCTTCCAGGGCTATCTCTATTTGGTTATATCCGGAATATCCATCAAAAAAACTATAGAAGGAGTGACTTGCTACCCTCTCTAAAACTTGATCAATAATAGTAGAGGGAAATGATCCTTCTTTGTGACCTGGTTCAATTTTCTATAGTCAATGCAAACACGCCAACCAGTGGTGACACATGTTGGTATGAGTTCATTATTAGAATTTTGCACAATAGTTATTCCGAATTTCTTTGGGACTACTTGAGTTGGACTCACCCAAACACTATCGGATATTGGGTAGATGATTCCCACATCCAATAATTTGATCACCTCATTTTTTACAACTTCCATCATGTTTGGATTGAGATGCCTTTGAGGTTGTCTAATTGGTTTGGCGTCTTCATCGAGGTGGATCCGATGGGTGCATATGGAAGGGATTATACCCTTGATGTCAGAAATGGCCCAGCCCAAGGCTCCTTTGTGGTCCCTTAGAACATTCAACAATTTAATCTCTTGATCCTTGTCTAAAAATGAAGAGATCACCACAAGATAAGTTTTTTTTCACCTAAGTATACATACTTAAACTCATTTGGTAGTGGTTTTAAATCAAGCTTTGGAACATTGGTTGGTGATGACAGAGGTGCGAGTCCTCGATAGATAGGATTTGAGTGCGCGGTCTCCATTGGTAATACCAATGTCTTGGATGGTAGTGCTCTCATTATCACAAATTTCAGCAAGCACTTTTTCTAAATCAAAATTTTTCAAGTCCCCAATGACTTGAATCAATTTCTCAGTCAGACTAGGTTCCAATTCCTCTTCTTCTATCAAGCAGTCCATGAAATTCAGCTCATGGATATCATTATTATTAATGGGCTGCTTACATAGATTGAAAATATTTAACTCTAGAGTCATGTTACCAAAAGACAAGTTCATCATTCCATTCCTGCAATTTATGCTTGCATTTGAAGTTGCTAGGAATGGGCGGCCTAAAATGATGGGAACTTGAGTGCTAGCATTTACATATGGTTCAGTGTCTAGAACAATAAAATCTACAGGGAAGTAGAATTTCTCCACTTGGACTAACACGTCCTCTAAAATTCCCTTGGTACCTTAATGGAGCGGTCAGCGAGTTGGAGTGTAATCGTGGTTGGTTTAAGCTCGCCTAACCCCATTTGTTTATAAACCGAATAAGGTACTAAGTTGACACTTGCACCCAAATCTAGCAAAGCATGCTCAATTTGGAAATTTCCAATAATACAAGGAATAGTAGACTTCCCGGGTCCTTGTATTTGGGTACAACCCTTTGTTGAATGATAGCGCTCACTTTCTCAGTGAGGAAAGCCTTTTTATGCACATTTAATTTCCTCTTTACAGTGCACAAGTCCTTGAGATATTTAGCATATGATGGAATTTGTCTAATGGCATCAAGCAGAGGAATATTGACAGTAACCTTTTGTAGCACATCCAACACCTCTTGATATTTCATGGGGACAGTCGGATTCCGAAGTCTAGATGAGAATGGAACTGGAGGCTCATATGACTTAGTCTCTTTATCCTTTTGTTGTTGCGGCTTTTGAACTATAGTCGGTTCATCATTTTCTTGAGACAGTGGCTCATCCTCCGGTATTTCTACCGGTTGCATTATCTTGTTATCGACCTCTTTTCCACTTCTCAAGGTAATGATGGCCTTAGCTTGTTCATGATGTAGCTTACTTGGATTTGAGTCTCCAATGAAATGTGTGTTTCTAGGGTTTGACACAGGTTGAGAAGGAAGGGTGCCTTTTTCCCTAGCATTTAGTTGAGTCTCAATCCTAGCCACAACTGTCTTTAATTCTTGATTTGATTGGATTAGAGACTGATTCATTTGAGCTTGAGAGTTCATGAATGCGGTCAATGCATCCTCCACAGATGATCGCTTTGGCGGGGGCACATATGGTGCATTGTTAGGTGCCCCAAAGAAGTTATTTTTATGGAGGCATTTGAGGTGCATTGGGCGCATTAATTTGTGGTCCATTCCTCCAACTAAGATTAGGATGGTTACGCCAATTTGGATTATACGTGTTTTCCATTGGTTGCATAACTGACCTTTGGTAGTTATTTATAACATTTTCTTGATCATGCATATGCGTGATATTTTGTACAACTGAGATCATTGGACAATCTTTGTGTCATGGTCTATACCACCACAAATGCTACAAAAATTACCTAAGGAAGTGTTTGCTTTAACCATATCAACCTTCCTAATTTCCAAGGCTTCGACCTTTCTAGCCAATGTAGCGAATTTTGCATTAAGGTCGTCTTCCTCTCTTAGGACATACATCCCCGCTTTCTCTCTAGGAGTGGGTCTAGTTTGGTCTGATTTAGCAGAGACATCCCATGTCTGCGTATTCTCTGCTAACATATCTAGAAAATCCCAAGCCTCATTATGATCTTTGTCAAGAAAGGTTCCACCACACATCATCTCTATGAACTGGCGGGTATCCATAGTGAGCCCCTTTCGGAAAGCATCAATCACGTGCCATGGTTCATAACCATGATGTGGACAAGTAATTAGAATGTCTTTGAAGCGCTCCCAAGCTTGAAAAAATAGTTCATTCCCCTTTTGGGAGAATGACATGATTTCTTGTTTTAGTGCATTTGTTTTATGCTCGGGAAAGAATTTTTTCAAAAACTCTCTACTTAAGGCTTGCCATGAAGTGATGGTATTAGGTCTTAGAGAGTTGAGCCATGCTTTGGCCCGATCCTTTAGAGAAAATGAGAATAACCTAAGCTTAAGTATATCCCTATTGCAATTATTTACTTGTAACGTTGCAATTACTTCCTCAAAGTCCTTGAGGTGCAAGTAGGGGCTTTCAGAATCTAAGCCATAAAATTTAGGAATCAATTGAATCACACCTGGTTTAAAATCAATATTCCCTGTATGAGAAGGGAACACTATACAAGATGGTAAAGTTGATCTCTTAGGGTGTAAATGTTCACGTAAAGTCCGTGGTTGGTTTAACACATTCCTATGAACTTCATTTTCATCCTCAAGAGGAGGATTAAATTGATTTTCTCTATTTTGATTTATAGTTGGATCTGACAGATTTGGATTTAGATTATCAACTAGGTCTGCCATGGAATCCAAGTGACGTTGAGTGCCTCTTCTAAGTGAATGATCAAGGCCTGGAACTAGTCCCCCTTCAGAGGAGAGTTGATTGTTTTGATCCCTACTCCAACGGGACATAAACCATCCACACCACACAACAAATACCACTAATTCAAATAGCAAGTATGATACTTAAAATAAAAATAAAAACTTAAATCAACAACGCAGGCAGAAGGGCCGACCATGAGGGTTCAATCCACAAAGCAAAAATAAATCAACAACCCAAGCGGCAGGGCCAACCATGGGTTCAATCCACAAAGCAAAAAAATCAACAACTCAAGCGGCAGGGCCGACCATGAGGGTTCAGTCCACAAAGCAAAAAAAATAAATAAATCAACAACCCAAGCGGCAGGGCCGACCATGAGGGTTCAGTCCACAAAGAAAAAAATAATAAATAAATAAAAGTAAAACTAATGCAGAAATTAAACTATGCTGATCTGGAAAATAGATTCAGGGGATGATCTTTGTGATCAAACAGCAACTATAGGACAACCATAACACTTGGGTGATAAAATCCCAAGAAGGGCAACCTTATGTCATAGTTAGTGCTTGAAAGACCCAACTGAATTTATTTTCAAAGAAAAATAAAAAAAATCTACAGAAAATTTGGAGGGTTTAGAAGAGAACTTACCTTAGAAAAAAAAACTTACCTTAGCTATTTTGCACAGATCTGATCTCTCTCAGTCTCTCCCCGCCAACGGCGCCAAAAACTTGATTGCTTGCCTCCAAGTGCAGAGGTTCGTAAGTAATATCCTGTGAATACAGGGTGATCCCATAGGGAGAGGATTGCTAGAAGGGAAAAATTAAATGCAAAACAAACTAGGTAATAAAAACTAAAACTAATGATTTGATATTGGGATTTTTGAATGGATGTAATTCAACTGAATAAAATAACACCCAAGCTTCAAAGTTCCACACATAGATTAATGTTCCAAAATCATGATGACTTGGATAACACAACTAGGATCTGATCACTATGGTCAACCTAATCGAAAAATAAAACAGTTTAATATTTTAATAAATGATATTAAAAAATTAGAAAATCATGGATTTGCACCATTGACATATATTCTCAAGCGTCAGTGATTTTAAGTATTCAATATCTATAGGATAATGAATATCAAAGAAATATAACAGGTTGAGAACCTCTCCTATCTAGGAAATCTGATTGATCTAGGGTAAGCCTATCCATCAATGTGGATCTCATATGATGGAAACATATGGATCTTACAAGAGGATAAAAAACAAAACCAAATAATAGATAACATGCATACACTATTCTTCTCATCATTAAAACAATCAATCATCATAATATTAAAGAAACATTAAACCCATGTGCTTCCCTTCTAGCTTGGGCTAGAAGGAACTTAGAAAAACATAATTAAATTGCACAAATAAAAAGCAGCAAGAAATAAAGAAAAAAAAATACAAATAGAAAAGATCTAAAAAAACAACTTATAGAGCTTTAATAAAAAAAATTCTTTAAAAACTCTAAACTTTGCTCTTGAATGCCTTGAATAATGTTTTAGAATGCCCTAGGAAGCCCTATTTATAAGTAGGGACTTCCAATTTTCGTACAAATTTGAAAAACCCTAGAAACCGCATCAAATATACGTATCTTTCCAAAATAGACTTCTCGCTACATAATTCGTTTAAAACAGTTTCCTGCTGCACAGTTTCCCAAAATAAACTTCACAGCTTCAGAATACACTTTTTTAGGATGATTTCAGGATTCTTCTCTTCAAATCTTCGATTTTCTTTATTCTTTACTCGGTTTTCTTAGATCTTTAGCATGTAAATTCTTCAATCTTGATCTCCTAAGATCAATCCCTTGCCTTGGTAATTCTTGAGCATCAAAATCATCCTTTTAACACCATTTTTCAATCCAAACACTTAAATTCACCTTGCAACACATATATGAGTAAAATAGAATATTAAGTGGATTATGTTCATAAAACCAAGATATAAATGGGAAAAATTATGCAATATTTGAGTCTCAACATTTGCTAAGTCTTGTCCTATAAGTGAAAAGTCACCCAATTTTCAAGAGTATATTATGTGCACCCCAGCCTCACCCAGAGTGATGGAGCCCTTACCATGAGGCATTTTTACAAACACCTGAACTGCAACTTTAAAAACCCACTATTTTACAAACAAGTACAATGGTTTTACAGGTGTTTTATCAAACACCTTCTAAGTAACATAAAACTTAAAAAAAAAAAAAAGAGAGAAAAAAGGTATTTGTTTAATGTACATGTTTGCCCTGCTAAATTTTCGGTTTGCCCGCTGAATTTCTAGTTTGCCCCACTGAATTTCATGTTTGCCTCGCTGAATTTCTCGTTGGACCTGCTCAATTTCATGTTTACCCCGCTCAATTTCATGTTTGCCCTGCTCAATTTTCGGTTTGCCCCGCTCAATTTGTAGTTTTCCCCGCTCAATTTTCAGTTTGCCCCACTCAATTTGTAGTTTGCCCCTTGCCCCGCTGAATTTCATGTTTGCCCCGCTCAATTTCATGTTGATTAACATGACGAGGGAGGGTGTAAACACAAAGCTAAACATATGAACAGATGCTTTAGAATCTGAAGGATTTAAAATTAGTTAGACTAAAATAGAGTATATGGAGTGCAATTTTAGTAATAATAAGAGTGAGAATGAGGAATTAGTAAAGATTGCTTACTTGGATTGACAATTCATGAGAGTAGATAGATAGAAAAGGATGTTGCCCAGAGAATTCGGGTGAGGTGGAAGAAATGGAGATGTGCCTCTGGAGTTTTATGTTATCGTCATGTACTCATTTAAATTGCCTTGATCCCATTGACTAAGGATCGAGGCAAGCAAGAGCCCTGTAGCAAGGGGATAGATTGAAGAGGCACATAATCCCCCCTCCCCTCTTTCCTTACCATCATCATCAAATGAAAGTAGAGTTGTGGCTGCTCTATACTTCTGCTTGTAGACTTCTTCTCCTTCGTGCTTCAAGTGACAAAATGTGAAGCACGGGTAGGTGAAGAACATGTGGTCCCTAGCAAAAATGGTCTTGAAATAGATGTTGAATAATGAAGTTTGATTTTAGAAAAGCACCATCACTATGGGAACGTACACACGGTAAAAAAAAGTTACATCAATCCATTGAGATATGGTATGCCACAAGTGAATATTTGAGACAAAAAATGCATCCTAATCTAGGATGACTGATCCTTCTAATCTAGTCCATATAATGTCCTTTTCGGGAGTGTACATGTGAAGAAATGATCAAAAGGGTCGTATTTGTTAGGAAATTGGGAGTTTTCTATCATAATGCATGACGATTTAATGGGGGGATTCACCGCAAATACTAGCTTGGCTCATTATTGCCAAAACAATGGTCTACTTCTTCAGATCCATTCAATTGGGTTTGTTTGTCTATTCCTTTATATTGAAAAGGAGTCAGTTGTCTGTGTGAGTCACCTTCTTCTAGGCTTCGCAAAATTTTTTATAAGATGGCTCTAAGATCAACCATGCTTTATGGGCAGTTAAAAACAAAATGGCCATTGGATGAGTGTAGCTGAAATGAGGATGTTAAGATAGATGAGTGACAATATAAGAAAGGATTAGATTATAAATGAATGCATTTGAGGGAATTTTGTAGTAGCACCAATAGGTAACAAGATGAGGGGAAGTAGAGTTAGATGGTTTGGTTATGTGCAATGGAGACCAAGAATTGAGCCAGCTAAAAGGAGTGAGTTGGTACAAGTTGAAGGCTCTGAAAGGGCAAGGGGAAGGCCCAAAAGGACGTGAGTGGATGTAGTAATAAAGGACTTGATGAGCTATGGTCTAATTGAAGTTATGGCCTCTAAAAGAATGGAATGGTGGAAAAGGATTCATGTAGTGAACCAAACAGATGGTGAATGGATTACTTCATTACTCAAAAAATAACCAAACAGAAAAATACAGAGCTGAGCCAAACAGATGCAAAATCAAGAGCCTACCAATAGCAATATAATTTTGTTGTTGTCCCAACCATCACATACAATCCTTTCCCTGCATCACTGCCTTTCACTTTCCCATAAAATCTCTTCCCAATATGCAAAAAATTTGATAATGCACAAATCCCCTTGCCTGACTATTTAATGAAGTCCAGTCCATGACCAACCTGAAAATTCTGTTCGCTACTATCCTAGGAGAACTCTCATTCCCTTTGAAAACATGAACCACTTCTCTCTTTCCACAACGACCCCATTGTCGCATTTAGTGGGACCCTATAAATATGGATTATAACCGTAGCTTCGATATATCGAAAATCTTTCAATATTATCGAAAAAGTCCAGAACTGTCCAGCGAGTTTGCTTAAAAAATCCTGCAATTTTTTATACATATCGCAGTGTGTTTTCGATATGTATCGAAGCTATAGCTACGGATTATAGCCGTAGCCATAACTATAGTCTGTAAAAGACTATAATTTTTTTCCTGTTGCGGTTGATGTCAGATCGGCTACGGTACCTATTACTACGATTATAATCCGTAACTATAGGTCTACGGTCATTACTCGATATTAGTTATCAATCATGTCTCGATATTATCGATGACTTATGCTCGATACTATCAAACATATCTCGATATTATCAAAAATCATCCATTTTTTGAGTTTTGTTGCTGGACAATTTGGCATTCATCTTCGATATTATCGAATTATGGTCAATATTATCGACAATCTATCGCTACGGTTATAATCCGTAGCCATAGGTCTATCTTCATTTTCTCATCTCTTTTCCCCACAAGTACTATTACTTTATCAACTTTCTTCTTCACACCTGATGCAAAAATAAATAAATAAATAAAGCAAAACAAAACAAAAAAAAAGAAGAAAAAAAGAAACAAAGAAACAAAGTATTAGGACACCATAGAGAATGTAACCTTAAAAGACAATGTTTTGCCCGTATGAGCTTCATGGGCAACATCTTCCTACAACATGAGAAGGCTCAAATTATGAAAGGAGCAAGTATCAACAGGATTCTTGTCCTATTCCAGAATAGGATGGTGTGAGTGATGAGAATGCAATCAGACCAATATTTGAATTACAATATAATATATTTATAATATAACTCATGTAATATGAAGTCTGGCTCAGTTTCTAACTTCCATCTGCCTGGCTTCAATAAATGCCCAATGTGATGAATGTTGCTCTGGTTGCTTTGGTAGTTCACATGGTTGGAGTTGATTATAAAGAGTGCTCCATGTCGAAACCTCTGCCATGTACTTCCTAAAAGCCAACCCAAATTCATAGGAGAAGACTAAGATAATAATGGTGATGATGATGCATTTGTAAATTCATACACATATACAAACATACATACTTATAGAAATATATAGATATGCATATGCACATATAGATACAGATACATGCATATGGTTTTTATTGTATATGGCAATCACACAATGCAATTCTTAAGATTCTGAAAAAGTCCATCTTTTTCATAGCCAACAATCATGGCCACCTAAGACCTATCACTTGCCATGAAAAAGAAAAAACCAACAACATGTGAATCTGTTGCAGACCCAGGCAGATCCCAGTCAACAACAAGATAGGCCTAAAAGCTCGACAGTCCACTGCCATCTCATGAGATCCCCATGCCATCCCTTCTTTTAGTAAAGTAAATTGTACAAATCTTGTGGGATGCCTATCAAACAAAGATCAAGCTAAGGACTAATTCGATTTCCAAGATAAATGAATTAGATTATAGAACTTGAATTGTAAATCGTAGGATGTTAACCACAAGCTCATGTTATGAGAACCCAAAATGTGATTCAAGATCATGATAGTCCAAGGGACACCTGAGAGCTGATTGGAGGTCACCATTCCCCTGATAACCATAGCAAAACATATGCACAAACCCTATACTCAACTCAAGCATGCCCTTGTAAATCATATATGTAAATCCCAATAGCCAAAGTGTTCTCACTTTGGCTCCAACAAACCATATTCGGAAGAGTTCTCAATAACCAAAGTGTCAAGTGGAGGAGAAAAGGAACCCATAAAGCAGTTGAACTTTGTGGATACCTGATGCAGGGGAGGACGTGAGGTCGAGCACCGTCTTCCTCAAGAGGATAACTATTCCGAATCCACGAAACTTCTCTAGACTTCCCACAGAGACTTCTCGAATACACGAGGAATAAAGCAGAAAATAGGAATAAATTCTAATAAAATCGAAATTGATTAATCAATGAATAAAAATGAGTTCACAACCCTTTAAATAGGGGAACCAAGCAATGGGAAAGAAATCAAAATTATACTACAACTAAAACTCCTAGAATCCGTGACTTACTATATATAGTAAACTTACTATTTATAGACGGTCTTGATGTCTACTAGTGCGCAAGGTTTTCAGCCAAAAATAGTAAGTGTCCTATTTGGCTTCACTAAACCATTCTCCTAATTATTCTAAGCTCTTTTCATGTTGGGCGCAACTCCTAAAGCCCAACGAATGAAGAGTTATAATCAAACTAAAACTTATTATTTATAATAAAAACGAAATTAAAGCAGGGAAGCAACCGTCGATCCAGGGGTTTTTCGTAATTCCGGGCATCGCAACCCGGCATAGCAGGGTTGGTTGGCTAAAGTAGCTCGTTCTACCCCAAAATTATATATTTTATGTCAGGTAACTTGTAACGCCCTGAAAATCGGGGGTCAAGCATAAACTCAACTCCCGAGTTCCAACGCATCACTTATGCAACATAATGAATGATTATTGAATATTATTTGTATTAGTGCATCGAACATGAGTGAGATTAAACCAAAACAACATATCATACTCTAGAGACGATTAAATTATGCAAGCGGAAGACTGTGATAGATATATACAATATATAAACTATGGTAGGTCTCTAGAGTGTGATAACATTACTAGGTTAATAACTTACAAGTACAATTCCAAACTATACCAAATGTGTAAGGTCCTCTAGTCGACATCCCTGTAACCCCGTCGATCAAGACACGGATCACATGAAGCCGCCAGAAACAGCATATACGAGAAAGCATCTTCGTTGTCACAAAAGTCCGGCTCCGCCTCAGGAGTAGCGTCGCCATCTGCAATCAGACAAAGTCTGGTGGGTGTCCGGAACACTGTCCCGTAACATGGGAGTGAGTGATCAACTCAGTGGAACAATAGAGCATAGGTTAACATGTTATCAATTCAGTCAAGCAGTAATGATAAAGCAGTACAATCAAACACTCCTAAATTACTCTTATTAATGCAAGGATGAAATGCAGTCATGATGCATGCCCTCACCAACATACTCCCTCATGTGACACCATCTTACGTCCGCGGCATACGTTCATCCCTCAGTGCTCCACATCTTCCAGGCAAATGCAGTGCGATGATGAGCATGATTACCGGGTTGTTATTAGTCCTTTTTAAATAGTAGGATTGGGAAACTAAGGTACCTCCCTTATATCATTCTAAAACAATGATCCATTCTAGGGTTGTCAATCCTAGATAATCTCATACGATGATGCAGTTCTAGGTCGCTGCAAGGGCTGTCAGGGCTGTTACATGGAATCGTTGCACCACTCCCCCATCACCTTATCAATACAGGCCTAGTTTATACTCTATTTACTACGGGAAGGCTCGTCGCCTCTTCGAAGATTCAAAGTATGCTCGAGGTCACTACACCGGGTACGGTCAGGGTTATCAGGGTTATTACACGGAATCGTTACACCACTCCCCCATCACTCATCAAAGCAGTGTAGGCCGATAGCTCAAATATAGTGTCCCATACCACCGTATTCGGCTCACGAGTCTGGTTGCTCACTGGTCACAACGGGGAGGCTCGTGGCCCCAGCGTAGGCCGACAGCTCTACCACGGTGTCCCATACCACCATGCCCGGCTCATGAGTCTTAGTGGATCGAGGTACCAAGGTTAACGGGGTTGCACTGGTAAGTTCGGTACCTTAGGTTCAAGCAGTAGCGTCCAAACATGGTGAACATACATTAGACAGATCGGGTTACTTGACGAGCTCGGCTAGCTTGAGCGCACGACAAGTTGAACGACATGAACTGCATATGCACTTCGGGTGGCCAACCCCTATCGCCAACCGAAGTATGACTCGGGTTCGTTAAACACATCTCACGTGGCGAATGAATCTCAGCCACGAATTCAATCCCGTTACCGATTGCCTGGACTATATAATAGCCCCAATCACAATCTATTACGGAACAGGGAAAGCAGTAATGGATCAAGATTTCAAACCACCCAATCAAGTCTGATATGGTCCGCTTAGGGCTGTCAGGGCTGTTGCACGGAATCGTTACACCACTCTCCAATCACCCTTCACGGCCTTTTAGGAAATACAACTTAAGCATGAATTTAAACATATGCATTACATAGATAAAATCGTATAATCAGTTGAGCATGTTATGAAATACAACATAAGCATGAGTTTATACATATTCAATTCATAATCACACAGATATTTAAAGAAATCATACACATAGTTAAAGGAGTTGAGAATCATATCTCAACACCCTTATACATTACAATTTACTAACTACTACTCATTCAGACATTTCAACAAATACTTTAGACTGCATACATCAACATACATGACATATGTTGATCACATAGGTATTAGGCCAAATCCTTTCACTAGGGAGTTGCCCCAATTATAACACGCGTGTACCCACGACGGATAGTCATGGCAAGCAGGAATCTAAGTTCCATATTCATTCAGTCATTTCCACAAACACTTGGGCTACACATTTTAAGATATATAGCGTATAGTGGCCGTGGCGTGATTTAGGGCAAGTCCTTTCGCTAGGGAGTTGTCGCATACATACAAGCATATAGTCACCACAAATAATCATGTTAAGCAAAAAATTCGTATTTCATACGTATACGGTATTTTCTACAAATACGAAGAATACAGTATATTCAACATATCTAACGTAAAACTGAAAAACAAAATGGACAACACTTTGTACATGTGCAATTGCATGCAGATCATGAATCTATCATTATCTGACATTGAAAGCGTTGAAAACCATAACCTATACGTCTAAAGTCCGCACCTTATGCTGTAGAATCGTAACGGAGTCGATAGAATCTCTAAGTCTTCGCCTATGGCAGTATATCAACCTATAGTACGGGATACGTTAGCTATTTCGCTACTTGAATCAATTCAAACCCTAAAACAAGTTAGAGTTAGGGTTTTCTTACCTAGAAACGAAGATGGAAACGCCGGAAAAGCGATTAGAACGGGATGGCTAAGCTTGTAGATCGACAGGGTAGAACGGCAGGAAGAATCTCCTACTTCTCCCACACTTTCTCTCTCTTTTTTCTTTTCTCTCCCTAGGTTTTCTCAAATTCGTATGGAATGAGAGAGTGAGGGTTTAAGGTCCTTATATGGGTCCAGAACTCACCAAAATAGACTTAGGAACAAGATATACTTAGGTTATGTCCAAAGTGGGTCTATTCCGTCTCAACGGTGCACTTCTGGAAGCCCCCCTTGAGCCAAAGGTCAAACTTAAGCTCACTAACGCTGGATCTAGGTATAGTTAAGTTTTCGTTCCAGTCGGGTTTCCAGATCACAAATGGCGGACCAGTTTCAGTTCAACGGTCAGCGAATCTCGATTAGAGATTTCAAGTACACTGCCATATATATGAAATTTCTCCTGATCCGAGGGTGTATTTGGGTCAAATTCTGACGGTCTGATTGCTTATATCAGGCCCGCAAGTAACAAGTCTCAGATTACTATTTGATATTTAATTTATAAAGAAAACTAAGTGTTCTCACACTCCTCGCTCCGGGCTCAAGCGAATAGCCGTGGGACACTATCTGGATTTGATTTCCGAGATAGTTGTCAACCCCAGCAAGACGGTCCTAGCCATTTAACTTCTCATTAATCGGACTTCCGACGTGCGGTCCAGATCTGATACGGAGTTTCGTGATGCTCCCGAGAGCAGCCGGGTAATGAGATTGATCCTAGATTTTTGGGTAACCTAGCGTCAATGATTCTACAAGTTTTGGGTCTTGCAGATCGTATTTAAAGTGATTAGTGCTAATTTCACAGGTACTCTAGTTTAGCACTAGCTAATTCTCGCCTAATTTCTAAAGGATTTAGTCCTGTATGATTTCTGTCTGAGGTGGTACCTGGGCCTTTGTAGTTTGTATATAAAGTGATTCAAGTTATAATACTTAGCTAGTTTAAGATAGTGTCTAGGGTGAAAGTACTTAGAAAAATTGAAAGAACAAGGTGGTGAAGGGTGGGATTTGTGAAGGAAATGAGTTCAAAAGCGATTTTAGAATTTGAGATTGAGTTCTGACAAGTTAATAAGGTGTTAAGATCGACCCATTGCCTAAGGACGTCTAATTCTAGGTTGGCAAAAAATCCAGGATGTTACAATCTACCCCCCTTAAAAATAATTTCGTCCCCAAAATTGGCTAAAGGTAATAAGTAAGAATTCTATTATTTCATTTGCCTAAGACTTATTGATTTCAAGTCTCTATGCGCGGTAGGGTGTATCTTGTGCGTACTAGTCTAGTACATTTTATGCTACCCCCCTTAAAATTTTATTTCTTTATCCCTTGGTTATATCCTGATGGTTTGCTACAATTTATTCCGTTATCTATTTGACGTCTTGACGACAATTCCCATCTATGTAGAGTAAGATAGCTGTTTTCAACGTTTGACCAACACAGAGAGATGGTTATAGTGGGCTTGATCCCGATACCTCGATCATCTACCTGGCCAGGGTAGAAAGCTCATCGTATCCCTTCCTAGTCCTGGTAGATCCTGGTCTTCTGCTCGGCCAAGCAGTGAGTCCATTGGTAGTCACCCAGGATTGAGAATTGAGTCAAGCCGTAAATACTTCGCAGTTGTATATGTCAGTAACTCCGTAGTCCGATCACTCTAAAAATGTAGGGAATGTCCATCATTGAAATGCTCAAATTTCCTATCTATAAAGTTGTCCGTTGGGTCTTGGTCTAGGAGAGTCCTCGATATTATCTATGTCCAAGGAAATGGTGAGTCAAATCTTACTAGATCATCCTAAAACGGTTTCTCATAGTAGAACTTGCTAGGGCTTCTATTATGTTCGTATTCAACGAGCACAGTTGTAGATATGTTGACCTTAGCTATTGTAATTCAGTTCGCACCCGGCCTATCCTGTACTATGAATTTGTTTAATACTTGAACCCTAATTGATTTCCTTCGATGACTTCATTATTGGCATTCTAAGGGAGGTTCAGATCCTATGTAGTGACCTATCCTTACGTATAGTCTGGATCAATTTAATTCGATCCTGGGCCAGTGGGGCAAGGGCCAACCATGCTTCCGCTGTGCCACTTTGATCAAAAGGATGTATATACTGACTTAACTAGATTAGGTTTATAATGTTCTACCCCCCTTAAAAATTATTTTCACTCTCAAGGCTCAAGATCTATGTCCTGATCCGTATGTCGGAGCAAGGTGTAATTTAGGACCTATCCTTGACATGAAATGGGATACGATTTCCCAATACATTTGTCTTCCTTTCATCGATTATGTGTGTTATGGCATTGGTACCTATGGTTACAGAAAGGGGCTAAAGATGATGGGTATTGTGGTTGATTGCAGGGACAGGTGTGAGTTTGAGGCAAGATGCCTAATTCTACCACGGAGTTTTGTCGCGGTCCAGACTTATCCTATTTAATCATGTCTAGCTTAACAGGCAGACTATCTTTCTACATTCATATGCACAATATGTATGCCGACATGGCATGTGATTTGGGACCTAATTCCTAATTATCTGTTGCCCATTTGGGTAATTTCTTAGGCCTAAAAGGACAAAGTCTCTATCAGCTATATACTCCTAACACTTCTCAAAGATGAAGTTATAAACTTTTAGTTGCAAGTGGTCGGGCCAACACGAAAGGAAAGTTGTGTAGTGGGTCTAAGTCTATTATTCAATTGACTTAGCATAATTAATTAGTCCTTTACCTTCCTTAGCCTAACCAGTGGTCTAGTCTTAATTTAAGAGTAGCGGTAATCCACTGGTTGTAATCCAAAGTCTATGCTTATACACTAGATGATTTTATACCCTTTCTAATATAAGAAATTGTCTTATCGCTTAGGGTCAAAGTTGTCTGATCGGAATTGAGTTGCCCGAACTAGAATGTAACTACGCTCGAGCACCACACACATGTTCATACTAGCTAAGAAGGTCCTAAGGTTCACATTATTAATTTGTTGGATTTCCTATATGGTCAGGTCTATCGAAATCTAGGAGCACCGGTCTAGGTCCAAGCTCCAAGGGCCTATTTGGCCAGTGGTCTTAAGTTGTATTAAATGGGACTTGCATTACTAATCCCTCCTCGGGATTGGGAGTGGCATGGTTGGTGGGAGGGTGGGTGGGGATTATTTTTTTTTTTTTAGGCTTTGGAAAATGAGTCTTGTGTTGCAAAGTGTGAGATGGGATTTTTCAAACCCCAAGATGTTGAGTTTCTAGGTGTAATTTGAAAGGAAAACCCGGGATATACTTTTCATTGCATACATTCCAAACATGGCATTGGAAAACATGAGATACACCCAATCTAGGGACCATACCTTACACATGCATTTATTGTTACTTTTACAATTCTATCCACCTTACTCACCTAATGTGGTTGGCCGAACGGGCCCTAAACGTCCCAACATTTGGAGGCTGTAAAAGTCATGGGACACAAAAATGTGGATCGTTGTGCCCATATGGGTATGAAATGGTGAGGCCAAGAGGTGTAAGAGATGGGTTTAGAGAAGTAATGGTGGAGGGGTAGAAGGAGTTCACAATTGTCAAGTACAGCCAAGGCTTCACACACTTAAAACATACTACTAACTACTACACCCATCAACATGAAAACATAAACACCCTAAGATAGTAACCCATGCAAACTACAAGACAACAGTATGGATAGCTAGACATCCGAGAAGATGGCTATACCAAGCTCGGATAGAGCCATGGAAAAGTGAATGAAAAGTGATGGAGAGAGAGAGAGAAAGGTTGGAGGTTTGGTTCTCCATGGTTTGGAGCCTCAACAGACGTGTAGAGGCCCAAAGGGCAGGATTGAATATGAAAAATGGAAAGGTAGGATAGGATGGGTTAGGGAGGCTTACACGTTTTTGAGCTCCAAATGAGGCATGTAAGAGCCCAAATGAAAGAGAGGGAGAGGGTAGGGGGTAAGTACTGCGGTAAAACGTTGCGAAGTGAATGGGTTGTGACCGAAAATGAAGGAATTGGTGATTGGAGGGGAGGTTTGAGAGAGAAAATGAAAATTTTGAGGGAAGGCGAGAGCTTGGAGGGGTGATTTGTGAAGGAGGTATGCCATAGGGGGGTTTTAGTCGACGGCCCATACACCACGGGGTTCCTACCCCCAAACATCATCAGCCCGACCGGCCCGCCCGGCCGAGCCCGCTGACCGCGCGAGGCCTCGCCACTCTGGAGTAATCGGCGAGGGCTCGCCATTTGGGGCGAGGCCTCCTGTCCCCTGGGCCCCAAAAAGTCTGGGTCTCCATCTTGGGTCCCTTTGGAAATGGTTCATTTGGCCCCCCGACTCCGTTTGAGCCGTTTCAGGTCATTTCGAGAATTTTCTGATACATGGTGTTTACCGATTTTCAACTGCTGGAATGGGGTGAGTTGTGATCTAAACGTCGCTTGACGGTCTAGAAGTGATTCGGGATCATTTCGCATGATCATGGGTGTGTACGGGCCCAATCTCAGCAGTCGGTTTCACCGTTCGGCGAATTTCGAAAATCCTAAGTCGGTGTCTACGTTCCGTCGCTCCCTCCTAAGTCAGAGTGCGTCGTGTAACCATAACCCAGATCCGGTTTAATCCAAATCATGCTCTGATACCATCTTGTAACGCCCTGAAAATCGGGAGTTGAGTTTATGCTTGACCCCCGATTTTCAGGGTGTTACATGGCGGGCTCTAGTGGTGACTCAAATACTAGTGGAAAAGTTATGAGCCCCACCATGACGTATGTGTTTCATCCACACCACCCATCCATTTTGCTAGCTCATTTTATGGCTTGAGCTAAAAAAAGATCCAGTTCCAAAGCTCAAGTGGACTAAGTTACAGGAGACTGAGGATTGAATGCTTATAGTCGAAAACTTCTTAGAGCCCACTGCAATAATTATTTGCCATCTAACCTATTCATAAAGTCACATAACCTTGGATGAAGGGAAAACACAAATCTCAGCTTAATCCAAAACTTTTGTGCCCCATATAAGTTTTCAACACTAGGCGTTGAATCATCACTTTTTCCTACAGTGTGGTCCACTTGAACTTTGAATCTACCTCATTTTTGGGCTCATGCCCTAACGTGAGCTGAAAAAATGGATGGATAAGATCATTCGATAGATCACTGGAGAGTAGGGCTGTTCACGAGTCAAGCTAGCTTGAAAAGCTCGCTCGACTCGGCTCGAGTTAGCTCGAATTGACTCGGCTTGAATGGCCAATTCAAGCCGAGCCAAGCAATAATATTTGAAGCTCGAGTTGAGTTCAAGCCAAGTTCGACTAGGGGCATTTCAACTCGACTCGACTCGATCAACTCGACTCGACTCGAAGCTCGAACTCGAGCTCGACTCGGCTCGATAATAAAATATATTAAATATTATATATATATTATATATATTATAGATAATATATATATAATATATATATATATATATAAAAGTTTTTAAGTTTAAACTTAAAAATAAAAATAAAATAAAAAACAAACCCTATAGTTTTCTCCCGACCACACGCACCCCTTCCCTTTCCCTTTCTTCTCTTTCTTTGCCATTGTCAGTCGCACGCCGCCTGACCACCACCACCTGTTTTCATTTTAGCTCCATAATAGTATGATTTCAATCTCTTGAGATGTACTTCTTAGGCGAGAAGAAATTCAAGATGGGTTCTTCTCAAATTGTTAGAGCTTTAAGGAAATCCAATGATCTGATTGGCTAGAGCTTTTTAGTTGGATTTCTGATCTGTGTTCTGCTCTGTTTCTTTCTATTTTTTGTACTTGGATTTCTGCTGGTGGAAGAAGATCAAGAACAATCGGTTCTTACATGTTTCCTCATCCGATTCGAAGCTTGTTTGATTTTTCATCGGGTTTTGCTTTGATTCTCTTAAGATTTTTGAATTTTTCATCAATGGAGTGAGGATCAAGACAACAAGAATCCAATCTCTACTATACTAGCCAACAAGCTCGAGCTTCGAGCTGCTGACTCGAGGTAAACTCGACTCGACTCAACACTAGCTCGACTCGAACTCGACTCGACAGCTTTGGCAAACAAGCCAGCTTCAATGTTGAGCTCGAGGCCCAAGCTCGAGCTGGAGCTCGAACTCGAGTACCTCATGACAAGCCAAGCCAAGCTTAGCCCACCTCGACTCGACTCGTCACGATGCCCACCTCTACTGGAGAGAGAGGCCCACCCAAGTATAGATGGGACAACACGGGAGAGAAAGAGAGGCCCACCCAACTATAGATGTGACAACACAAGCCCCACGCTCACCAATCCACTTTTCCCTTTCAAGATGAGCACAAATCACATCATTTGCCGACTCCTCGCAGCATATTTCTTTTTTGGGGCTTTACTTCTAAGATAGTCTACCATGAGCGTATTGCTGTCAGTGGACTAGATCCTAGGCTATGATAGTTCACCATCATTTTTAATATGGTGGTGATTCATCCTCTTCATGTCTGCCACTCACGTAAGGTCATCCACACCGTCCAAATTGTGAAACACATCATGGATGGAGTATATCTCTAAATCACACTCACTAAGCAATCCTAACCGTCCAATTGATTTCTATAAAATAAATGGTCAAAAGTAAACTAGTTAGTGGCCAATATTATACGAAGGACACAATCAATGTAACTTTTACGTTATGCTACATCCACAATTGCCTGCATTACTTAGTGCCATGCACGCAGTTGAAGAATCACCACAGTTTTTAAATGGCAATGAACTATCATAGGAATCTATTGCAAGATTCATATGTTAGTTTTGCACAATTTAGAAAACGGTAGTAGCTGGCCTCCTCACCTGTGGCACTAATATGAGGCCATCCAGACCCTCCAAATACTGCATCCATTTGTCGATGAAGCATATCTCTAAAATCACACCAATCAAACAATCCAAACCAATAGAATTAAATATTGCTATGTATCCTATGGATGGATAAAGTAAAATAGTGAGTTATCCAAATTCTTAAAATAAAATAAAAAATCAGATGGTTAGTATTATATTCTCAGTGCAAGCTTTATGTTATGCTCCATCTATACTTGAATTAGCTATTTAGGTAGTTTGAATTGCCCTACAACTATGTCATGTGTACTTGAAAAGTCACCACCATTTTTTAAGTAATGGATGAGGAAATTGTGCATCCCATCATGGATGGAATACATCTCTAAATTCATACTGATCAAACAATCTTAAAGAATCCAAGTAATGGCTCTCTCTCGAATAGATGGCTAAAAGTAGAATAATGAGTGGTGTAAATTAGAAAGGAAGAATCAGATGGTTGGTATTATTATCTTGGTGCATTATTTTTTTTTTTCATTAGGTTCCATCCATAGGATGGCAATTTGGTCGATCTAGATTGCCGTACAACTATGCCACGTGTGCATTAGAAGAGTCACCACTGTTTTATAGATAGTGCCCGACCAAATCATGCATCCCACCATGGATGAAGAACATCTCTAAAATCATGCAGATCACATAATCCTAACCAATCCAATTAATCACTATTCATTGAATGGATGGTTAATAGTAAAATAGGGAGTGGTCTAAATTCGAAAGTAAGAATTAGACGGTTATCATTATCTTCTGAATGCAAATTTTCAGTTATGCTCCATCCTCAATTGGGTCAGCAATTTGGACGGTCTGGATTGCATTACAACTACACTACATGTGTATTTGAAGAGTCACCACTATTTATTAAATGGTGCATAACCAACATAGGAGTATGGCCCTTGGAGTCTATCCCAGCTTTTATTGATGAAGATTGAAAAAAAAAACCATCTTTGTTTTCATTACATAAACCGCCCCCACATGTTTGTACAGATGAATTAAAAAGCTTACTAGAAGCTTGCAATACCACTCTTTTTCATTGAAAGATGGAGAAAGCTTTGAATACTAGGTTCCCACTCTCTTAGCCAAAGCTATTTTAATAATGACTTGAAAAATTCATGTTATCTAAAAGACAAGACAAATGCTTTTTAAAATTAATTTAAAAACCTTACCATGCAAAAAAAAAGATATGGCATGTGTGCAATGTATCACAAAAGGCAATAGTGAAAAATGAAGAGTGAAATTGAAATAAAATAAGGGAGAATATAATAAAGTTCATTTTGCCTTCGTCGTGGTGATTGAGGATCATCGACACGATTCCGACATGCAAAAATGGTTCGATGCATCTGACTCATCCAAAAGGTGAAGCCCAACATGACGAATAGGTGCCCCGGAAATCAGGTGAATCCGATCATTAGGTGGGCTATACCAGTTGAACTTCGAGGCTTGTGGGTGCTTTTTCATTGTTTTCTATATGGTGTGGCCCACTTGATGATTTTGGTCGGAATGATTTTTAGTGAGCCTGGTAATCTTAATGCGGCGCACTTATTGAAAGGGTTGGATGTCATACACAAACCACATGGGCCTCATAATAGTAGGGTAACACCACTAGTTTCATGTTAGTGGAACCTACATATTTGCAATACACCAAAATCGTTATTCAGGAATGATTTTAAACCATTCCTAAATGCTTCAGGAACGGTTCAAAACCGTTTTGGGTACTATTTCAAAATTTGGAAACGGAATTTTAGGAACGGTTTTAAACCGTTCTAGTGCCAACGGTCATATTTGGAGACGGTATTTTTTCTTATTTCGGAATGATTTTAAACCAAAAAACCTAAAAAACCTGTTGCATAAAATAAAATAAAAAAGAAAAGAAAAGAAACAAATATATTAAGCCATATTCATTTAAGAATTAAAAGATAGTAAAAACAACCATGATGTAATTTGAAATATTATTTATATGACTTGCAAACCTGACAGTAAAAAACTAAATCTGCAATGACAAACTTCAAAATAAAAAGACAATTCAATGAAAGTTCGTCAAGCGGATGAAGAGCTCCACAATGTGATGGCCTTTTATGTACCTAACAAGCAACAAGTAAAAATAAGAACAAAAAAAACATGTGATAGATTGAAAGAACAACAATCATCTATCAAAATAGTGAAAAAAATTGTGACAATTGAACATACGTATACATATGGGGGACTCTTGTTAGTTAACAGCTAAAACAGAGAGGACAATTCAGTTCCCGCTTGCAAGGGAATTAGTTACCAGTGAAGAATATTGGGAAAGAAGAATATTCTTATTTGAATTAATGTCTTCCTGGAAAGTCTAAAGTGAAATTTCTGAAGGACGAGACAAGGACATGAAAAGCACAATAGAAGTAAATAATATATAATGGAAGAAACAAGAGAATAGAACTTACAACAATGAGCTTTCCAACCTTTTCTGGCCTCTTTGCAATCTTAATTACAGTAGCAGCTGCTGCTCCAGATGATATCCTGACCTGTATGTTCACTCTCAATCATTGTAGGGAGGTAAAAGAGAAAAACTGAAAAAAGGCAATCTCTCCATATTGTGAGTGCCCATTGTGGTTTGTGTGGGTGTGCATTTTTTTTTTAAAAAGGTGGGCCAATGAATGGAGCACATTGACAGCTAAATACGCCAGTCTACCTGATTAATGTACCAGCCCAACCAGTTGTGGACCAGAGCAATCACAATGTCCAAGCATGACTACTACCATTTGGATGAGGATTCCATGGATACAAAGAGGGTGTTCGTGTGTTACTATCATTTCCATTAACAAAATGGGTAGATGAGTGTGCAGGTTGTCTATTTATATGAAAGCAATTGATCAATCTCACTAGTTGAGTTTGCGCTCTTCTTTGCTTCCAGAATCGTGTTAGACAGCTTGATTCTTTCTCGATCTTCCTGGAGCAATTTCTCAAGAACTCTTTCCTTCTCTTCCAGACTTTCATGAATGACACCCAATTTCTCCTTGAAAAAGCGCTCCACGTTATCCATCTACAAAAAGAAAATCATTCCAACAACATAAGAGTACAAATTTCAACAACACATTCTTCAAGATCAATAAAAGGAAACATGCCCTACTTCAAGATCTGTTACAATGGTTACGTTAGTGCGATTCCTGACCATGTCAGGTGCTGCCACTCGCTCTGTTACTTCCCCTATCATCTCCATTTCTGGCCATCATTCTATGGTAGTATCGCTTGAATGTGAAGCAGACAATGGGGATGATAGATGTCAACAAACTAGTCAAGCAGAAAATGTGAAGGTTCATTTAATACAGTGCAATCAGTTTTCAATTGTCATTAAGTTTCGGATTGTGACTCACCTAGGACTGAAACTGGTATGACTCACCCTGACTCGGCCTGAACTGATCTGACTCAGTTCCATTCTGGTCCCCTATCGGTGTCATGTCTTGTTTTGTTTCAGTTTGAAACTGATACGACTTGGACAATACCGAGTTGCATCGGATGATATTTTAAACCATGAGTCAGTGGGCTGATCATTACATGAAAATTGATGGGTCACTATCTTACTGAGACTAATCCTAAAACGAAAAAATTATATGCCGAGAAAATGCAGAGGTAGCTGTAAATTCCTTGTTCTTACAAGTCTCATCCTATTTTAACCTGTCAATACTGAATGCCTCCAAGAAGTTATTCCAAACTCATAAAATAAATAACTCAAGGAATTAGTTAAGATATCAACTTTTCTCTTTTACTCAGGTTCTAGAACCTGCCATGGCAGGCTCCTGCATGGAAATTTCAATTTTGAAATAGAACTGATGAAAAATTTCAGAAAAGAGTCTGAGACCATAAACTAGCAAAAATGACTTGCATTTGGTAATTCTACCACAAAATTCTGAGATGGCCTCATTTAATGTACTTGAGTGCAAAACTATTAAGGACTCAAAATGCTAATCAAGCAAAATTATTTACTTTGAAAATGGAAAATTGAAAACTATATTTATATAGTTTTCTTTATGTTACCATGGGCCATCAGTTGATCCCCAAGTGCTTTCCACCAATTTGATGAGTGCTCTTTCCCAAGCCCATGCAATGGAAGCTTGTCAAAATGATTATCAAGAATCCGACTGTTAGAAAAAAGAAAAAAGAAAAAGAAAAAAAAGAATAAGTATTAGTAGCATTCTCATTCCCAAATCATCATTAGTCAAAAACAAGGTGAGAATAGTTTCAGATGATAACTTGTGACTCAAAGCTGGATAAACATAGAGAACAGAAATTGCACGCGCAAGGAAATTTGGAGAACAGTTGGAACAAATATTAGAGAAACATTTCCAGGTTACAAATACAACTCCGAAACATTCTAGCAAAGAAATAAGGAGTCTAAATGTGACAAAATTTGTTCAACCAATGAAGAAGTTTTTGTTAACTTTCGAAATGCTAGTTGATCTGAATTTGGGCAAACCAGATATGCAAATGCTCAGCAGCTGAACAATCTGAGACATGATCAATAAAAGGAAACATGCCCTACTTTATGCAAAGCAGTTAACTTTTTTTTGTACACTGGAGAATTTATGTTTGGATTACATAGATAATCATGAATATTTTGAGTTTCATAATAAATATTTGTAGATTACAGCTATTTCTGGGACTATATGAAGATAACTGTTTACCAGACACAAAAGAACAAATCGAAGTTCTAAAGACTCATTTGGCCTCATCTTTGAAACCCAAGGTAGGGCCTCACATGGATGGACCTTAAAAACCCATTTGGGCTACCCATCCAGTTACATCCCCACCTATACTCATAGCCAAGGTTTAAAAAAACCATGACACCTTCTTTTTTTTTTTCTTTTTTTTTCTTGATTTACCGAACTGGGACTTATGCCTTACTTTCTCAATCAAGCACTATCTAATAGTCTATTGATGTAAGTTGATTACAATCAACAAGTTAGATATATAAAGAATACATTATCAAAATTAAGACAATCAAATTCTGAAGTAAAGAAATTAAGCGCAAATGTTTTGTTTATTTCATCAAAACTACTAGTGAGCAACAACATGGTATAACACATAAGCAACAAGGTGAACTTAAAAAAAGTGTTAGATACTTATATCTGTGTAACGCCCTGAAAATCGGGGGTCGAGCAGCAACTCAACTCCCGAGTTCCAAAACATCACTTATGCAGCATATATACTTATGATTGAATGTTGTCCGTGTTAGTGCGTTAATCATGAGTGGGATTATACCAAAACAGTAATTCATACTCTAGATCGATTAATATAACGCAAGCGGAAGACTGAAAGATGTATATATATACGTGTATGAGCCAAAGTTCACAAACGGTCTATAGAGTATGAATACATCACTGAGTCACCATATACATGTAATAGTTCAAAAATCAAAATGTCAAAAATAGTTCAACTACACTGATAAGCCCTGTAGCCCCGTCGATCTGGACGGCATAAGCGAAACCACCGGAGAACTGCATATACGAGAACTCGTCCTGATCGTCATAGTAATCAGGCTCCGCCTCTCGAGTCGCATCGTCATCTGCAACTAAGACATGGTCTGGTGGGTGTTCAGAACACCGTCCCAGAATGTGGGAGTGAGTGATCAACTCAGTGGAATCATAGAGTAAAGGTTAACATGTTATCAACTCAGCCAAGCAGTAATGATAAAGCAGACATATCAGACATTCCTAGATACTCTTATTAATGCAAGGATGAAATATATTAATGATGCATGTCCTCGCCTACACTCCCTCATGCGACACCATCTTATGGTCGCGGCATGCTTTCTTCTTCCCTCTGTGCTCTTCAACCCGGGGCACATGCAGTGCGATGCTATGAGCGTGATTACCAAGTTTTTATTAGTCCCTTTCATACAGCAGGATTGGGAAACTAAGGTACTTCCCTTATATCATTCTCGAACAATGATCCATTCTAGGGTCGTCAGTCCTAGTAAATCTCATACGATGTTGCAGTTCTAGGTTGCTGCAATGGGCTCGTCGCCAGATCAATGCAGGCCTAGTTTATACTCTTGTTACTACGGAAGGGTCGTCGTCTCCACGTAGACTCAGAGTACGCTCGAGGTCACTATAAAGGGCTCGTCACCTGATCAGTGTAGGCTGACAGCTCGAATACAGTGTCTCATACCACCGTATTGGTCTCACGAGTCTGGGTTGCTCACTGGTCACTACGAGAAGGCTCATCGCCCCAGCGTAGGCCAACAGCTCGACCACGGTATCCCATACCACCATGTCCAGCTCATGAGTCTTAGCGGATCGAGGTACCAAGGTTAAACGGGATTTCACTGGTGAGTTTGGTACCTTAGGTTCAGGCAGTGGCGTCCATACATGGTGAACATACATCGGGTCAATCGGGTTACTTGACGAGTTTGACTAGCCCGAGTGCACGACAAGTTGAACGACATAAAGTGCGTAAGCACTCCGTGTGGCCTAACCACTGTCGCCAACCGAAGTACAACTCGGATTTGCTAAGCACGTCTCGTGTGGTGAAACAACCTCAACCACCTAATCAGGGTCGGTTACCGATTGCTTGGACTACATTATAGTCCCAACCTCATTCCATTTCAACAGGTAATCATAGGAGACAGTCACAACAGTAACGAGCGAATAATTCTATTCTTGCAATCATATGAACATGTTATGAAGTGCAACACAAACATGATTTCACCCACATTCATTCCATAAATAAAACAGATATCATAATGTAAAGATACATGGAGGAAATCATACACAAAATTAAGGTAACCGAGAAGCATATCTCAATCCTCATACAAGGTATTCCTTAGTAACAACTATCTTACTTAGACATTTCTACAATCACTTAGACTACACACATCTTCATACATGTTGTATGTTGGTTATACATGTATTAGGCCAAATCCTTTTACTAGAGAGTTGCCCCGTATACCACACGCATATACCTAAGGCGGATAATCATGGCATGCACGAATTCGGGTTCCATACTCATTTAATCATTTCCACAAACACGTGGGCTATACACTTTAACATATATAGCGTATATTGGCCGTGGCGTGATTTAGGGCAAGTCTTTTCGCTAGGGAGTTGTTAAATACATAACAAGCATATAGTCACGGCAAATAATCATGTTAGATACAAATCCAATTTCATACATATTCAAACATTTCAATACGTACATAGAATACACTATATTCAACATAGCTCATATATAATCGTAAAGCGAAACAAATGACACATTTTGCATGTGAAATAGCACCCATGTCAAGAATAAATCATTAACCGACATTGAAAGCCTTGAAAATCATAACCTATACGTCTATAGTCCGCACCTTACGCCGTATAAGCGTAACGAATCCGATAGAGACTCTTAAGTCTTCGTCAACAATGGAATGACAACCTATAACACGAGTTGAGTCAGCTATTTCGCTACTAGCGACAATTGAAACCCTAGAACAGATTAGGGTTAGGTTTTCTTACCTAAGAACGAAGTCAGAATCGCCAGAATAGCGATTTGGTAGTGATGGATAGACACGTAGAATATCGGAATAGAATCCCAGGAAGAATCCTCAGTTCTCTCTCTCTCTCTCTCTCTCTCTCTCTCTCTCTCTCTTTTCTTTATTCTCTTTCTTAGGGTTTAGAAAATTCATGTGAAGTGAGAGGGAGAGGGTTTAAGGTCCTTCTATAGGCCCAGAACTGATGGGAATGACCCTAGGGCCAAGGTGTACTTAGGTTATGTCCAAAGAGCGTCTGTTTCAGCTCAATGGAGCACTTCTGGAGCCCCCTTTTCTGCGTGCGGTTGGACTTAAGGTCACTGACCTTGGATCTAGGTCGAGTTAAGTTTTCGTTCCAATCGGGTTTCCAGATCGCATGTGGCGGACTAGTTTCAGTTCAACGGTCACCGAAACTCGATCAGGGTTACAAGTACACTGCTATGTATGAGAAATTTCTCCTGATCTGAGGGTGTATTTGGGTCAGATTCTAACGTCTGAATCCTTATATTTGGTCCACAAGCGACAAGTCTCATATTACTTAAATTTAGATTTTTTTTATAAGATATCCACGTTTCTCACACACTTTACTCCGGGCTCAAGTTGTCCGTTTCTGGATACTATCTGGATTTGATTTCCGAGATGGTTGTCAAGCCCAGTAAGGCGGTCGTAATCGTATGGTTTCATAGTAATCGGACTTTCGACGTGCGATCCAGATCCGATACAGAGTTTCAATGTGCTCCCGAGAGCAACTGGGTAATGAGATTGATCCTAGCTTTAGGGTAACCTAGCGTCAATAATTCTACAAGTTTTGGTTCTTGCAGATCGTATTTAAAGTGATTAGTGCTGATTTCGCAAGTAATCTAGTTTAACACTAGTTAATCCTCGTCTAATTCTTAAAGGATTTGATTCCGAGTGATTTCTACTTGAGGTGGTACTCAGGTCTTTGTACCGATTTTTTCGAGACGTTACAATCTGCTACCCGTTCACTTATACCTAAAAATAGAAATTGCCACTAGATTAACCTATATGGTGAGTCTTAGAAATGCAACGTCAACAACTGCTCCAAATTAAAGCTCAAAACTTGTAGGCATCGCTCACAACTGACCAAATCAACTAGGATCAGGAGACCAAAAGAAAACTCTAAAAGAACTCATCAACTAGTATCACTCGTATTGACTCATAAGTAACAGGTTGGCGGTGACTTTTCTGAGAAAACTGAACCTAAACTGGGCATCTCTTGAAATTTTAACTTCTTTCAGTTTTCCAAAAGGCATAGCTGATAACATTAGTTAACTCGCAGAAAATAACAGTCATATCAAATATCTAACACATTTAAACTTTTATAGAATGAAAAAAAAAAAACCATTTACAACTATAACCTAATACCCACCTAGAATGCAGAGCACCACACATCTTTTCGGGAACTTTTGGACTGTAGAAGCTATATGAGTAATGATCTCTATAACCTGTTGTTGAACCTGCATTCATTCACGAGAATTTGACAGCACTGCTATACATAAAATATTAAAAATAAAGGACAAAATGAAAGGATGAAGTACCTGAACATTTTTCTCACCCCATCCAGCGTTATAAGTTATTCAGCGTTATAATCTCCATAATTAATGCATAAATGATTTATTATTCTTCAATTAAGTTATATAAATTTCGATTGTGAACAACTATCGGTACTATGACTTACAGTGTCTACAATATTTTTCACCAACACGCCGCTTGCATGGACCATAATACTGTCAAAACATTAGCCCTACAACAATTTGATTACAAGCCGTCATTTGTTTGATTCGAAAAAGTGTACGTGGCCCAACTGATCAACATAGCTGCCTGATTTTCATGCTATGTGGCCCACCACTTTCACTAATGATGTTATAAACAAATGACATGTGAGTGGGAAGATCGTGCATACCACAGAATGTGGTAACCTGACAGTAGGCAATTACTTCTCATTTATTTATTTTGTTAATCGCACGTGATGGAACAAATACAATCCTTGATCAAGAGCTTTTGTGAGCTCATTCCTCAGCTGTGTGGCCCACTTGATTTTGGACTTTTTCATGTTTTGGCTTATGTCCTAAATGAGATGATGAAACGGATGGATGGAGTGGATACAACATAAAACAGCGTAGTGGGCGTCGTAGAGCTTTAGGGTGAGCAAATTAGGTGCGGACTTGCTGCACCCACAATGCGGCCCTGACGGTGGGGCCCACCTTGATGTGTATATATTATATATCTACGCCGTCCATCCATTGTGCCAGATCATTTTACGTATGTTCCCAAAAATGAAGCGATCGATCCAAATCCTAGGTGGATCACACAATAGGAAGCAGTGGTGATTGAAAGACCATCATTAAAAAACTTCCTAGGCCCACCTTAATGCCCAACATAATGTTTATTTTTCATCCAACCTATTGATAGGTCACATGGACCTGGATGAAAGGAAAAAAAAAACAAAACAAATATCAGCTTGATTTAAACTTTTGTGGCCCACAAAAGTTTTTAATGGTCAATCACCACTGATCCATGTGGTGTGGTCCACACGAGATTTGGATCTGGTTTATTTTCTGGATCATACCCCAAATCCATATTAGGGGTAACCAACAAAGGAAGAGAATCAGCATCGATTTGATGGTCCTTCCACTCAATATATTAAGGTAACCAGCATCAATTTGATGGTCCTCCCAAACAGGCCTCAAGTATTTCTCTCTGAATTCAGTGTAAAGCAAGTTTGGCAGGCCAAGTTCTTGCGAAATCATTTACCTGTGATAAGGAACTGTTTAGTGCTGCTCCTCTGTAGCTGACATGGAATTTGTCTTTGGCTACCAATCCCTGCAAGAGAACATAAACAATGGTTTACAAGACAAATGTAAAACATCAAAAACATGAAAGCTTCAAGACATACTTCTGTATCAATCTCTGTTGATTCCACACTGATGTTGATGTCAACATCAATCTCTGCTGCTCCTCTGCTCCATGTTTACATTTGTTTTATAAACAAGGGTTTACAAGACAAATGTAAAACATCAAAAACATGAAAGCTTCAAGACATACTTCTGTATCAATCTCTGCTGATTCCACACTGATGTTGATGTCAGCCATAATCTTGATGATTTCCATCAGTAGTTCAGGCCAGTCTGCCGTCTCTATGTGAAGCAAGCTGGGCAAGAAACATCAGCAAACAAATGGGATTATACAGAAATATGTGTGACTTCGATCAAGTGCCTATCTCATAAGTGGGGGTAGCAATGGGTTGATTGGCCCAACCCACTTCTAAGCAAGTTTCGAGCCAAGTCGGGTCTAGTTGCAGGTCGGGCTTGGGCCAAAAAGTAGCCCATTTAGATTAATGGTTGGGCTCGGGATTAGTTAATTAAATTGCGAATAATCAGGTTGATTGAGTGAAAATGGCAGAAGAATAATGGTGTTTTCTCATATTCTGGAACAAGTAGCCTTGAACTCACAGTTATCTTCTCTCAAGTCCAACTTGAAAGTAACATAATTGCAAGTTGGAACCCAATCACCCTACAAGCACTAAGGAGAACGGTTATTTCAAATATGCATTTTCATGGGAGAATGTTGTAAAAATGTGTTGTAGATTTTGTTAGTCCACAAGTGCTAGAAAGTTATCAGTTCTCTTCTACTATTATGGAAACATTCTTGTAAAAATGTCACATAGGTCTTGTTAGCCTACAAGTGGTTGTAGGTGATTAGTTCTCTTCTACTATTAGACTAATAATTGCAAGTCAATTCAATGGCGCATCGAATTGCACCATTAAGTAAAACATTAATGCTCCAAACTCACAAAACTATTAACATGCTACACAACTTCTCTTGGGTCCATCATCCTTAACATATATGTGTGTTGCAATTTCAACATCAAGCTGTCAGTCAAATGAAAGTCAACTAGTCAAGAATACAAATAAAAGTTGTATATGCAAGACGACTCATTATGTCATAGATACACACTCCACTCACAACATAAACAGAACTTTAGAAATACTGTACACAGTTATTCCACTTTGGGTGATTCATTTGAATCACAATTGAATTAGGATGTATGACTAGTGAGGATACTGTCCATGGTTCCGAATATAGGTATAAGGGATGCATCGGCCTCGCTGAAAATGATACGATATGGGCACCACGTTAGCCTGTATTGGCCCGCATCAGTCGAAAATTTTCTTTAAGCCAAATATTTAAGGAAAAATATCAGAAAAAGGGAAAGACAAACTATATACCTTCTACACCTACATCAGCTTGCTGGTGTATTGCAGTCCTGGTGTTAGTTTCACCATGGCTCTTGCAATGGAAAGATAGTTTAAATAAGTTTTTCCCAAAGAATGATACTAATAACAAGAAGAAAATTAAAAAGTTGAATTTTATTACCAAGCCTCACATCCATTACTTCGTCCATTCAAGATGGGACATGAGTGGTGAACGGATGATTATCTAGTCCATCAAAAAATAGTTTAGATAAGTTTTTCCCAAAAATGCAAATAAGAAAGGAAGACATTCTTGTACCTGTGTCATTACATCATCCATTACCAACATTTGTATCTTACTCAACAATTCAACAATGTACATGTAAAAAAACAGGAGACAATGTCTGGTTAAAGGCATGACTTGTTAGTGAATTTTTTTTTTAAATGAGAAAGGTAAAACAATATTGTTGAGAGCAAGTGTATAGAAATATAGTTATATAAAACAGATCATACGAGGTTTCCTAGAGTAATACGTATTAGCTTTTCAGGCCAAAATAGACCAAGCATGTTTGACCAATTGGACTGAACCGCCAACAAAATCTTGTTGAGGTTCATTTTCAGTTTACATTTTCCAACTCAACAAATGCAACTGCAGCTACAAGATATCAATTCCAGAAATGAAAATAGAAAGACCGGTTGACAAGGATTCCATACCCTCGTACAAGGGCAACTACAAACATTTTTTTGGAAAGACGATGAAAATTTTATTGGGCGCACAATAGGCTCAAAAAGTAAAACAAAAGAATTATGACAAGTCAAACATTACAGGCCATGCCTTTAATCATTAAAATCCAACACTGTCAAACATTACAGGAACCTTAAAGATGACAAAACAGATTAAAACTTGTTAAGGCTCATGCTAACGATTTTCTGAAACATTAATGGAAGCAAATACTCACGTGTGGAAACGTTCTTCTTTGGAAACTTCTCTTTCACATTGTTCTTGGTGCCCTTGTGGCACCTAGGTGTGAGGTTTCACTTCTTGTGAAGGTTTAGGGCAATATCAAGCGATTAGTCAGATGTAATGTTCTGAAAGCCATATCAGATATGTAATCATAAATTGCAAGATCCTAAGTATTGGAGTCAGCCATATCAGATCTGTAATCATAATGCCATGTTCTAAAAGCATTAACATCTTCAGTTCTGCTATAACCATCACCATTGGAGTCAAACATGTATGCTGTAAAAGATACAAAACTCAAAAATGCCCACACAAGTGCTTAATGCAAGTGCAAGGGATGGTATTAGACAAAAAAACCCCAAAAAATTACACAATGATTTGGATTTGCAGATCTAGAAGACAAGGAGATAGAATGATCAAACCAAAATAATAAAACAAGCATATATTAATATGAACACATAATGCGAATATCTGAATAAAAGGGATCTTTGTATGTAAAATCCATGAGGATATATGACTTACCGAGGATGTGACTGTGTATTTTGGTACATCCATGGAAGAGGCCACAACTGAACGGATCTGATTACCAGAGTGCAGTCGCTCCGTTTGCACTGGAGGTTGTGGGAGACTACATTCTAGGATAGTCCCGCGAACCACATCTCTAATAGCCCTATCTCTATTTTCTAATCTACAAAATGCAGGAAAATCACGAAAAACGGAGATAGAGAGCATTCATTCATACCTGCCGTCGATTCCCTTCAAGAAATCGAAAAGCGTGCGATCGTTTTCACCATCAAATGCCGATCTCAGAGGTTTTTCCATGCAAAAATCGTAGCATTTATAGCTCGCAATGCCGGACTGAATGCACGTTTTGAAGCGGATAAAACCCTAGGATTTCTTGCTGCTTTTCCTCCTCCAAACGTCAACTTCTGTCGCTCTTCTGAGAAAAATCTCGAAGGCTGTTTGGATGAACTCTTCTATCCTCCACCTCGAAGAAATTCCTTATCAGCTCTCTCTCTCATGTGCGTGCGAGAGGCATGCATACCTTTTAATCCAGGGAAAAACATCGGAATCTGTTGAAAACAACTTGTATTTTGGTAATGTTAGACGCTGAAATCTCTGCCTATCAACTATCTTCTTTTAGGGATCGAATCAAATGCAGATCAAATCGACTTGAAAAACTCGGAATGCTGAAATCGTAGAGTAATGCGTTGTTTTCAGCTCGAGAAAAAGCAGTAAAACCCTAAAATTTTAAGGAAAAGGAGAATGAAAGAATAGGCGTTTGTTTCCGGAGAGGAGATTCAATGGATTTCACAATCCGAATCCGAATCCGAATAGTAAAAGAAAATCCGGGAAATCTATGCCGTAAAAGGAAATACGAGATCGGTAGAGGAAGAGGGAGATCGAGAGAGAGAGAGGAGAGGGAAAGGGAGAGGGAGACGGAGTGAGAGGTCGTGTTACAATGCGAATGAGGGTTTCAGTCCAAAAAAAGGTGAAATGGATTCGTTGTCTGCAGTAAATAAAAACTACTGTGCCTCTAAGGCCGTGTGGGGTCCAGCGAGGTCTCCAAAACAATTCCATCCGTCCATCTTTTAAAATATAACAATAGAACATAATCCTAAAAATTAGGATATCCAAAAGGCAAGTGGGACACACAACAAAATATCAGAAATAGCAACGTTGGTTGTTAAAACAGGTACAAATTTGAATATGGGGTACAACCGTTACAAATTAGACACGGCTTACAGCCGTTTTCAAACCAAAACCCCAGCCGTTCCACTCCAACGATTTTGGTGTAGTGACATATGCATGTACTTATCCACACAAGATTATAAAGACAAACACACAAATATAGAGATGCATATACATGGGTATGCACGCGTGTGTTTAGGAAATTAGCACGAGTGTTGACACCACCATGACAACCTCAATGGGGCTCAGTTTTTAGGTCTAGATCCCAAAAATCAGCCCAATCCACAACTCAAGGTGGGTCATGTCATAGAAAATAAGGGAGAAGGAGTACAAATGAAAATTGTGTGGAGCCTACTTTTACTTTGTTTATGACACCCAACTCACTCATATTACTCTACATGCACGATTAAGGATAACCTAAAAACTAGTCATTCCACACTGATGTGGGCCGGCCTTGTGATTTACAGATTTTATGCATCATTTTACATTATTTCTGATAGTGTGGCCTACTCGAGTTTTGGATCAGCGTGTTTTTGCATTGGGGCATTCCATTTTCATGATGGGCACATATAATGCACGATTTGTCTGACCCTTGTCACCATGGTGGGCACCATATAAAGGAGTCACACTCACTTCATAGTCCAAAAACAAAAAGGAAATCTAAGGGCTTAGTTAGGGCTTGAGCATTAAGAAGTTCCTTTCTTCGTAAAGTCTATTAACTACCCTACACACATATACATACATATATACATTATTGCACACTCTTCTTTATTCATGCACTCATTTTTAATTTATGGTGTTAGAATGATAGTGAAAAAATCACCATTCAAGTACCAAAAATAGAGTGGATGCTTGCATGAAAAACTAAGATTCTCACTCACAATTCCTTTCTTAGTAAAAAAGAAGAAGGTTCTCTCTCTCTCTCTCTCTCTCTCTCTGTCTCTCTCTAGTTGGGTGCATGTGTGAACTGATTTATTTATGAAGAAAAAATATATAAAAAGTATATAACAACTAATACAAAATAGTTGAAAAATATTATGTCGGCCATTAGAACATTCAAATAGCTACTGTGTCATTTTCACACATCAATGGGTCCACTGGCCACTACAAGAGTGTAATGCTAATTTTTTAAACTTAGTTTGTACTTGGTAGGTACTCCACATAAAAAAAGGTTGCTTGTTGCAACTCTCATCTCAGATATGGGACTTTAATATGAACTTTAACCAAGTAAAAATATAATCTAAGTTACAAAATAAACCACTAAATTTTATTTATGATAGTTTATAGTACATTTTCTAAAGAAAATAATTGGAGTTCAGAATTTTCCTTGATCTAATCACTAGCTATCATTTCCCACTTTCTAGAGGACGTGACTTGCCTGTAATGCCAGGTTATAGGAATCTCTTGTAATCCCAAGCACCGTGGGACCCACTGTGATGTTTGTGTTATATTCATTCCTTCCATCCATTAATTGGCCATATCATTTTTAGGATTATTCCAAACATAGGACAAATCCAAAACAAAAGTGGGCCATACCATAAGAAATAGTGGGGATGAAAAGGATCATCGTTGAAACTTTTGAAACCTACCAAAACTCAAGTGGGCCACACCACAAGAAATAGTGGAGATGGAAAGAACCACCGTCGAAGCTTCTAAGACATACCAAAACTCAAGTGGGCCACACAACAAGAAATAGTGTGGATGGAAACAACCACCATGAAAACTTCGGAGACCCATCATGATATTTATACGTCATTCAAGGCATTCATGAGTTGATTCTCACTTAAGTGAAAGTAAAACACAAATATCAACTTGTTCCAAAACTTCTATACCCCTAAAAAGGCTTTAGTAGTAAGCATTCAGTCCTCGTTGTTTTCCGTAGTGTAGCATACTTAAGTTTTAGATTTTCATCTTGTTTGGGTTTATTTTCTAAAATGCTCATGTCTTAAAATGAGCTTGTCACATACATGAATGGACTGAATATAACATAAACATCATCGTGGCCCCACTGAGCTTGTCGTTACAGGGAATTCCTTAAATTCGGGGTTAAAGTTCGTTCTTTCCAAAGCTTTTTAATGACACTTACGATGGCTAATCATTAACCAGAACAGATGAGAGGTTTTTTATGACACTTAGGATGGCTAAGCATTTCACACAGTTAATTCGCTTCGCTTCACCGTCATTTTCATGCATTTCACGGTCATTCCCGGCGATTCCGTGTTGATTCACGGTCATTTCTAAGTATTTCACGGTCAATTCCCTTCACTTCATAGTCATTTTCACGCATTTCACGGTCAATTCGCTTCACTTCACGGTCATTTCCATGCATTTCATGGTCATTCCCGGCGATTCCGTGTTGATTCACGGTCATTTCCATGCACTTCACGGGCAATTCCCTTCACTGTGAAATTGATCATGAAATGCATGGAATTGACCATGAAGTGAAGAGAATTGACCGTGAAATGTATTGAATTGACCGCGAAGTGAAGAGGAATCGCTGGAATTGACTGTGAAATGCATGGAATTGACCGTGAAATGAAGGGAGTTGACTGTGAAATACATAGAATTAAGGTGAAGTAAAGCAGAATCACCGGAATTGAATGTGAAATGCATGGAAATGACCGTGAAGTGAAGGGAATTGACCGTGAAATGCATGGAATTGACTGTGAAGTGAAGGGAATTGACCTTGAAATGGATGGAATTGACCATAAAATGAAGGGAATAGACCGTGAAATATATAGAATTGACCGTGAAGTGAAGCGGAATTGCTGGGATTGACCGTGAAATGCATGGAATTGATCGTGAAGTAAATGAAATGAATGAAATTGATTGCGAACTGATTGAAATTGACCACAAAGTGAATGAAATGGATTTTCCATCGACCTGATGGAATATTGGAAAATAAACAGGTTGGTTGGCTAAAGTAGCTTCTCCTACCCTAAAATCATATAGGGTACATCAAGTAATTAATTTTGGTTTAGAAGATCTTCTTGTTAAATGAATAAAGAAATGAAAAAAAAAAGAGAGAAATTTTTTTTATATGCTTATATATACATATTTATATAAATATGTATTAGAGAAAAATGTAGGTAGAATAAAGTTATCCATGTGAAAAGAAAATGCATAGGTGGATGTGGGGCCCACCAAAATCATGAACATTGAGTGTGGGCCCATTCAAAATTATGTGGGGCCCACGATGGGACCCGTCCAATTTTTTTTAAAAAATCAGGCGACACTACTGCACAGACGTCTAGAGGTTGGCGGCATTACCGCTGGATTGGCGGTATGGCTGCCTGGATTAAATATTTTTCAATGGCTACGGCTATAATCCGTAGCCATAGGATCCCCAGCACAGCCTTTCACTCGAAGGAAAAAGCAGGGGCATTTTCGACTTTTGACAAGTCATCCGTACACACGGGAGTATTCTTGGAAGCTTAAAAGGAAGCGGGCTTAAAATGGCTGGTGGGCCATAAATGGGTCGTACAACAGGAAATTTCTCTATTGCATCAAACCTCGGAACAAAAAGCCAGCTCTTCCGATAAGCACCAGAGAATTAAGTACACGTGTTCTGTATTGGCACGTGTGGCTCTTTGTTATTTACAGGGATCCACGCGCGTGTGAAACCGGCAAACCTCTACCAACTACCGTATACGTGTTGCCCGTATTCACAGTGCAAGGCCGTAGATGGCTCGAAAACTGTTACCTGACTCGACTCTGAAAGTCCACTAGATTGAGTTGACTCAGAAGCTCGACCAGGAACTCGACTCAACCAGTTCATCGACTGAGGCTCAAGAAATTCAAGTCCCTCCAACTGTAGTAACTGTTTTTATAACATTTAAAAGAAAAAGGTTTCGAGCACAATCGATTAGACCATAACTTCCAACCTCTCATGTGCATGGAATGTACAGCCTATTTAATAAGTTGGTCCCATCTCAAGGATCACCTTATTTAAAAATCAACCATATTCACTCATTAAGTGGACCACACTTGTATTTTGTTATTTATCACTATTTAGACATTATTTTATATGGTGTGACCTACCTGATGAATGAATGGGGCTGATTTTTGCACAAGGTGATCTTCATAGTAGTGCCAACCTGTTTGAAATGTTGGATGTCACATGCACGTAATAGGTCGGAGGTCATTTGCGTGGCGCAATGTACACTATGGTCGAACGGGTTGTACCTTAGACCTCAAGTGTTAGATATAATAGAGGTTAGATGTTTTCTTTCTGTTTTTTTTTTTTTAATGGAAAGGTGGAACAGGTTGCCATGACGTGAAATTAACTAGATTACACATCGCCCACTTGCCACCAACAGATCGATCCTCTCTAGGATACTTGAGCTCCCTCAAATCAACAACATTGAACTATCATCCTCCGGGGATTCCGAAATTGTGATCCCCAATTTATTTACAATTGCTTTAGAAGGAGATCATTAAAGAAACACGGAGACAGCCAAAAGTCCTGGCGTTGCGCCTACATTCACTCATTGAGAGGACACGACCTGTATTTAGCTATTTGAAGCGTTAGATGTCACATGCACGTAATAGGTCGGAGGTCAGTTGCGTGGCGCAATGTACACTATGGTTGAACGGGTTGTACCTTAGGCCTCAAGTGTTAGATATAATAGAGGTTAGATGTTTTCTTTCCGTATATTTTTTTTAATGGAAAGGTGGAATAGGTTGCCATGACGTGAAATTAACTAGATTACACATCACCCACTTGCCACCAACAGATCAATCCTCTCTAGGATACTTGAGCTCCCTCAAATCAACAACATTGAACTATCATCCTCCGGAGATTCCGAAATTGTGATCCCCAATTTATTTACAATTGTTTTAGAAGGAGATCATTAGAGAAACACGGAGACAGCCAAAAGTCCTGGCATTGCGCCTACATTCACTCATTGAGAGGACACGACCTGTATTTAGCTATTTGAAGCGTTGGATGTCGCATGCATGCACATAATAGGTTGGAGGTTATTTGCCAGGCGAAATGTATACTATGGTCCAACAAGTTGCACTTTAAATCTTGAGTGCTAGATTTATATAATAGAGGCCATGTGTTTTCTTTTCTTTTATTTTTTTAATGGAAAGCTAGAACAAGTTGCCATGACGTGAAATTAACGAAATTGCACATCACGTGCTTGCCGCCAATGGATCGATCCTCTCTAGGATACTTGAGAATGGCCTTGAGCCACCTCAAGGCAACAACTTTGAACTATCATCCTCCGGGGATTCAGATTTGTGATCCCCAATTTATCTACAATCACTTTAGAGGGAGATCATTACTCATTAGAGAAACATAGAGACAGCCAGAAGTCCTGGCGTTGCCCCTACATTCACTCATTCAGTGGACACGACTTGTATTTTGCTATTTATTAATATCTAGAAATTTTTTCTTATGGTGTGAACCACCCGATGAATGGATGGAACTGATTTTTGCATAAGGTAATCCTCATAGCAGTGCCAACCTATTTGAAGTGTTGGATGTCGATTGCATGTATGCACATAATAGATTGGAGGTTATTTGCCAGGTGAAATGTACATTATGGTCCAACTAGTTGTACTTTAGATCTCGAGTGCTAGATATAATAGAGGGTAGGTGCTTTCTTTTCCTTTTCTTTTTAATGGAAACGTGGAACAGACTGCCATGACGTGAAATTAACTAGAATACACATAACTTGCTTGCCCCCAACAGATCCTCTCTAGGAATACTTGAGAGTAGCCTTGGGCCCTCTCAAAGTAACAGCATAGAACTATCATCTTCCGGGGTTTCGGAAATTATGATCCCCGATTTATCTACAATCGCTTTAGAAGGAGATTATTAATTGAGAAACATTGAGACAACTAAAAGTCCCAGCATTAGCGTCACCCCTACATTCACTCATTAAGTGGACCGCTTGCATTTTGCTATTTATCAATATCTAGATATTGTTTTCTATGGTATGATACACCTTTTTTTTTTTTTTTTTTGGAGCAAAAACAAGCATTTTCAAGTCCGCTACCAAACAGTACCACAGACTAGCCTCCCAGAGTTGCAATGACCACAACAGCAATAAGAGATTTCCTAGAACAGTCTTTTTTTCTCACCAACAACTTATTGGGAATTTTTCCCTGAATCACAGGCATGCCACCTTCCCCAGGCTTGTTTTAGGCAGATTTTGTGTAGTAACGGATGCCGACCGCCAATCCCAAGATAGTGAGGGGAACCAGGAACTGGAGGAGCTTGATTATGGTATGATACACCTAATGAATGGATTGAGCTGAATTTTGCACAAGGTGATCCTCATAATAGTGCCAACCTCTTCGAAGTGTTGGATGTTGCATGCACATAATAGGTTGGAGGTTATTTGCCTAGCAGTATGGTCCAATTGATTGTAGTTTAGATCTCAAGTGTTAGATATAATAGAGGCCAAGTGTTTTCTTTTCTTTTTAATTTAAATTTTTTTTTTTTAATGGAAAGGTGGAACAAGCCACCATGACGTGAAATTAAATAGAATAGACATCACTTGCTTGCCCCCCAACAATTCCTCTCTAAGAATACTTGAGAATGGCCTAGGCAAAATGCCCTCTCAAAGCAACGACATCAAATTATTATCCTCCGGGGATTTGGAAATTGTGATCCCCAATTTATCTACAATTGCTTTGCCTCTCACCTCTTGAGGGAGATCATTAGAGAAACATAGAGACAACCAAAAGTCCCTGCGTTACCCCTTTTAGCAAGAGTATCTGCCACTTTGTTGCTTTCCCTATAAATTTGCCTGGACACTGCACCAAGCTCTTTTAGGTTATGCTTGATAGATCTCCAACAATACCATTGCCCATCTCCTTATTTGTAATGAAATGAGGACTCTTTTATTATTATTGAGTTTATGGGGTTTGTGGTTGGTTTATCAAAACCAACATCCCCCATCATCAGTGGGCCATTCCCTTAAAATTTCCTTACTTGTAAGATTTTAGCCATATATATATATATCTATATATATATATAGATATATATAATATATTATATAGAGATATATATATATATATATATATATATATTATTTTATATTATTATATATATATATATATTGATTTTTCGTACATTCAATGCGGCTTATTGGTGTATTTCTTCTTGACTGTATATTTATATTCCAACAATGGAAAGGTTAAAAGTTCTCCATTTGAGAAGATTTTTAAAAATTTTAGTCCATTCATTATGTGAGCTATCATTTCATAGACTAGTACGGTCTAGTTGATGTAGGTCAAAATTAAGGACAATCTCAGATCAAAGGAAATCAGGCCAGAAAGTTTAATCTAGAGAATAACACTTGCTCTATTTTTGGATGATTATAACTTTGTGACTCATTATTAATTTCCTATATATAATATATTGTTGCAAAGTTATTAGCAAACGGTACATGTTGACTAATGTTCCTTCAATAATTTTTCAAATGAAAGTCATTTTAATAGTTAACTTTGAGTTAAAAGTTAAAAAGTTATTAGTTTTAGTAAGTTACCATTTTTATTATTTTTAGAGTGTTGAGGTCTGAAGGAGTCTCATTTTTTTAAAAGTCCTTATTTAAGTCATGTGAAAGATTTTAGGTTAGTTTAGAAGTCATTCTTTTGAATAAATCTAAAACATTTACCATTTCCGAAAAGTCATGAATTTAGAACTTAGGCTTATACAAGTCATATAAAAAGCTTTGTAAATAGATTTTTCTCATACTTCTCAACAATATTATTTTTTATAGAAATTTTCTTTTTAAATCATGTGGATTTAAACTTCCTCATAAATTTAAAGTTTATCATAGAGAAAGAAGATGGTGATGTCTTTCCTGGTTCCATACACCCACTATGCCACTAGCCATACAAATTCAATGTATGAGAGTGAATCTGACTCTTTGCTCTAAACAAAGAACTTGACCTCTTGTTTTAACATTTAAAATATGTTATAACTTAATTTAAAAAATGAAAATTCAAAAAAAAAAAAAAAAAAACTTCAAAAACTTGTCCCAACTCAATTTGACTTAGGTCGAGATTTTGACTTAACTTGACAAGGCCTGAATAAATAAACAAGGCTCAAGATGAACACTAATCTTGTTTACTTAAGTTAATCTCTGATTTTTGAGTCGACTCACTAAGTTATCTAAAACAATGAATAAAATTAACTAGAACCAACAATGATCAAGCGATCTAGACTGTCCTGTCAAGTAGAGGCCAATTCAATTTGATCAGGCAACCAAATATTTCTATTTGCCAATCCACAAGCAACCGATTGCGTGGCCCAGACCATCTAACACATTTCGAACTATCATCCACCTATGCAAGGGCCTACCTATGTGGGACCAATGTGGACAGTCTTCTTCATGGCTCACCCTATAAATCATACATTTCAAACTTGAAGTACGTTAGACATGTTGAATGTGGACAATGAGTCATGTTCTTTTGAAAATCTTCTTCTCCTACACATGGCCCACCTGATGAATTAGCTGGCCTGGCCTGATACATTGTTCCCAGGCTATAAGAGGATCAATGGGTTAGGTTTGGATCAGGCCATACAGTACCCATTCCCGTATTCGGGCTAACTTAGTTCCAGTCGTGCCTGGTCACTACACCAAAATTGCCATTTAGGAACGGCTTTAAACCGTTCCTAAATGCTTCAGGAACGGTTTAATACCGTTCCTAAATGAGGCGTCGCAGAAAATCAGGAACGGTTCAGAACCGTTTTGGAACAGAATTTTAGGAACGGTTTTAAACCGTTCTGGTGCCAACAGTCACATTTTAGGCACAATTTTAAAACCGATTTTGAATGCTTACGCCAAAACAGGACCATGCCTTTGAAGGCATAGCTATATATCCATTTGATGGGGATCACATTCATATATATATATATTATATATATATATATATATATATTGGGCTGACCCTTCAACTGAAGGGTAGCTTGTCCTTTCAATCATTGATGAGAGTAGCCCTTTACCACTTCTCTTCTTCTGTGTGTAGCCCACACATGAGCATGGTATGAGGGGGGCGTGCAACAAAGACACTGTGAGCCCCACTATAATGACTGCATCACATCCGGTTTATGAGGTGAAGATTCATCATTGACTTCAAAATGGAAACCATTTGGAGACTATAATGACTTTAGGGCCGTGTGGGGTCCAGCGAGGTCTCCAAAACAAATCCAATCCATCCATCTGTTTTAAAATATAACAATAGAACATAATTCTAAAAATTAGGAATATCCAAAACGCAAGTGGGACACACCAACAAAATATCAGAAATAGCAACGTTGGTTGTTAAAACAGATACAAATTTGAACACGGTTTATAACCGTTTCAAATTAGACCCGGCTTAGAGCCGTTTTCAAACCAAAACCCCAGCCGTTCCTATCTAGCGATTTTGGTGTAGTGGGTCCTAGTCTCATTCATACAAATCAAGACCTAGATCGAATCTGATTTGGGTGTCTGTCGGATCTTTGGATCTAGGTTTTTAGCCCATTTCAAAATAAATAAGATCATTCACATGGTCAAACCCACCTATGGATGGTTTAGATCATGATTAAAAGACTCAGTGACTTAGATTGGCTGGTTTGGCCCTTACCTAACTGGAATTTAGGGGAATTGTGGTACTAGAATTCTAAACTATAGTTTAGTGGTAGATGGAGTGTGTTTTAAACTAAGGTCCTGGGTTTGACTACACATATAAAGTGTGTGAGTCTTTTTGTGAATGACAAAAAAAGACTCATGTTATCGAACTGAATTAGGTATACCGAATCTGAGTTTGACTCGCAGCTAATCAAGCCTTAAAACGATGAGACAGAAGGGAGACCCAGGCTCACCCAAGATAGTGTGGCCCCTACCATCGGGCCAACCTTGATGTATGTATTTTGTATCCATGCCATCCATCTGTTTCTCTGGATCATTTTAGGGCATTATCCAAAAAATGAAGTAGATCCAATTATCAGGTGGACCATGCCATAAGAAACAGTGGTGATTGATCATTAACTGATCACAAAATTTTTGGATCAAGCTGATATTTATTTATTTTCCCTTTATCCAGGCTCATGAGACCTTATTAACAGATTGGATGGGAAATAAACAGTACTTAAACATAAACTACGCCTTAAGAAGTTTTTAATACAGGGTGTTCAATCACTATTGTTTACTATGGTGAGGTCCACCTGATAACTGGATTAACTTCAATTTTGGAATAATGCCCGGAAATAATCTCAAAAAAAATGGATGTATGGTGTGGATACAAAATACATAATCCATGTAGGCCCCACGGTAAGGGCTGCACTGTCTTGTGTGAGTATCGAGTCTAACCTAATTCATATATCCTTTTAGACATGAATGGTGTTGGAGTCAGTCACAGACGACCTCATTTTGTTAATGGAATAATCAGTGTTTTATGTTTATAATGGTACTATTAATGGTAATGAACTGACTCGATCCGAACCCGGGTTGACCGGAATGTTAACCAGGTTCATGAAGTAAAAAAATCCAAACCGGACCGGGTTTATAAAAGGGAGATAACGGTTTGACCGGACCGGACCGGGCATGCATGGAAATCGCGTACTTTTCCTTTTCCTTTTTAGATTGACGTGGAGCCGAAAGCAGTGTAGAATCCTTCGATATAAAACAAAGAGAAATTTAGGACTGTGGACCCCACCTTTTATCTAGCTGTTTTTATGAAAGAATACAAACTTTGTTGTTCAACTTATACCTGCTCGTACCGACAGCGAATTTGAGGACGAAAATACCCCTCCTTTCACGGAAACGGATTGGGTACTCCGCCTGCCACCAGCCAATGGCGGATGGTTGGTGGTCTGTGGGCCCCACGATGATGTATGCTTTTCATCCATGCTGTCCATATATTTTTCCACGTCATTTTATGGTATGAGACAAAAAATGAGGTATATCCACATTTCAAATGTACCACATTATAGGAAACAGTGTTGAATGAGCGTCGACCATTAAAACTTTCAGGGGGCCACTGTAATGTTTGTGAGAAATCCTTCCTGTCTAAGTTCCTTCATAGGGTCACAAAGACCTGGATGAAGAGGAAAAACAAATTTCATAATGATCCAAAACTTCTGTAACCCTAAAAGGGTTTCAATGGTAGACGTTCAATTCCCCACTGCCTTTTAAAGTGTGGTCTACTTGATAGTTAGATCTATCTTATTTTTCGTCTCAAGCCTTAATATAATCTCTCCATGGATATAATACGGACCTCATGATGGGACCCACAAAAGTAACACAGTAAAAAAAAACAAAAAAAAAAAAACAACTACGGCTATGGCTACGGTTATAATCCGTAGCTATAGTGTATCGAAAATTCCAGGATTTTTTAGGCAAAGGTATTTTTACCTATAGCTACGGATTATAACCGTAGCTATAACTGTAGTCTGTGCTAGTCTATACAATTTTCTTTTATATTTTTATCTTTTTAATTTTTTAATTTTTTTTTTACATGGAGAACTTTATTCTACCTATAATATTCTCTAATACATATTTACATAAATATGTATATATAAGCATATAAAAAAAAATCTCTCTTTTTTTCATTTCTCTCTTTATTCATTTAACAAGAATATCTTCTAAACCAAAATTAGTTACTTAACGTACCCTATATGATTTTGGGGTAGGAGAAGCTACTTTAGCCAACCAACCTGGTTATTTTTCAAGATTCCATCAAGTCGATGGTCGAAAATCCATTTCATTCACTTCGCGATCAATTTCATTCATTTCATTTACTTCGCGATCAATTCCATACATTTCACGATCAATACCGGCGATTCCCCTTCACTTCTCAGTCAATTCCATGCATTTCATGGTCAATTCCCTTCACTTCACGGTCGATTCCGTGCATTTCACCGTTAATTCCCTTCATTTCACGGTCAAACAGAAATTGAGCGGGGCAAACTAGAAATTCAGCAGGTCAAACTGAAAGTTCAGTTAAAAATTTTCAGATTGGACCTCTACTATTTCATAATATAATTGAACTATTTTCATCCAATCTATTCATAAGGTCACAAAGACCTGGATGAAGAGGAAAAACAAATTCCATAATGATCCAAAACTTATATGACCCCTAAAAGGGTTTCAATAGCAGACGTTCAATCCTCCACTACCTTTTACAGTGTGGTCCACTAGATAGCTAGATTTGTCTTATTTTTCGTCTCAAGCCTTATTATGAGCTCGTCAAATAGATGAACGGTTTGGATATACACATACCTCATAATGGTACCCACAAAATGCCCTGGGGATTTCAACGAAAAAAAAAAACAGAAGTTAGTAAGGGTCAGTGGGACCCTATAGTTACGGATTATAACCGTAGCTATAACCGTAGCTTCGATATATCGAAAATCTTTCGATATTATCGAAAAAGTCCAGAACTGTCCAGTGAGTTTGCCTAAAAAATCCTGCAATTTTCGATACATATCGCAATGTTCTCAATATGTATCGAAGATAAAACTACAGATTATAGCCGTAGCCATAACTGTAGTCCGTAAAAGGCTATAATTTTTTTTCCTGTTGCAGTTGATGCCAGATCGGCTACGGTACCTATGGTACGGTTATAATCCGTAGCTATAGGTTTACGGTCATTACTCAGTATTAGTTATCGATACTATCGATCATGTCTCGATATTATCGATGACTTATGCTCGATACTATCGAACATATCTCGATATTATCAAAATTCATCCATTTTTTGAGTTTTGTTACTGGACAATTTGGCATTCATCTTCGATATTATCGAACTATGGTCGATATTATCGACAATCTATAGTTATGGTTATAATCCGTAGCCATAGGTCTACGGTCATTTTCTCCTCTCTTTTCCCCACAAGTACTATTACTTTATCAACTTTCTTCTTCACACCTGATGCAAAAATAAATAAATAAATAAAGCAAAACAAAACAAAAAAAAAAGAAAAAAAAAGAAAGAAAGAAACAAAACATTAGGACACCATAGAGAATGTAACCTTAAAAGGCAATGTTTTGCCCGTCTGCGTTTCAAGATCATGATAGTCCAAGGGACACCTGAGAGCTGATTGGAGGTCACCATTCTCCCGATAACCACAACAAAACACGTGCACAAACCCTATACTCAACTCAAGCATGCCCTTGTAAATCATACATGTAAATCCCAATAACCAAAGTGTTCTCCCTTTGGCTCCAACAAACCATATCCAGAAGAGTTCTCAATAACTAAACATGAAATTGACCTTATCTACCATGAAATTAAGCTGGGCAAACATTAAATAAGCCTCAATGAAATTTATCAAGGCAAACTTTTAGTGCTTGTATGTAACGGTTATTTGCTATCTACAAAGGTGATGTGAAGATTGGATCCAAATTACTTGTCTTCCTTTTTTAGCAACTACCCAAGGAAAACGTACCTAAATAAGACTTTTATTTCACTACTAAACTATGGAGGTGTCCCAAAAGAATATTTTATGGATCTTCTGAGGAATGCTTTGAATAATGCTCGAAATGTTCATTCCAATAAACACATTGCATTGAAAGGTATGTTTTCTACTTAAGACTTATTAGATGTGCTGTTGAAAGCGAGATGAAATGCACCGTATTTGAAAGCTCACTTGTCAGTGCTAATGAGAGAAGATTGAAAGTCTCAAGGGAGGAAGGCTTCATGCACAAGTCTTTGGAGAATGTTGTTGGAAATTCTAAATATGCACAAGTATTTCTCAATATCATTGATTTTGGCACTTGATTTTTTCATGTAATTCAATTGGTGGACATGAACATGTTATTTCATTAACAAGTACATGAGTTCCTCACTATATTAGTAAAATATTAAGTTTCCTCGTATGTCTTAGCTAAAAAATGCCCAGTTGTTCTTTTCTCAAGTGTATTATTTAGGAATCTTTTTTCTTTGAAAGGATTTTCACAATAATTGAGCGGGGCAAGCTGGAAATTGAGTGGGGCAAACTAGAAATTGAGCGGGGCAAGCATGAAATTGAGCCGAGCAAACTGGAAATTGAGCGGGGGAAACCTGAAATTGAGGGGGGCAAACTGGAAATCGAGCGGGACAAACATGAAATTGAGCGGGGCAAGCATGAAATGAGCGGGGCAAACTAGAAATTGAGCAGGGGAAACTTATGCGTAGGTCTACAGTCATTATTCGAAATGAGTTATCGAACTATCTATCATGTCTCGATATTATCGATGACTTATGCTCGATATTATCGAACTATGGTCGATATTATTGATAATATAAGCTATGGTTATAATCTGTAGCCATAAGTCCACAGTCATTTTCTCATTTCCTTTCCTACTATTTCTTTATCAACTTACTTCTTCACACTTGATGCAAAAATAAATAAATTTAAATAAAAAGAAAAAAAAAGAGAGAGAGTTCCATACCCTTACTCTAATTTCTGAATATCAATAAAATGTCCATTATCTTCTTTTTTAAAAAAGGGCACATGTTTGGACTTCAACTCTCAGAAAACATCATCACTTGGGAAATCTTCTGATAAACAAAGAATTGTTGAAATGGAAAGAGAAACTGAAAAACATTAGAAATAGATGAGGGCAACGAGAAAGTAACACCGAAAAAAAAAAAAAAACAGAGAGAGGAGAAGAAGATAGAAAAAGAACTGACAAGGTCCTTCATTCTCTTGGCAAAGTTTTGCATTCTCCAGTGAAGTTCACGCAGTCGCATCAAAGAATAGATCTGTCAGTTTTGGGATTAAGGTTTTGCCAGGATCACTATAAACTACTAAATGACAGAAATATTTTTTCAAGTTACTCGACTTGTCCCACACTTGGTCATATTTGCAAACCCACTTGACGAGCCTTTTGTGTTTTCCTTTAAAAACTTGATGGAAATGAGTTTCTCTGGAGGCCACACAAAATCCAATCTACTCAATTCGATGAGTTTTAAAACCATGCTTCATCTTGAGCCTCTCAAAATGTTGTTGTGTAGTCCTAACCTAGTAAGCCTGCACATTGGAGAGTCATTAGAACTCTTCGGCTAAGACATTTTCCCATGAAATGGTCAAATTATTAGAACATGGTCTCTTGAAGAAACAAATACAAGCAAATACAGATTTCCTTGCAATAACAAACAACAGATGAATGAAATAGGAGGAAAAAAAATCTCCCATTTTGAACAAACTCTATAAGCAATTCAGGCAATATCCTCAATGAAAATAATAATATATAAAAAAAAAGGATGTGAAGGTACATTTACCTGGTTGGCGATTCAGTACTTGTCAAAATCATGACATTACTAGAGATTAAGACATCTTTAAGAAACAAATACACAATTAGGCAACCAAACCATACATCATACACTAGCTAATTGGACGTGCATGACCACATTAAACAAGCTTGAATTTAAAACATCAATTATTGAAACAAAAATGGAAAACATAAAATGCACTTTTGTCTGCTCTTCAACTGCTTCCTTCTTTTCCATTCTCTTTTGCATTGGAATGGGTTTCTTTTTGTGTTGTGCTTTTTTGTTTTTCAATTTGGTTGGTTCTTTTTGTAGTTTTCTTCTTTCACTCAAAATGGTTACTTCTTCCTCATGTTCTTTTTGGCTTTTGAATTATGTTTATAGTTTCTCTTTCTTGAAATCAATGACGTTTCACAATCAACAGCTACCCTTCCTCAGCACTATGAAATGAATCCAAATGGACTTTGCACATTCTTCAACAGTGCTAAACAAACTAAATGAAGTGAAGGACTAGGGCACTCTTACTATATTGAAGCTCCCATATGCACAAGGTATTACATTGCTTACACACACTCCACACTAGAGTAGAATCGTGGATGACTCGAGCCACTTTATGTGGATAGGAGTTAGAACTCAAGTTTCCACAAGTATCTGATGTGGGATTAAACTCAATAAACATAAGAATAAAAGGTTGAGTTTGTATTCTCAACACCAACTCCATTGAATCTTCTCTTAAAATAATAGGGAATAGTGCAACTCAATAACCATCGAGCCACCAAACTATCATGCGTGTGCAAAATACTCTCAAAGGCAAAGGAAAATATTGCACAATAACTAAGTGAATTAACTTAGCTGAGTTTATGGGAATACACACACAATGACATGTGAAGGCAAAAGTGGAATACTACACAATAGGTGAGTGAACTACACCTTCAACAAATAACAAAGACCTAATAAAGGAAGAAGCGACCAACAGAGAAGGAAAACTCCACCTTCAATAAATAACAAAGACCACTTGGGTGTGTTGCATTTGTCGAGCAAACTAGAAATTCAGCAGGGCAAATATGAAATTAAGCGGGGCAAACATGAAATTCAGCAAACCAAGCTAGAAATTCAGCGAGGGAAACATGAAATTTTACGGGGGCAACATGAAATTCAGCGGGGGGAAACATGAAATTGAGCGTGGCAAACATGAATTTCAGCGGGACAAACGTGAAATTGAGCGGGGTAAACATGAAATTGAGTAAGGCAAACTAGAAAATCAGTGGGGTAAACTGGAAATTGAGAGGGGCAAATTGAAAATTGAGCGGGGCAAACATGAAATTGAGCAGGGTAAACTAGAAATTGAGTGGGGCAAACTGAAAATTCATTGAGGCAAACATGAAATTAAGCGGGGTAAACTTGAATTTCGGTGGGGCAAACTAGAAACTAGATAATTGAGCGGGGCAAACTAGATATTTAGCAGGGCAAATTGACGATTCAGCGGGGGACACTAGAAAAACAGCGGGACAAACTGAAAATTGAGCGGGGCAAATTGAAAATTGAATGGGGCAAACATGAAATTCAGCGGGGCAAACTAGAAATTGTGGGGCAAACTGGAAATTCGTCGGGGCAAACATGAAATTGAGCGGGGTGAACTTGAAATTGAGCGGGGCAAACACAAAATTGAGCGGGGCAAACATGAATTTTAGTGGGAGAAACATGAAATTCAACGGGGCAAGCATGAATTTCAGCGGGAGAAACATGAAATTCAACGGGGTGAGCATGAATCTCAGCGGGGCAAACTAAAAATTGAGCAGGGGAAATATGAAATTCAGCGAGGCAAACATGAAATTTTACGGGGCAAGCTTGAAATTGAGCGGGGCAAACTAGAAAATCAGTGGTGCAAATATGAAATTGAGAGGAGCAAACTAGAAAATCAGCAGGGCAAACTTAACTAATAATTTTATGACTTGAGCCTAAAAATCTAAACATATCAATGTTTAAATGGACCACACCACATTATAATTTTGAATTAAATTTCTACTGTTGATCATTTCTTAGGGGTCACAAAAGTTTGGATCAAGCTTATAATTGTGTTTTCTACTAATCCATGTCTGTATGATCTTATGAATAGGTTTACTAACAAACAAACATCATTGTTGGGCCTTCTGTGGTTTCAATGGTGGAAATCACTATCCACACGGTTTCCTGTGGTATGATCCACTTTGATCTTTCATATGCTTCAATTTGGGGCTCAACCCCTTAAATTAGATAGATAAATGGATGGACGACATGGATACTACATACATTCAATGTGGGGCCAACAGAGTTTAAAATATACCTGCGGTGCGTGCTTTCTTCACTGGACCCACCATTTTCGGAAGAGGGTGTGATTACTGATGTGCAGGGAGGATGCACTCCAATGCTATTAAGAAACTGGCAGTGAAAGCAGCAGTGAAACCAGTGGTGGAAAGCGGCGAAAGCAACGGAAGCCGCGGTGAAAAGGGGAGGAAAGGGGGTGAAAGCAACGGCAGTGAAAGCAGCAGTGGAAAAGGAGATGAAAAGAAAACAGTGGAAAGGGAGAGGTAAAGTGGACAGTAGTGAAAAGGAGGGGTATTTTCCTCATGAAATTCGGTCTCCACACGTGCAGGTCTAAGTTGCAAAACAAAGTTTGTCTTCTTTCATAAACACAGCTGGATAAAAGGTGGGGTCCATAGTCCTAAATTTCTCTAAAACAAAAGGTCTCGCATTTCTCGTCTCCCGCGCCCCACTTGCGTCCTAATCAGTGGGACCCACCTGCCTTTTCTCATCATAACTTCTTCCTTCCACGCGGGCGTGCATCTGTCTCCTCGCAGGCGCGGCTGCCACGTCGAATCACGCGGTCTGAATTGCTTACGTGGCATCAGTTTGGCGGAAAGGCGTGCATCTTTCCGAGGAAGCTTCTCCATTTTTTTGTTTGCTAGCGAGGTTTTGGCAGCTTCCGACTGCAATCATCTTCGTACCGATCGCCGAAAAATGATACCATTGCATGATGTGGAATCCCATCCACCGTACACGTTGCAACAAAGGGGGATGAATCAGGCATGTGTGGGAAAACGAACCGTGGGCTCCATCCACCGCCTATTGAAAAGCATAGCTTGTGGGCATATAATGGGACCCGCCTGACATCTTATGAGACCGTGGGCCTTCAATGATACATGTGTTTTATTCACGGCGTCCATATATTTTAAGCCATTATTTTCTAATATGAGTCAAATAATTAAAGTAGATTTAAATATGAGATGCATGCTGTGACTGCCAATAGCCGTGCTATTTCAAATTTAAAAAAAAAAAAAAAAAACGAAAAGTCTCAATTCATTATCATCAACAGGATACATACAACGCATAGGGCTTTCGGGCACGCACTGAGGAAAAAGAACCTGGGCATATCCTATCATAACAAACTAGAAAAGAAAAAAAATGAGACAAACAAAAACACCCCACCTATGGAGAGGTGAAACAAGGAACATCATACGAAGATAGCCTAATGGCCTCCGGACCCACTCTATCCAGAAAAAGATGCCCTCTAACTTGAGAGAGGATCTTATATATATATATTTGCCGGATTATGGAGGAGGCCTGAAACTCGCTACCAATCCAGGCCATCCCATTGGCTGGCGCATTCACTTCCCTAAGGACATGCTCAAAACACACCTGCCCTCTAATTTTCAGCTCGTCAATCCTCGACATCCACCAATGTCATTTCCAACCTAGCAAGGATGTACCTTTCAGGAAACTCACCACCAATTTGGAGTCGGATTCCACAACTATTTTGGAGAAGCCCAACTTCAAACAAAGGGATAGACCATCATGAACGACACGAAGCTCCGCTCTGGTATTGGAGCCTTCCCCATAGCCCTCTGAGAATGCAAAAAGTAGATCCCCCTTGTCGTCTCTGCAAACACCCCTTCCTCCAGACAAACCTGGGTTACCCCGAGTCGAACCGTCGACGTTCATTTTGACCCAGCCACTTCTCGGCTTCAACCATTTCACGATGAGCGGTTGCTGCAGGTGCAGTCTATGTGCTTCACACCCCAAATCAGCAAGGATGGATCGGTCAATCCTCGAGAGTGAGATAGTCCCTTCTTGTAGATGGAGAAAATCCACCATTTAACCGCTTGAATATGGCAACAACCGAGAGATTCTTCCCTTCAAATCTTGCTGAATTTCTAGATTTCCAGATTTCCCATAGAATAATACAGGGGAGAAGCTTTTGCATGGTCCCCACACAACTCCCTGGAGACTGGGCGCACCACCATTGGCCAAATCTAGCTTCAATAGATTGGGCGTCCATGGATGTAATGTCGAAAATACCTTCAAAATAATTCCAAGTATCAGTCGCCAGCTTACTGGAAATGAAGAGATGAAACAGAGATTCTAACAAGGGCCTTTGGGCTCAGTTGTCCTCGCAACAGACACATTTGGATGCCAGGTGAATGCCCCGTGCTTGGACTGCTCCATTGACCGAAAGATTTATCCGAAATTTTCTCATTGCAGAATCAGGAAGAGGACACCACCTGCACAATTAACTAGGAGGAATCAGCTCTTAACGAAAATTACAAAAGCCCAGTCCTGGGGTTCTCAGAAGGGAGTCCCTTACAAAGGAAGACTGTTAACAGGCCGTTACGGAAAACCGTCAACCGGATAGAGGAGGGGAATGGCTTAGTAGGTTGCGTCGTTTGAAGAGAAGGGCCGTCAACTCTGGTTGTGTTACGGATGGATAACACCCTTATATGGAATGCCCGTGGGCTAGGAAATAAGCCTACCATCAGAACACTACGGAAGATCACCCGGCGATTCAACCCGTTGCTTGTTGCAATCCTCGAACCCATGTCTAGAGAGGAGAAGAGAGTCTTGATAGGCTTGAAACTGGGCTTTCATTCCTCCATATCGAATCGTGATTCAGGGGGCAAATTTTGGGTCTACTTTCAAAACCAAATTAATGTAAATGTGCTCTCTTCATCTAACCAAATGATAACTCTCAGCATCTGTTTGCAGAACTGCAGGTTTCCCGTTCTGCTATCCATTGTCTATGCTAAGTGCTCATACATTCTCAGAAGATCGTTGTGGCTGGAGGTAAATCATATCAGCGGAGGTATTTCAGGGCCATGGGCTGTGGGAGGAGACTTCAATGCAGTCTCGGAATCAAGCAAGCGAAGAGGAACGAGCAGAGCAGGGAGACTAAGCATGACCGATTTTGCCGATGCCATCCAGAATGTAGGGCTGCTAGATGCGGGGTTCGCGGGTAACTAGTTCACATGGAGCAACAATAGGACTAGAAACGATAGAGTTTAGGCCCGTCTGGATAGAATCCTTATGAATGACAGATGGGCGGCTGCCTTCCCGACCTTCAGAGTTCAACACTTGCCTCGAGTAAATTCAGACCACTCCCCCCTTCTGCTCTCCTTTCCTGTCCAGAATCAACCTGTCATCAAGCCTTTTTGCTTCCTTCGAATTTGGACGCTCCATGACTCGTTTCATCTGGTGATCAAGAAGGCATGGGAGGGAGTCTGCTCTCATGATCCCATGATAAATGTCCAACTTAAACTGAAGAAGACCAAATAGTTGTTGAAAGTTTGGAATAAAGAAGTCTTTGACAATATCTTTAGTCAGGCCCAGACTACAGAGATGGAGCTAGTTTAGCTGGAAGGCAGGATGCAGTCTTCCGGGTCAAATGAGCTGCTGCTAGCCAGTCTGGCTGCCAGGAGAAAACTGGTCCACTTGGAGCTAATGGAGGAGATCTTTTGGAAACAGAAATCCAGGAACTCTTGGCTGCAGGAAGGGGATCGGAACACAAAACATTTCCATACGTCGGCGTGAGAAAAAGTCAGGCGAGCCTCGATCACCTCAATCAAGGATGGGAGCGGAACTTCTTTAACCGACAAAGCTCAAATCAAAGAAGCAGCAGTGCGATTATTTAAACAACTCTTCCAAGCAGATCCCACTTCTCAGCCCAGCGATCTCCTTGCTGTCATTCCTCAGGTACTTTCTCACCAAGATAACGATGTGCTGCTTGCTCCCCCTTCCTTCCAGGAAACTCAGGACGCGGCCGCAGCAATCCTAAAGGACGGCGCTCCCGGGCCCGATGGGTTTCCCTTCGCTTTCTTCACAGAATGTTGGGCCATGGTAGGGGAGGATATCCACAAGGCTGTTAACTCATTCATCACAGGGGGGCAGCTCCCCAGAGCCTATTCAGCCTCGCTCATCTGTCTTATCCTGAAAGGTCCTGCGACAGCATCCTTCGCAGACTATAGACCGATCAGCCTGTGCAATGTGGTGTATAAATTTTTTGTCAAACTCCTCGCAACTCGTTTGAGTAGAGTTTTCCCTACGCTGATTTCTCCAGAGCAAGGGGCTTTTGTTCAAGGCAGGGCTATTACTGAAAACATCGTCATGGCGCTGAAGGCGATGATCAGAAACATCGACAACAAAGTCAGGGGCCGGAATATCATTCTAAAGCTGGACCTGGAAAAGGCTTATGATAGGGTGAACTGGGATTTCCTGAAGCAGGTCATGACCCGATTTGGCTTTAGCGATCGATGGATAGCGTTAATGGAAGCCTGTTGGGGAAATAACTGGTTCTCGATCCTCATCAATGGGGAAGCTGCGGGTTTCTTCACTTCCTCCAGAGGGCTTCGCCAAGGTGATCCTCTCTCTCTCTCTCCTGGCCTTTTCATCATTATTGCTAAAGTTTTCTCCCGTAACTTCAGACAACTAGTGGTCAGAGGTTGGTGTGAGCCTTTCAAGCTCCAAGGTGCGTGTCCAACTATCTCCCACCTATTGTTCGTAGACGATACTCTGCTATTTGTCAACGGTAACCGGGATTCTCTGCACAAGGTTAAGAATTTTCTTTCCTCCTACCAAGGAGCTTCTGGCCACAGAGTCAACTACAATAAAAGTTGTTTCCTCTGCCCAAAAAAATGGACGACGGGCAAAATCAGAAATACCGAAAGGCTTCTGGGTTTCCACAAAGCCAGCTCCGGTATTCATTATCTGGGGGTTCCGCTGTTTAAGGGTAGGACAATTGTAGCTTCGTTTCAACCCCTTTTGGATAAGGTCTCCAGCAGAATTAGTGGCTGGAATGCCAAGTTCCTGTCTCAAGCGGGCAAGCTGACGCTCATGAAACATGTCCTTGAAAGCATTCCTCTTCATACCATGGCAGCCGTGAACGTTCCAGCCCAAGTGCTGGCAAACTTGGAACGAAAATTTGCCCAATTCTTTTGGGGCTGGGCTGAGGGTAAAAGAAAGTTCCATTGGGTCATGTGGAGTAAAATCTCTAAGCCTATCACTGAAGGTGGTCTTGAGGTCCAAGATTTGAAAGAAGTGTTGGCGGCACTCCACATGAAGATGGCTTGGAATGTGAAATATGGCACGACAGAGAGTCCATGGGTTTCGCTGATGAGAGCCATGCACCGCGGGGACCTGGAGGTTGGGTTGTGGGCTTCTGACTCCCGTCTTGCCTCCCCCTTTTGGAAACAAATCAGAGGAGTGCTGCTCTTTTTAGCAAATAACATCCAGTGGCAGGTGGGTTCGGGTGAACTGAATGCATAGACTCAGAATTGGACCGGGCTGGGCCCCCTTTCACCGGATAGCTACCTGCCCCATTCCGCAGACTATTTAGGCCCTCCAGGTGAAAGATTTCATCGGCCCCGCTGGGCCTCTTCCGCCCTCGTCAGTCTGCCTATATTTGGCCCAAGACACGTTCCACTCCATTTTTCAAGGGGGCTTTGCCACAACCACTGACGAACCGAGCACTTTCTGGCCTCACGACCCTTCGGGTTCGTTCTCGACCAAATCTGCCTGGAGGATAAGCCGAGTCTCTTCTCCAGCTAGGTGGTGGCACGATTCGATCTGAAATAGCAAAATTCCTCATAAAATGTCTATGTTCATGTGGAGGCTCATTCAGGGCGTGATCTCGATAGACTCCAGGATTCAGTTTAAAGGTATTCAACTTGCATCAGCTTACTCGTGTTGTGCTGATTCCAGCCTATCTTGTCCGCAGCAGGAGTCCATTCACCATCAGTTAATTTCTTACTAGCCAGCTCACCACGAAGCTCTGGGCCCACTTCTTGGCTGCCTGTGGCGTTTCCCTCCTACTCCCCCTTTCAATTGTTGAAAGATTAGCTCAATGAAAACATTTTGAGGCCCCTGGATCGGCACCATCCCTCATCAGGAGAGGCGTCCCTGTTCTCATCTGCTGGGAGATTTGGGCCAGGAAGGAAAATAGTCCCCCCTCTGCAGCTGCGTCCATTGCCCGCATCATCTGGTGGTCCAATCACTTATTTGAAGATCTTTCGGCTTTCAACTCAGTGCTCGTCGGGTCTAGTTTCATCTGCTCTCCCCAGCACAGACAGGTCCGTCCTGTGCAAATCATCAAATGGAAAAAACTGAGAGGTGGTTGGGTAAAACTCAATGTTGATGGCTCTTCTAAAGGCAATCCGGGCCTCTCTGGGGGAGGTGGGGTTTGTAAGGTTGATGATGGTAGGTTCATCTTTGCTTTCTCGACAGGATATGGTGCTAGAACGAATAATAGAGCAGAGTTGCGGGCAATTTATGATGGCATTTTGCTCTGCCCGGATAGAGGGCTTTCCCGTATTGAGGTTGAAACTGACTCGAAGGTTGTGGCGACTCTTCTCTCAGGAACTTCCACCGTGTCCTGGCAATGGTTACCTTGGGTCTCAAGAATCAACAAGTTGGGTAATCTCGCTTCTCTCAAGTTTGTGCATATCCATAGGGAAGGGAATGGCCCGGCTGACGGCATGGCAAGGGAGGGCAGCAGTGAGCAGTAGGCTAAGGTTTTTGACCAGGTTGGAGATCTCCCTCCCCAAGTCTGTGGCCTGCTGTTCCTTGACAAAGTTGGGCTAGGTTTTGCTCATGGGGCGCCCGAAGGTGTTTCTATGTAAAGCAAGCTTATCAATACAAATCTTCCTTTTTTGGAAAAAAAAAAGTTGTGAAGGCATCTCCAGACATGCTACTTAGATAATACTGTGAGCCCACAATGATGTATGTGTTTTATTCACGTAACTCATTAATTTTTAGTCATTATTTTAGAACATGAGCCCAAAAATGAAATAGATCCAAATTTAAAGGGATCATTTGGTAGAGGGCTCATTTACTATGATAGTAGAGGGCCCACCTACCATCCAAAAATGATCCATCTCTGAGGGTCGTTCCGTCGGTGGTGCCGCCGGCTCCACGATCTCTCTCATTCATGGTAGGAGGTCGCTAGTGCCATTCACTCAACGGCAGTAAAGGCCTATTAAGCTGTAACGCCCTGAAAATTGGGGGCCGAGCTTAGGCCTAACTCTCGAGTTTCAACGCATCACTTATGCAACAAAGATAATGATGATTAAATGTTGACTGTATTAGCACATTAAACATGAATGAGATCAAGCCAAACAACATATCATACTCCAGAGACGATAAATTTAAGCAAGCGGAAGACTGTGGTAGATATGTAAAACGTATAAGTAATCGTATGTCTCCAGAGTCTGATCATGTTACCAGGTCAATATATCTTTAGGAAATGAACTCAAATTTAAGTAAACTGGGCCATTCGGTTGCAAGCCAAATTTAAGCTTTCAAACCGTCAGAATCTAACCCAATTACACCCTTGGATCAAGAAAAATTTCCAACACATGTCAGTATACTTGTGGCCCTGATCGAGTGTCGGTGACCGTTGAATTGAAACTGGTCCACCACGGTCGATATGTAAATCGATCGGACTGAAAACTTAACTCGACCTAGATCCAATGTCAGGGAGCTTAAGTCTGACCGCATGCAGAAAAGGAGCCTCCAGAAGTGCTCCGTTGGATCAAAACAGCCCATATTTAGCTATAACCTAACTATACCATGACCCTGGGGCTATTCCCATCAGTTCTAGGCCTATAAGGGCCTTAAACCCTCTCTCACTCATGCCATACGAATTTTCAACCCTAAGAGAGAGAGAAGAGAAAAAGAGAGAAGGAAAGAGAGAGAAAGTGAGGGAGAGAGTTGGAGTTTGTTGTAGGGATTCATCTTTGTCGCTCCACGTGCTTAACTATCACTTTCGTATCGCTATTCCAGCGATTTCGACGCCGTTCTTAAGAAAGGAAAACCTAACCCTAATCTGTTTTAGGGCTTCAAATAGCGTAAGTGATGAATAAGCCGACGACACTCCATCGTCCCTTTCATTAATGGTAGAAGGCCGCTCACGCTGGTGATATGTCGTAGCCCATATGATAGCAATATATGTCAACAATGGTTCGCCATTTAACAAGTAGTGGTAGTAGATACCACTTAGATTGGCAATGTATGGTTGATTTAGTGAATGGTCGCAACTACATTTTTTTTTCCAAGGAAGGGCAGCCAAGCCCCTGAATCTTAGATAATATGAACAGTTGAAGAACAAACTAGACTTTCGGGTGGGCTCCACATTAAAACTCAGGGCCTCACCTATCATATCACCTAAACGACAAACTGAAAATGGATACACATGAAGCTTCCTAGAGAACTACTGAAGTAAAGAAACAGAGCTCCACCACCAGCACCTCCTAGCAGCAGATCAAGAATAACCCAAACAACACATGGACTAAGCCAATCTGAAAAATGATGAATAATTCATCACCTTCTCCTCGACAATTTATGCACGAGTTGAGATAGATGTCTTTAGCTTCTTCGATTTGTATGATACACATCTTTTATTTATTCCATGTTTGCGGTGGCCTAGTTTCATTTGCCTCTTTTTCTGTTTTTTCACTTTTTTTTTTATTATGGAGACTCAAAAACTTTGACCTAAACAATACCCTAATTTGTATATACTGGCAATAAAGCTTGATAGCCACAACTAACTTATGTAATCTCAGTCTGTCATTGTGTACATTGGTGATAGATGAAAATTGTGCTATGTGGATGGTTTCAAAGAAAAACTATTGATTGAAAATTTAAAGATGGAAACGTGACAACTATATTGTTATAAGCTAGTTCCTACATTCTATGAAATCATAAATTAGTGAATCACTTAGGATGTGTACTAGCTATAGAAATATATTCTTATACCAATGATTTAATGCACACCTTTCAATTACATTGTAAAATATTGACAATGATTCAACTATATTTATCTGTTGAGTCCTATTATGTGATGTAGAGTAGGTCGCGGATAATTTCATGGCCAAGATGGACCAGAAAAGGCCCGATCAGAGACGGAGATGATCCAGATTGTCAGAACTTAAAACAAACGTATCTCGCAAACCAGAATGAGTTATCGAACATAAAATATATGATTTTGGGGTAAGACCAGCTACTTTAGCCACCCAACCCCGCTATGTCAGGTTACGCAAGCCAATTTGTAAAATACCATGAGATCGACGGTTGTTTCCCTGTTTTAATTCCGTTTTTACTATAAATGTAAGTTTTAGTTTGATTATAACTCTTCATCTGTTGGACTTTAGGAGTTGCGCCCAACATGAAAAGTGCTTAGAATAATTAGGAGAATAACATGGTGAAGCCAAACAGGACATTAATTTTTGCCAAATACCTTGCGCACTAGCAGACATCATGACCGTCTATAAATAGTAAGTTTACTATTTATAGTAATTGCGAATTCTAGGAGTTTTAGTTGTAGTTTGATTCTGAAATTTCTTCCATTGCTTAGTATCCCTATTTAAAGGGTTGTGAACTCGTTTATTTCATTGATCAATCAATTTCGAATTTTATAGAATTTATTTTCTATTTTCTTGTTCTTTTTCTTGTGGATTTGAGAAGTCTCTGTGAGGAGTCCAGAGAAGTTTCGTGGATTCAGAACAATTATCCCCTTGAGGAAGATGGTACTCAACCTCACGTCCTTCCCGACGTAATTATGCTTCCCTATTCAAATGTGGAAGGAACATTATCATTGTATATCTGAAGTTATAATTCACGAAGATACGCACAAAATGACATGGGAAGAAGTGTATATTTGAGTTTTTGATATAATTAAATGATGACTTTGAGCCTTAAATGATCTAGATTTTAAGAAGAGAATGCATCCCTCTCCTTGAATATGTTTATGATTACATTCAGAGGGAGGTTGCTCATCATAAATCCATTACACCGTTGTCGACTATCTCTAAGAGGTCTACATTTATGAGATCTAAAACCAATAATGAAGAATACCCCACTTGAGGACAAACTAATGACTATTTTGATTGAGTACTTGCATGTAGGGGGGATCGTGGTCGCAATAGCTTAGTGTGCACCCATTGTGGATGACGTTGACAAGTTGAAGATTACTATTATTAATACTTGCATTCTCATCTTCGACTAAAGCGTCGAAGGAGCTTGATGCATTTACAATTGAGGGTGATTATTACACTGTTGAAACAAAAAAAAAAATGTTTCCGTACTTCATCATGAGATGACCACCCTTCATACCTCTTCATTAAGCGATGGACCTTCATAAGACACTTTAGGTATTTTTGCCAACTACGTGATTAGACCTATTTCTCCTTTCAGTGAGCCATGGATTATTCACTTCGAGGCCACCAATCATATTACTAATCAGGAAGGTAATTTCATCGTGTGTGTGTGTGTGTGTGTGTGTGTGTGTGTGTGTGTATTCTTCATGATGGATCATATTCTCTTATAATAAGGAAGTGATCCTTTCAGCTTAATTTTTCTCTTACCTTGTCCCCTTCATGTTCCACAATTTTCTTTTAATTTACTATTAGTTAATGCATTAATCAAACAACTTCATCAAATTTTTTTCATCCTCTTATGTTACACATAAGCTATAAATCCAACTGACGTTGGTGGTGGATGTGAAGAGAGTGAGTTGTATCTTCTGAACTTGGATGATAGTTCTCTAACTTTTATTACTGCATTTAGTTTGCTTTGTTTAAATAAAGTAGAACGACTTCATTTGTGGCACTCCTGCCTTGGACACATTCAGCCAGTGCTTTACATATATGGTTTATTTCCTTAATTTGTTTGTCACTTGGTTTCTATTAATGAATTTAAAGTAGCTAAATCTCAAATACATGGGGCCTTGCTCCCATATTATCTATGTTTGGTTATCGATATTTTATATCATTTGTTGATATTTTCTTTTCTTCTAAATTTACCTAACTATTTTAGTGAAAGGACATAGAAAAGTCTCTCTATTGTGCAAATTTCATCAAAGTATGTTCAAACCTAGTTTGGGCAAACTATTAAAGTATTTAAATTTAACAATGCAAAGGAATATGTGTCATGAACTATAACACTTTCTTCTACCCTTGGAATTGTTTTTCAACCATCCTATGTTTATCTCCCCAATCGAATGTGGTAGCCAAACGAATGAATCAAAATTTATTTGTAGTCTGTTCGATCTTTTGGAGATGTAGTTCTTATTGCTACTTACATGATCAATAAGACGCCATCTTAGTTATTTGGATGGAGTAACCTCCTAAAACTTTGTCAACCGATTCTCCCTTCTTTGCGCTTCCATCTAAAATCATTGAGTGTGTTTGCTTTAAGAACCTTGTTTGTACAGTCCAGGATAAACTCTCCTCAATTTGTTGAGTACGTCTTTGTTGGGTAATTGCGGAAGCACACAAAGATGAATCAAGCAAAGTATTCTAATCACACAATTAAGTTCAAACACAAATAATCCGAATTTTACATGGAAAATCTTTGTGGGAAAAAAACCACGGCATGAAGCGACAATGATGCACTATGAAAGCAGAAAATTACAAGAGATTGAGATTACTCTATTCGAACAAGCCTCAAATCTTCCCAAGGCAGGCCCTTGTAACCCTTAGGAATGAATTTAGAAAACCTACAACACCTATCTTACTACCCAAATCTTGATTACACCCATATATATAGACTCTATGAGAATAACAATCGAAATCAGAAACAAATGTCGCACTTAAGCAATTATGTGCACATGCTCGATGACACATTTGATGGGACTTCGATGACATCGACAGACTATCGATGACATCAAACCCCTTCGATGGCATTGAGTAGAAACACAAAACGTTCCAGCAACAAAACATGAATTTTCTGGATTTTCTCGATGAGACTTTCGATGGCACTTCGATGACATAGATAGACTTCTTTTTTTGTCCAAATTTAAGACAATAACAACAATCTTCTTGGGCACTTATTTACACAAGAGTTACAAATGTTACTATCCAACCATGAAGCACCAATATATTTCTTAATGTCATCTTCTTCGAAAATTGCATTAATTATTTTGGTCATCATGATAAAGCAACTCCATTAGTTAGTTTCATTCTTTCTATCATGGATGACACTCTCTCTACTGAAGAGCACAATTCGTACTCTTCTTCGCCTCCCCCATCTCCCCCTGACTATAAATCCCACCATGTCTTTTGATCTTCTCATTGTTGTTTGCAAGGTATACATACCATTGTCCCTTCATGATGCAATATTGCTCTCCTTCTTCTCCTCATAGTATGAGTAATTGTAGTTCCTATGGTTCTTTATGTATTTTCTATCATGCATTTTTTTTTTCTGCCATTTCCTTTTCTAAGTTTTCTCTAAATTAAGTTGTAGAAGCCTTGCAAGACCCAAAGTAGAAAGTTGCTATACTTAAAAGATGGCTACTCTGGAGAAATAAGCATTTGGGACTTAGTTAATCTTCCTAATGGTCACTATACTTTTGGCCGCAAATTGGTGCATATCATTAAATATCACCTAGATACTTCAGTTGCTTGTTACAAGGCATGATTGATGACTAAAAGGTTCACATAGAAGTTTGGGGTTAATTATCATGACACATACTCCAGAGTGTCAAGCTTACTTTTATGTGCGTTATTTTTCACCTATTGTTAATTGTAAATGGCCATTTTATCAACTTGATGTCAATGGAATCTCCATCCCCCCCCCCCCCCCCCCCCCCCCCCCCCCCGCTTATAACACAAAGATATTACTCAAACAAAGTATGTCATTTTAGGAAAACCTTACATAGCCTTAAACAATTGCCTAGTGCCTAGTTTGAAAGTTTCAACTTCAAGTTGGGTTTCAACATTGCTCATTCGACCACTCTGTCTTTGTCAAGTGGACACTTCCTCAAATACTATACTATAGTGTGTGTTTATGACATCCTCCTCACTCATAGTGATGACATTGAAATTTCTAGGGTGAAATCGTTCGAATTAGCATAAAGCTTTGAAATAAATGACTTAGGATCACTTCATTAATTTCTTAGGATTGAGGTTGCTAGTTCATCTAACCAATTTTCATTTCTTGAGGGGTGTTAGATGTTTCAAATCCTTAGTACGTACTTGTAAATGGGTTATTATTACTTCTTACATATATATAGGTTTGACAAGAGATGCAATTCTTCCTCCTTCAAAATCAGTTTGAAAAAGGCTCACTTAAAATAGAGGCCCCACCATGATGTGTATTACTCATTTATGCCGTCTATCTATTTTACTAGAAAATTTTAGGGCCTGAGCCAAAAAATGAAGTAGATCCAAAGCTCAAGTGAGCCACACCACAGTAAACAATGGTCTGTGTAACATCCACCATTGAAAGACTTTTCATTCCTTGGGCCCACGTTGATGTTTATTTGTCATCTAACTCATTCATAAGGTCACAAAGACATGGACAAAGGGAAAATATGAATATCAACTTGATCCAAAACTTCCAAGGCCCCCAAGAAGATTTGAACGGTAGATGTTCAAATCCAGCTATTTCCTTTGATGTGGTCGACTTGAGTTTTAGATCATCCTCATTTTTAGGTTTATTCCCTAAAATGAGATGATGGAAGGAATGAACGGGCGTGGATAAGTCACTTATATCACAATGGCTACCACAGATTTCCTCTTGGGTTTGGAGACCTTCCAGTCCAGAAAGCACCTGTCACCATCACATTGGGAGTAGTGTAGGAATTCCCATTGAAAATAATAAATGCTTATTTGCCTTGACTAACAATGGAAATCGAAAAACCAAACAGTCCCCAGAGAAAGTATAGACTGGACCTCTTATAGCTTATTGGCATGCTTGACGCTCTACCTACAGTTTCTCTGATTAAAGTTAATAACTATCATTAATAATGTAGTTTGAATATCTTTCCCATCTAGAAATATATTGCCAAATTGTGTGTACATTCATCTATTTGCCGATAACTCGGCTTAACATTACTTACGTAGTTAATGCTGTGAGTTAGGTTAATGAAGGACGCCGGTTGCGACCTACCCAGCCCGTCTCTAGCCACAAATGGGCAGTCTTGTGGGCGGGCCGACAGTGATGCATCTGTTTATCCCATGCCATCCATCTCTTTTCTCATATCATTTTAAGGTATGAGTGCAAAAATAAGGCAGATCCAGTGCTCAAATAGACCACAGCATGGATGACTATTGCATTTAATGTAACTTACATTTAATGCTCTATACCTTTAATGCAACCAAGTTTATTATTTGTTGGGTTCTACTTGAGCTTTAGATCTGCCTCATTTATTTTTTTCATACCTTAAAATGATCTAAGAGAATAAATGGATGACATGGATAAACAGATAAATCACAGTGGGTCCACCCACAAGATTGGCCGTTCATGGCTAGAGACGGGCAAGGTTAAGACACAATCTGCATTCATTTGTGGAGGCCTTATGCTTAAACTATTTTGATATTGTGTATTGCATTCTTTGCTATGTTAAGTTTGCCCATACTAAAGGATTTATTTATGTTTAGCAGGATCCTCTCAATATACAAGCCTAGCTAGTTCCACTAATGGTCACCACTTTCAACTCATGCACTTTTTTTTTTTTTTTTTTAATGTTAGCTTGTTAGTACACCCCATGGTCAGTTCACACTTCACTGTTAGCCACCCTCGCTTGGGAATTGATACTATGACCTCAGTGTTGAAACAAGGTATCTTTCAGTACTCAGTCTACCACTTGAGCTATGGATCAGGGTGTAATCTTATGTCCTAGAAGAGCAATAACAATCTATTTTTATACATTTTTTCTACTAAAGTATAGTTTCATGGATCAAAGTATCAATGAGATTTTATGATTTTCCTCCTTTCTTGTTGGCCTTAGGGTTGTTGCTCCTTCACTTATATTGTTATTTGTAACTATCAAGCGTACATGCATGTTGTGTCAATCTTGTTTTCCATGAGTGCATAAAACACATCGAAGTTAATTATCACTTTATTCATTAAAAATTTGCTCGTAAATTCATTGATATATATATATACTCTTTCATCTATCCATGATAAACTAACTCAATACAATATTTACGTATGCTCGTGTGTCTACTAATATGTTCAAGCTGAGCATGCATAATCGATATTTATACTCTAGTTTGAGGATTGTTAATACTTTAAGAAGAAAGTCCCTCAAAGAAAAGGGAAAAACCTAGCCCTATTTTCCCCGTAGATGGCGTGTATTTAAAAAACCAGGTGCACTTCTTTTATACAATTGGCTAGCATCCATTTGATGGCATATATTTTAACGTTTGTGATAAATGGTTCGACTTGTGTTGTCTTTTAAATACGGTCCATCCACGGTATCTTCTACTACTTGAGTGGTCCATATGGACCGTTCTCCTACCGCATTGATGGCGAACCATGTATTACATCTCGTGGTCGTTACACTGCACCCCGACATGGGATGGTCAATCATCCATCACTACTTGGGGCCCATGTACGTCGATGGATAGGTGATCGTAACCGTCTATTGTAAATGCATTATTGTATTGTGTATATTAAATGACTCATATGGAAAATTGGATGGTCAGATACATCTGATTTCTAAAAGGGAAAATTTTAAGGTTTCAAACTCAACTTTCCAAAATCAGTGCTGAGGAACGTTATTTCAGTGTTATTATTTGACTTTGGCCCATTTACAACGGCCCCTAGAACATCTGACATCAACCCATGCTGCGACTTTAAAATGGACGATCCACCCCTTCTCTGATTGTGGCAACTCATCAACGGCAGACGTGGCATTCATGCACTCCAATCAGGACCGTCCATTGAATTCAATGGAGCATAATACTGATAGGCTGTGAATTCGAACAGGTGATTATTTTCTGTACTGCCTTACATTTGTGGCCACTAATTGGATGGCTAGGATCATCCAATCATTGAGATTTTTAGTCTGCGGTCCATCCATGATGGAGCTCCAGATTTGGATGGCTAAGATTAAAGTGCCTGTATGCCACGTCTACAAAGTATGAAGTGACATGAAATGATAAGGACCCAAGCAAAAGCAGAGATTCATTTGACATGCGCAAGAAAAGAACTAAGTCTCCATCACCTAATCACCGCTCCTTCCATGATCGGACACTGATGCGATTTGGGGCCCATCTGATGGGCCCACATTTGATATTTTTGGCACGTAATGAGATGGGTGGGACCTACTTTGATCCCCATGATAAAGATCCAAGATACGATTATGCTGTACGGTTCAAACACCTTGTCATTTCCCTGAGGCATTCTGAAGAAGTGGGACCCATCGTATCCTGATCTACACTGTTGAAATGATTTACCTACCTTGGATAGAGGACATCCCAAAATCTTCCACATTGAATGATTTTATCCATCCAAATCGTGACTATTTTTTGTCCTTTCTTCCTAACCGTTTATTTTAGGCCACTGTCCACGCGTTCAAGTTAGGGGTGCACATCGAACCGGTGGAACCGTGTAACCGGACCGGAACCGTTGGATCGGTCCGGTTTGGTCCGATTCTAGGGTGCTAACGGTCCAGTTCCGGTTTTAAAATTTTTAGAACCGTTGATTACAGATTGGTTCCGGTTTAAGCCTTGTAGAACCGAAGCAAACTGTGAACCGAACCGTTGATCCGAACCGTGACACGAACCATAGATCCAAACTGTTGATCTGAGCTTTACATGTTGCTTTTGGACCCACCGGGATTGATGATGGTGGATTTTAAAAATTCCATGTGATAAGACCAGTACTTTTACATGTTGCTTTTGGACCATTACCTATATTTTATTCTCAACTATCTAATTCCAAGGCAAATTATCATACGGCTAGGATTCATCTATATAGGAACACTTTGTAGAATTGCCCATCCACGATAGTATGCACCGTTCAGCCATGTGGGCCCTATCCAACTAATGTTGTTGTACTAGTATAGGGAACTAAGTAAAATAGAACAAATGTGTTGAGGAATTTTAAAGGTTCTTATGCATATACATTGTACAAATGGTATCCCTTTGTCTGTGATCCAACCGTTCATTTCATCTGACTTGGTGTTTTTTTTTTTTTTAAGGAGTCACCTATTCACTGTTGGTACCCTCGGATCAACGGATAAAATCTTTGATCCTGGGCCCCAATCGCATTTGAATGCATCAAGACCTTAATAGTATTGTTAAAAAAGTGCAATTGGGCTGGAGTTTAAAAAGCCCAGAACCGTGGAACCGAACCGTGTTCCAAAAATCCTAGAACCGTAGGGAACGGTTCGGTTCCGGTTTCAACCCAGAGCCAGACCAAACCAAACCATGTGCACCCCCTAGTTCAAGTAGCCTAGTGGACCATATCATGGTGGCTCATATTTCAGCTATATATCACACCTATTAGACAATCCAATCTACCACATTTCTTAACTTTCCATGAGCTAAAGTTTAACGGTTAACCATCCTTTGCTTTTAACTGTTACTTTGTGGGCCACTGATCAGATGGCTAGGATCTTCAAATCCACGTGTATTTTAAACCATTTTCAATCCATATCAAGGGTTACATGATAGACGGTTGCCGCTACCTTCATTAATGTACTGATGCATCAGGACACTATAAATCCTCTTTAGACTCTTTATGTGGCCCACCTACTTATGACTCGGTGACCGGCTAGAATCAAAGTTTGGGTTGCACGTGCCCTCTAACGGTCACAATCACTAGTTCAGTTATACCTCTTAAGCCTAGTGGGTTAGGCCATAGTGATAATTAGCCATCGTTTTCAAAATGGTGATGACTCGTCTAGCATTTGTGCCAATCCTAACCGTTCAAATTATGGTCTTCAAAATTCTATCGATGGTGAAGTGATCTAGGCCGAAGCCGAGTTGGGTGAAAGTAAACGTGGATGGATCTTCTCGGAGAAACTTAGGCCTGTTAGGTGAGGGAGGCGTTTGTAGGAATGAGAAAGAGGATCTCATCTTTGCTATATTTTTCAAACTCCAGGCAGAAGCTAGAGCTTTTGTTGATGGCCTTTCCTTTTCTATGGCACGAGGTTTCGACAAGACTCTGATGGAGACCGATTCCAAATGAGTGTTTGAAGAGCTAAAGTGAAGGAGAGCAAGCTGAGGGCCCAGGTCAAGGTTGTCCACGCTCTAAGGAAAGATAATGTAGTAGCAGATGGCTTGGATTACTTGGACAACGAGTCTAAGGAGTCGCAGTTTTTTAATTCGGTGCATGATCTTTCCCAAAAAACCAGGGGGAGTCTTTTCATGGATCAGGTGGGGCTAGGTAGTATTAGAGCCTCATCTGCCCATGTGTATTTTAGTCCTGTTTTGGGCGGGTTTTCTTCAAAGTTGAGGGGATTTGATAGGTAGGTGCCGGCGGTTTTTTGTTTCCGATGCCTTTTCGAATGTGTCTAGCCTTGTAAAGATTCCTCTAACTCGTGAATATAAATTTATTTTAAAAAAAAAAAAAAAAAGGTATTTAGATTAAAAAAATTTGTGATCTTCATTATTCTTGAAGTATGGTTTGAGATGATTGATTGGAAGATCAAGTCACCTGATTTTATCTAGAGAATTTGAACTTTTTGACCTCTTGTATGGTTCTCTTAGAGGGGCACGTATTAGCCCCTCTCCACAGGTGTAAAAGGAATTTTTTGATCAATCAAAAGCAGTCAGTGTGTTCTCACCTTTCTCAATAAATAAATAAATATTTCTTTAACTTTTTATTCGCTAGTGATGGTAGATTTTATTTTTTTAGAGTTCTTTTGTTACTTACAAGTATATTTTAAGGAAATTTTGCAAAAAACTACATTCTTAATGTGAAATTTAGATTCCCATACCTTTTTCAAATAGGTTTTCTATAAGCTACCTTAGTAGTCCAACTAATTATCACTTGAGTACATTCAATTGCCAAGCCCCATGTGATGTGTATGTGAGATCTGCTCCAACTATTAGATGTATAATCCCATGTTAGGCCAGCCCAAAAAAAAATAGGATAACCATGATTCAAATGGAATACATCAAAGGAAATAGTTGAGAGAGAGATGTCCACACTTGATTTTATAAGATCCACCATGATGATTATATGAAACCCATCCCAACCATTAGATGCTACACCAACATTTAAGCCTAGGGTTAAAAATCCAGGCTCTTCATGATTCAGCTGGACCATGCCAAGGAAACAGTTTGGAGGGTGAGCATTGCCTTGCACACTCTTTCCAATTGTGTGGTACACTTGAATAATGGATTGGGCTGATTTTGGGCCCTGGCCCTTACATGGGGTGACGTACCTGGTAGTTAGGGTAGATTTCACATAAACATCACGGGGACCCACTCAATCCACTAACCCCTTTGCTCGCATAAGCCCAAACTTAGATTAATGAGGTAGTTTATTGAAAACGTTTTCTAGAAAGGTACTAGAATGTAATTTTATAATAAGTAGGTATGTTTTTGTAAAATTTCTTTACTTTATTATGTTAATTAATGGCTAAAAAAATTGTTCTTACTACTCAACCATATATCCAATATCCAATGGACACCAATTAGATGACTAAGATCAACCAATTAGATGCTATTTATGGGCTATAGTTGTCCAAAGTGGGCCCTATGAATTATTACCAAGATGGTGTCTTAATAAAGGTCCAAATATGAGAACTATTATCATAACCTTATCTTCATCAAGGTCCAAATATGAGAACTATTATCATAACCTATCTTCATCAAGGTCCAAATATGAGAATGTATCATATCACATGAGAAGTACCTCTCTCTCTCTCTCTCTCCTCCTCTCTCTCTCTCTCTCTCTCTCTCTCATGTTCCTTTTACTTATTCCAAATTCCAATTAGTGCTATTCAAGTATTCAAAGGCCTTTCTCTCTCATGCTCCTTTTACTTATTCCAAATTCCAAGTTGTGCCATTCAAGTATTCAAAAGACTCTCTTTCATAGTCCTTGTACTGTTCCAAATTCCAAGAATAGTATTCAAAGGGATGTATTGCCAACTTGACGTGTGCAGTCCTTTATTTTCTTCCATGATCTATCTAACTCATTATTATATCCAGATCTCATTCTTCTTTCTACTTTCTACCCATGTTTTCTGAAATTTCAGGCTTCAAAAGCCCAAACAAGAAATGAGAAGGGCAATCCTGCGAGTGCACTTTTATGGTGCTTAGCCACCAACACATGTCAACTTTACAATGTATGAATGATCCTAACCACGTATCACGTGTGACCCTTCCTTTAGATTCCTTGATAAAAATTTGAAGTTGGTAAACCAATCTAGTGGGCCCCAAATGTAGATTGCATGTGTACTATTGAAGTATCCTCTTTTAACCAATCATTTCTTTGTATGCAAGTGGCTCTCCTGGTGAGTAGTTTATCCTGATTTCTGGATCAAGCTGTCTGCACAATGGGGTCAACCAGATGAACGGTATGGATCGTGCGCACGTTTAAGATATTGGTCCGAATGAGCGGCGGGTGACAGTGATAGAAAAGTGCAACTAGCGAGAAACAAAAAGTGAAAAAATGCATTTCCTAAAACACGCACGAGGTGCACGTGCGAGAAGGATAGGTGGGAGGAGATCTTTCGAAGCGTGATCTGGGCTCTGCAGACTTTTCCCTGCTCTGCATGGGCAAAAAGGGGGTTCGTTTTTCTATGGCGCGACTCACCATCAAGGGATTGTCATACTTCACTGGGGTCCACAGGTGAGGAAGGTCCAATGATCAGAACAGTCCATCATCTGGGATATGTTATGATTGTCTTATATTCTAGTTACCAAAATGAATGGTGATCTTGACCATTGATATATAAAGTTGAATATAATTCAATGGTTCAAATTCAAAATCATCTCTTTAGAGTAGACTTTTCTGATATGCTTTTCCTATATTAGAATACCGATATTGAACCGTCCAGATCATGGACCATATTTACATGTGGACATCAATGAGGTGATATATACTGGTGTATCTACGTCGCGACGTAATAAAAAAAGACTCGAAAAACGGAGGCGCTCCTATGTAGAAACCACGAAACTGTCTGCAGCCGACTTCCATGACCATGAAATGTCTCTATACCCTTTCGAGCTTTGAAGTTTGAACCAACGAGGGACTGCTGTGTGAACTCAGGAGCATGCACTTTATTCCCACTACCCTTTAATACGTACCAACATGACACACGTGGATGAAATCTAAGCGGCTCATTAGGTGGTTACTACTTTGTACATTCATTGGCACAAAAATAAATGCTAATCTGACTGCTAGGTGGGCCTCACTAGGACCAAAGAAGTAAAAAGAGGAAAAGTGTTCTTTGTTATCCTCCATCCCAAGAATAAATAAAAAAAATCTTATTTCATGTATATCACTTTCTTAGAGGTTGTTCCATTTTCCTATTTTAATAATTTTGACTCTATTTAGGAAGGGTAATGAGAAAAAGAGCTCTTAACCTATATACCAGTAATGAAAAAATATATAAATATAATGCCAGATTAGTAGCTTTAAAGGATTTATCCGAATTTATAAGATTTACTATGCATGGTTTGTCATGATTTTTTATTATTATTATTTTTTTTTTCAAAATGAACATTTCATTTATAAAGAAGATCTTGTACAAAAGGCGGGAGTCAACAAAAAAATAAAAAATAAAAAAAAAACCCGTGAGGGACACTGCACATTCAGGAGGGCCAGGCAAAGAACCCGGCGTATCATATGAGAAGAAAAGAAAAATAAACCTAAGACGTGTGCACCACACCAATCCCCGTCCTATCAAGGACAAGGAACTTTTTTTAAAGGAGCACATCCCCCTAACTTTTATTATTATTATTATTATTTTAGAGCCTTGTATTGAGGTTATATGATAGGCCCGGACATTCTTCTTGCTATTCTTCTTGTGGCGCCTGCTCGAATCTTTGTATTAATATATATATATATATATATATATATATATATATATATATATATATATATAAAAGTTACTGGTGATGTGCTCCTACCTTTCTTTAAAAAGCAAAACCATTTGAAAGCTTTCTACATAATTCTTTAGCATCTAAAGTCCTCACCAGGTAGAGGATTGTAGTACTAAAGAATGGGCACATGAGAATTGAAGCATAGACTAATATTGATTAGGTTAGATTTGTTTGTTGGGCAATGCTCTACTTCAAGAAGACATTGCACATTCATTGGAAGTAACCTTGTGACATGGAGTAAGAAATAATCTATGGTAGCATTAACTAGTGCTAAAGCTTAATAGAGATCTATAACAAAAGGTACTTACTAAATACTTTGGTTTGTTGGAAATCCCTCTATAGGAGCTTAGCTTTCCAAAGAAGTCTTGGATGAGTGTATATCATGATCATGACAACATTGTTGCAATTGATGTTGCTTTTTTTTCTTTTTCCTTTAAAAAAAATAAAAATAATAACAAACCTTTCATTCACTTTGCAAAATACAGAGGAGACATTCGGGCTCAACTAGCAAAATATTTTGAAGGGGCCTATTGTGAGACTAACTAGCTGAGACATGTACAATGAAGGGGAGGGGGCACACAACACAGACACTGCAGGGCAGCCCCTCAGCCAAGCCGAGACTAGGAAGACCTTACCGGAATCAGCCGAACCGCGCCAAGGCCCACTTTGTCTAGGAGCAGGCTGCCACGGACAAGGCGAGGAAGGAGGGAATAACGCGTAATGAACGACGATACCTGAGAGCTGCTACCAAAATGGGTCATCCCGTCTACGGGGTCGTTACCCTCTCTAAAGATGTGGGAGAAAACCAGCTGAGATTTGGAATGAAATCTCCTGATACAGGTAACCCAATACGCCCATTTCCAGCTTGGAGTTGCCGCTCCATTTAGGAAATCAACAGCCAGCCTGGAGTTCGATTCGATGATGACTTTCCGATGGTCGAGGGAAATGCAGTAGGAGAGTGTTGCGCAGCACGCCAACAACGCAGTGAGCCTAGATCCAATCTCAGGCCTCACCCACAAACGATAAACAGAAAGAAATATAAACTAGAAATAGATCAAAGCAATCCAAACAAACCACAAGACAAGATATACGTGGAAAAACTCTAATCTAGGGTAAAAAAAAAAAAAAAAAACCACGGATGCAAACTTACACTATGAAGAACAAAGATTACAAAGCAATATACTAACCTCTCCCTTGGAAGAACATAGAAAACCCTTTGCCCACACCTTAGAATTATTTCTCCGATATTCCAATACACCTAGAAAAACTCCAGGAACACTTATATATAGTTTAGGCAACTCCCATTTCCGCATCCCAGTTGCGAAAGGACTTGCGACACGAAATTCGTGCAAAATCGCGGAACGAATCTGCGTAACTACGACCGGTCAAGCAGACTGCACGACCGATCAAGCGACCCCTACGACCGGTCGTGAATAGGCCACGACTGGTCGAGCACCTCGGTATTAAAAAAACGATGTTCGCTGGACTTTGAGTCGAACCGATCCATGACAGGTCGAACCGGACCTTATGACAGGTTGAGCATGGCTCACGACCGGTCGAAGGCGGTCCCAGATGTGGCTCCACATTTAACAATCTCCTACTTGGAGACACATCGCCTTAAACCTTCGTCTTCTTCATCCGGAGTGCACCACCTCCCCGTCTTTAAGCCTGAAGACCAATCAAAGCTGAACAGAGCTTCAGCTTCTCCCGTGTGACTGCTTTGGTCAACATATCCGCAAGATTCTCACTTGTATAAATCTTCTCCAGAGTAATCGATCCATCTTCCAGTAACGAACGTATGAAGTGATATCTGATGGCAATATGCTTGGTCCTTAAATGAAAGGCTGAATTCTTAACCAAATGTATTGCACTCTGACTGTCACTATACAGCTTACAATCTGCTTGCTTCTTACCCAACTCTTCCATAAAACCTTGCATCCACACCATCTCCTTGCATGCTTCTATAGCCGCAACATATTCTGCTTCTGTCGTACTGATAGATATTATCTTCTATAACTGAGAGACCCAACTGACTGCAGCACTACCTAGAGTAAAAACATAACCTGTAGTGCTTCTTCTGATGTCGATATCTCCTGCCAAATCTGAATCCACGTAGCCTTGTAACTTGATTTTCGATCCACCATAACATAGCCCTACATCCTTAGTACCTACCAAGTACCTAAGGATCCACTTCATAGCTTCCCAATGTTCCTTCCCGGGGTTGTTCATGAACTTGCTAACAACTCCCACTGCTTAAGCAATGTCTGGCCTCGTGCTCACCATAACATACATGAGACTCCCAATAGCTGACGCGTATGGAACTTTAGCCATGTAGTCTCATTCCTCCTGCGTCTTTACCCCTTGCTCCTTAGATAGCTTGAAGTGGTTGGCTAATGGAGTGCTAACCGGCTTAGCACCTCCCATATTGAATCGATCAAGTACCTTGGCTATGTACTCTGCCTGTGACAAAACTAGTTTCTTGTTTTCTCTGTCACGCTTTATCCTCATGCCTAGGATTTGTTTTGCTTGCAGCTCCCAAATCCTTCATGGCAAATTCTCTAGACAATCTTTTGAGATCTGAGATGTCCTTCATGCTTGAACAGGCCACAAGCATATCATCAACGTACAGAAGAATGATGATATACAACGTATCAAACTTCTTCAAATAGCAACAGTGGTCAGCATGACATCTCCTATAACTGTTTTCCGACATGAAACTATCGAACTTCTTGTACCACTACCTCGGGGCCTGCTTCAGGTCATATAGACTCTTCTTCAGTCTACACACCTTGTTCTCTTTTTCTGGTGCTACATATCCTGTCGGCTGATGCATATATATCTCTTCTTCAAGGTCCCCATGAAGAAAGGCTATCTTAACATCTAGCTGCTCTAGATGTAAGTCCTCTGTAGCCACTATACTCAAGACCATACGAATCGTAGACATTTTCACTACAGGTGAAAATATTTCAGTGAAATCGATACCTGCCTTTTGTTGAAACCCTTTCACAACCAATCTGGCCTTGTACCGTTTTGAACCATCGTGCTCCTCCTTCAATCTGTAAACCCACTAATTATGAAGAGCTTTCTTACCCTTAGGTAGAGTGACTAGCTCCCATGTACGATTAGACTCAAGAGAGTTCATCTCATCATCCATGGCCTGCTCCCACTTAACCCGTATATCTGACTGTAATGCCTCTTCAAAATATTCTGGTTCACCATTATCTGTCAGCAGTAGATAATGTAAGGAGGGTGAGTATCGAACCATGGGTCTCCTCTCCCGAGTAGACCACACAACCGGTGTATGCGGCTCTGCCTCATAATGCTCTTGTGCATGATCATCCTGTGGCGCTGTAACACCCGTGTCCGGTAACTCTTCCAACTCTACAAATTCCTTTTCCTCAGTCTTATTTTCCTGCACTCTGTTCTTATACATCAATTTTTTGTTGAAGACTACATCCTTGCTTCTGATGATTTTTCTATTTTCTGCATCCCAAAACCTGTAACCAAAATCATGCTGCCCGTAGCCTATAAACGTGCACCTCCTGGACTTCGCATCCAGCTTGTTTCTGTGCTTGCATCAATGTGAACATATAAAGTACAACCAAATACTCTGAGATGTGAAAGGTTCACTTCTTTTTCAGTCCACATTTCTTCTGGTAACCCACCATCCAATGGTGCTGAGGGACTTCTATTGATGAGATATGCTGCACTATTCACAGCATTTGCCCAAAAGGTCTTGAGCAACCCTGCATGTAACCTCATGCTCGTGGCGCGCTCAAGGATGGTCCTGTTAATGCGCTCAGCCACACCATTCTGTTGCGGTGTCCCTGGAATTGTTTTCTAATGTTTGATTCCATTTGCTGCACAATACTCCTCAAACCTCTTATCACAGTACTCTCCCTCATTATCAGATCTGAGACATTTTACTGTTTTATCTGTCTCGTTTTCTACCATAACTTTTTCACTTCTTAAATACATCAAATACATCAGATTTATGCTTTAAGAAATAGACCCACAGTTTTCTACTAACATCATCAATAAAAGTAACAAAATAACGTGAGCCACCAAGAGATAATACCTGTGCTGGTCCCCACACATCAGTGTGTACAAGCTCCAACAGATGCGCCTTTGGAGCACGTCCCGTCTTCTTGAAGCTTACCCTCTTCTGCTTGCCATACACGCAGTCCTCGCAGAATTCCAAGTCAATAGACTTCAGCCCTAGTAGCTTCCCTTTTGACAATAGCACTTTCATCCCCTTCTCACTCATATGTCCCAGCCTTTGATGCCATAACTGCCCATTCACTCCAGTTGATGCGACTGCGAGTGAACAATACGATCCTGAAGTCACGTACAAAGTATCTTCCTTCTTGCTTCAAGATATCACCAAGACACCTTTTGTGATATTCCAGGAATCACTAGTGAATGTCATCACATAATCGGTATCGGCCAACTGTCCCACTGAGATCAAATTACGTTTTAAACTCGATACATGTCCGACATCCTTCAATTTCAAGATTGTTCCGTCTTTCTGATTTACATGAACGTCTCCCTTTCCAACAATACTGCACATTTCATCATCACCCAGATAGACTCTCCCAAAGTTACCTGACACATAATCACGCAGAACTTCCTTACATGAGGTGGCATGAAACGAATCACCTGAGTCTATAACCCAAGACTCATTCCTCGCATCAAGAGACAAGATCAACGCTCTATGTCGCTCTCCTCAGACAGCTTCACTGAATCCTTCTCGCCTTGAGAGATTCCTTCTTGTTTCTTGAGCGCCCTACAATCACGTTTCATGTGTCCCTTCTTGCCGCAATGCCAACACCCGTCTTTATCTTTCGGTCCCTTGGACTTCTTCGTCGACTTAGAACGCCCGTGTTTATTGCCTCCTTTGTTCAGCGATCTTCCTCTTCCTTCAACGTTTAGAGCATTCCCTGAATCCCCTAAAACTCCTGATGCCTTTCTTCTAGATTCTTCACTGAGAATTAGACCGGCTACATCATCAAATTTCAACTTTGTCGACCCTGAAGAATTGCTCACAGCAATTACCAAACCATCCCAACTGTCTGGCAGACTGGATAAGATCAATAGCGCCCTGATCTCATCCTCAAAAATGATGCCAACGGATTCCAACTGGCTCGTGACTGTATTGAACTCGTTTAGATGTTCAGCCACGCTCCCACCATCTGACATCTTCATGTTGAATAGTTGTTTCATAAGATGAACCTTGTTGGATGCTAAGGGCTTTTCATATATGGTGGTTAGGGCTTCCATTAATTCTTTTATAGTTTTCATCTTGGATATGTTAAAGGCGACAACGCTCTTAGACAAAGAGAGTCAAATCGTTCCTAAAGCCTTCTTATCCAGTAAAAATCATTCATCATCTGTCATCTTTTCTGGTTTCTTCTCTTTTCCTCCTAGAGGAATATAGAGGTCCTTCTGATACAGATAATCCTCCATCTGCATCTTCCAGAAAGTAAAGTTTGAACCATCAAACTTTTCAATTCTAGTTTTTCCATCTTCCGCCATCGCTCCCAATAGAACTAAACCAATAGCTTTGATATCAGTTGTTGTGTAGCACGCCAACAACGCATGAGCCTAGATCCAATCTCAAGCCTCACCCACAAACGATAAACAAAAAGAAATATAAACTAAAAACAGATCAAAGCAATCCAAACAAACCACAAGACAAGATATATGTGGAAAAACCCCAATCTAGGGTAAAAAAACCACGGATGCAAACTTCCACTATGAAGAACAAAGATTACAAAGCAATATACTAACCTCCCCCTTGGAAGAACATAAAAAACCCTTTACCCACACCTTAGAATTATTTCCCCAATATTCCAATACACCTAGAAAAATCTTAGGAACACCTATATATAGTTTAGGCAACTCCCATTTCCGCATCCCAGTTGTGAAAGGACTTGCGACACGAAATCCGCGCAAAATCGAGGAACGAATCTGCGTAACTACGACTGGTCGAGTAGACTGCACGACCGATCGAGCGACCCCTACGATCGGTCGTGAATGGGCCACGACCGGTCGAGCACCTCGGGATAAAAAAACGATGCTCGCTGGACTTTGAGTCGAACTGGTTCACTACCGGTCGAGCCGGACCCTACGACCGGTCGAGCATGGCTCACGACCGGTCGAAGGTGGTCCCAGATGTGGCTCCACATCTTAACAGGAGAGCCCATCATGAATGACTCTCAACTCAGCAAATACTTTTGAGGCAGGCCCATACCTGGCAGTAAAACCAAAGATAAAATCACCTGCTTCATTTCGACAGATGCCCCCGCCGCCCGAGGGGCCCAGGTTCCCTCTCGCTGAACCATCTACATTGAGTTTGAACCACCCCGCTGGTGGTTTCGACCATCTAACGACGGTTGGAGGAGAAGTGATCTGATGCAATGTTAACAGTCCCAATTCACCCGCTGAAAGCCTGCTAACAGGAGGACTCAGGACATCAGGGTGAAGGGAGAAAAGAGATGTTAACCATCTTTTCACTTTTACTCTTATGGTCACCGCTTGAATTTTAACCCCCTCAAATCTGGCTGAATTCTAGGCTTTCCAGATCTCCCATAGGATAACACAAGGAGTGATCTTTTGGAGCTGAGACAACCTCCCTGAAGTACTTGCAGCGTTCCACCAAAGAGCGAGCATACCTTTTTTTTTCTTTTTTTTATAGCAAGCATACCTTCAATGGAGAGAGAGGAGCTACTAACTATAGCAAAAATGCTCCCGAAAAAAGCCCATGTAGCAGCTGCAGCCGGGCTATTGATGAACACATGCCTTCGTGTCTCCACCGAACGACAGCTGGAGGGGAGGTTGGTACTACAATCACAACACGATGCCAGCGACACACCACGTTTCTGGACATCCTCATCAAGTGGGATGGCTCGATGAAGAAGACACCAGACAAAAACAAAGATACGAGGGGGGAGGGTTGCATGTCAGACCCAACGAGACCAGTTCTTGCTAACTTACGATGAACGGCAGAGATTCCAGGTGGAGCCGACTAACAAATTACCTCGGGGGGTGAGCGGCCAAACACAGCAATCCGGGCTGTCAGATAAACTAAAACCCGCCTGAAACACGAAGTCGATAATCTGTTGCGGCAGAAAGATGAAAGCAACAGAGGGGGGGAGAGGGCTAGAAAATCCAATGACCTGGTTCATCGGTGTGGAGAGGAGCTGCTAGGGAACAGGGTGCGTAGCTAACTATGTGACAGCGGGCCCAGCCCTGTCCAGTTGTCGGTCTAGAACTGACAGGTGCCATGACCAATGTGCCAACGCACGTGCTGAGCTAGAAGGGGCAGGTGAGCGTGAAGCCTCTTCCAAAGAGGGGAGATGAAGGATGCGGTGCAGATCAAGCCAGGTGATGAAAGATCTGCTTGATATTTAGATGACATGAAGGGACTTCCAGAGGCTACAATTCTTCGAACAGGTGATGTTCCAGCCCAACTTAAGTCTGAGAGCTTTCATAGAATCTGCCAGTAGTCAAATACCCATCCCTCCTTCTGACGTGGGGAGGGCAATGGATTTCCATCCAATCCAATGAAGTTTTTTTCTGCCATCGGACCAACCCCACAGAAAATTTGCGAACTTTCGCTCAAGAGAAATCAGCACTTGGGAGGGCACAACCGTGGCTGCCAACATGTGTACCGAAATACTACTAAGAACATGCCGGACCAGGACCAGCCTTCCAACTTGGGAGAGACAATACGCACGCCATCCGGTGATGCGATTCTCAATTTTAGAAATCAAAGGTTGAAAAGAGCTAGGCTTCACCCTGCCAAATGCCAACGGGACCCCTAAATAGATATGGGTGGAGCTGCATCTTGAAATGCCAAGCAAGTGCTCGATGACCCTCAATCTCGAGGCGGAAATCTTGGAAGAGCAGAAAAGAGCACTCTTGCGATAGATGATCTTTTGACCCGAACTCTATTGGTATTTTTCCAGGAAAGCAGAGAGCAACCGAAGAGATTTCTTGCCTCCGTTGACAAAGAGAAGAGTATCATCTACGTAGAGAAGATATAAAATCTGCATGCAACCTCTCCTGAGCTTGAAAGGAGCACACAGGCGATGTGATATGATGTTGCTTATAATATAGAGTAGCATACAAAACCAATACATAGAAGTAGATTGGCATTTCATTAAAGAAAAGTAGCGACCATGTGAAAGGCATAAAGGAAGTTGTTCCGTGCAGAGGAATCATATTCCTCCCATTCCGACCATCATAGAGGCGATAGAATCAGCTTCAGCTGTAACGCACCTTAGCAACAATACCTCTATATCAAATCTTCGGCTTAATAGCATCAATAAAATTTAGTACGTAACAAAATCATTAGCTTGCTATCTTGGCGGGATTGGTCAGGTGGTTTGTTTTGAGATTTCTTTGCTTGCTTAGAAGATCGGGCTGATCTTTAAGTATGCACCAATTGTGTATTTGGTGGTGGTTTTGGTTGTATTAAATTATCTAGTATTGATTGATAGATTAATTTGATAGGCGACACTCAAATGTTTTCGTGATGTCCGTTCGAAAGCTGTAAAATTTTCTACAATAAATAGAGTTACAAGTGGTGTGCTCTCACCTTTCTCCAAAAAAAAAACAAAAAAAAGTGACGACCAAAGAGATATATATCCCTTATTGAAGGACAAAAGATTAGCTCGAGGACATTCTTGCCAAGGCTGTCGGAAAAGCTCTAATCTATGATATCCAAATCAAGTTGGGCATGATGAATATGAGAGATTTTGGAGAACTCTCCAAATGATTTTATGTATATTATTTTATCTTAAATAGGGTTTAAATAAAATAATAGAATGTGCATACAAAGAAAGAAAGGATATTAGAATATAATAAAATGGATCCTATCAAAGACCAGCTATAGATGGAAATAAATCATTTATAGCTATCACCCCCCTCAAACTAATGTGGGTGGTCAACCAGCAACGGCTTGCGAACTATGAAAAAATGTCTTGCGATCGTCAAAGTTTTCATGAGAATATTTGCTATTTGATCCCGATAGGCGACGTGAGGAAGAGAAATAATCCTTTCTCGAATGAAATGACAATCAAGTTTAGTATATTTTGTCCGTTTATAAAAGACACGATTATAATTAGCAATCTGGATAGCACTGGTGTTGTATACACGAAATAGAGCCGGGTCAGCAATACAAATGTTGAAGTTTGATAACATGCCTCATGCATGGCCAAATGATTTCAATGCAGACAGAAGACGTAGCTCAATACTTAGCCTCAATGTTAACAGGTAGAGTTCCCGAAATCCTCCCCGAGGAGTGTTGAGAGGTAGAGTTCCTAGAGGGGTGTTGAGAGGTAGCTAAATGATTTTCACTTCTTACATGCTATCTTTAGGAGTGTTGAGAGGTGAGTTCTTGGAATACTTCAATGGCTCTCCCAGCTAGTAGGGTTTCTCTGCTATGTACATGCAATAAGGGAGGGGAGTTCCCAAGGGCTGTGGAAGATTTGAATCATCTTTTTCTAGTCGTTTGATAGCTATATATGAAGGTATGACGCCATTTTAGTCGCATGTTAGATATCCGTCTGAAGCATGATTAACCCATCCGTAGAAATTCAATAGCGATGCAAGATTGCTAAACGATCTTCAAGATTTAAGACCTTAAAAGGGTCTTGCCCCGAGTTTCATTGTCTGGGAGCACTGGATTGGAAGGAATTCTAGAAAACTCGATGCAAATTATTTCAATGCCTAGGGAGTGATTAGGAGGGTCAATGGTTGGATCAATGAGATTGCTAACCGAATGTCAGGAACCCAATTACTCCTTTTTGGAGGAAGTTGGCTTGCACTCTCAAGGGATCAAGAAAGTTGTGGAACTAAGGAACAAGGTGTTGATGACCAAGTGGGAGAGTTCAAGTTCAGTGAGGGTTAAACTCAATGCAGACGACTCATCTAGAGGAAACTAGTTATGGGCGGAGGGGAAGGTGTTTGTAGAAACTGTAGTGGGAACTTGATCTTTGCCTTCCATCAACAAAGGTCTAGTCCTTTTGAATGTCAACATAGATTTGATTCAAAGGTAATTATCGATGTCATCATCTCTTCTAGCTCTTCCGTTGGAGGATTCGGTGCATTGTTGGTGAAATCAAGCTTGAGCTTTCAAGTTTAAATTACTTGATCTCCCATTTGTACATGGAGAATAACTCGATAGCTGATTGTTTGGTCCGTATCGGAGCTATGGTGTAGAAGGTAGAATCTATAAAAGGAGAAGTGAGCTCCTGTGGGAGGTGAAGGAGCACTTGGCTTTGGATTTTACTGGGTTGGGGTACATGAGGTGGAGATGGTGGAGTTCTAGGGTGACTTGGCCAGGGACTTCTTCTTCTTGAATTCTTTCACTTTTGGTTTGATTGGGCCAGTTCCTATAGTCCTCCGTCTTTTGTTGAATCAGTTCTTTTATATAACAACAAAATTATAGTTGGTGTGATCCCAACTTTCGGTAAAAAATTCAAAATAACATAATATAGTATATATGCATGTTTACATATCATGTATAGTATATGGTTGATATTTCAGGTACGCATTATATATGTTCTAAGGGAAGCTAATGTTGGCGCGGATGGGTTAGCCCGTTTGGGTAGTGAGACCCAAGAGAATCGGTTATTCCTTTTGGTGTTGGATCTCCCTCAATCCATCTAGGAGAATCTCCTTTTTGATCGTGTGGGGCTGGGTAACCTTAGAGAGAGACATGGTCCCTTGTAGTTTAGTTGAGCTCCGGTTTTCAGGGTGAATTATAGGCGGGCCCAAGTGTGCTCTTGTGCATTGGGTCTGCCCGAATATATGGTTCCCTTGTATAGCTCCCTCATATTCAATAAATTAAATTCTTTTTTTAAAAAAATGATATGGTTGATATTTACATATTATATAACCTCTATAAAAAGCTTAGTCAGATAGCAGTAAAAAAGAGGATGTGTTCCATGTCATATCATGTACTACTACAATAAAATAGTGATATATTGGTAAAGATTTAAATTCTACTAAAGATGAAATCTAATATATAATTTGATTGGACGAAACAGATGATAGCATGTTTTTGCTCGCATCAATGAGAAGATGGTACAAATTTCAATCATAAATTATATTTAATATTTTAAATGCCACTTCTAAGAAGTTCTTGGTAATGGTTGGTTTGATGGTTAAGAGAAATAATACTATGGTAAGTGACAACTGCTTGGGGGCGATTAGAGAGTCTTGAGAGGGTATCATGTCGCCATAACGGTGGCCGGTGGGCGACCTTGTAAATGGATATGATAGGCAGCCCGGATCCTCCTTTTGTTTTCTAGGGGCCGCCCGGATTTTGTTTGGGATTTTTCTGAATATATATAGAGGAATTTTGTTCAAAAAAAAAAAAAAGTGACAACTGCTTACTGTGGCTGTCATTACAAATTTCATGATGAGCTATACCATGACAATGGCTATAATTACTGGTTAGCTTTTATCCCATCAGATATAAGGTGAGAAAAAATAAGGCAGTGTTTTTTTGTCGCTGGTTTTTATAGTTCTCAATTTAATATATAATTTTCACACTTTTTAAATTATATTAATTGTTAAAATTGGACTGACCAGACATCTACAAGTGGAACGGAAAACACAAGGCAAGTAGCTTGGAAAAGGAGGCCGGATAAGAGCTCAATCTAGATAACTGAGCACGACCCCTGCGAACAGCTCGAGGCATCGGCCATTAGCAATGCTCTAGTTGATATCTCACTATCACGACCAATGAACGACTAAATACTGACCTGACCTTAGAAACATACTCCGACTACAATTAACAGTTCTACCAGGCTAATAGGACCTCGGCCAGACCAACTTAGATGTGGGCATCGATTGTCGGCTACAACATCCTTGGAAATTGGCCACCCCAACTTAGAAGATGGCATTGACAGTCCACCACAATCTCCTCTTGACCGGACCACCGAGAGATCTATTTGCTACACGGGACGGTTAATTCCCCGAGATCTTCGTCAAGAATCCTGCCCAAGATAACGCTTGAGATCACACGGACGATCCCTTACACGATACACACCTACATGATAGACTCATTACCATATACCGCAGAGGCTTTGGTAAACCATAAATAAGGACTTCACCTATAAGGAGATGTAGGCACAAAAAAAAAAAAAAAAAAAAAAAAACCTAGTTCTACTAGACCGATAGTACTTGTTCTAACTTTGGCATTGGAGGGTCCCCTGCAGTAGGTAGCTCCATTGTGGTCCAGTTTTGCATGTACACAACGGTTTAGAAGGAAACCAGATTTATGCATCAACATTTATATTTTTAAAGAATTTCACTTTCCAGCTTTTTCTCATAACAACTACCCCAGATTTGGATTTTAAAAAATTAAAAAAGAAATTTAGATTTGGGATTTTAAAAAATTAAAAAAGAAATTTAGACTTTTCCCAAATAAAATATTAATCATTCCCTGAAACTTACTAGCCAACTCTAACATTTCCAGAGAATCATAAAAACCAGGGATGAATTCCCCAACAACTAAAAAAATGTATGAATTCCCAAAGGCCCCGAAGATAATTTTCTAATGGTTTTCAGCTATTTTCTGATAAGAAATGCAAGACGGTGTTGGATACGAACATATACGCCTTTAAAGTGGAAACCAGTGGCCCTTAATCAAATAACACTACACCAAAATCTGGACATAATATATTTATAGAAAACACACAAGAAGAACAAAAGAACAAAAGAACAAAAGAACAAAAAAAAAAAAAAAAAAAAAAAAAAAAAAAAAAAAAAAAAAGGGGAAAGACCTGTAAACTCTATTGCACCTTACTTCTACTATTTATACTTCAAACAATTAGCTCTTCCAATAACAGAAGTAGCATACACCAAAATCCATCTCTAGCTCCCTTACTAATCATAACATATACTACTCAAAATAGTTCCATGGTGACTAGAAAGAAACTTCAAACCATAACTAAATAGAAAACAAACAAAGAAGAGAAAAGATCCACCACCCAAAACTCATACAATCCTCTTATTCTCATCCATGGCAGAAATTCAAAATCAGTACTCTCTTCGATGACTACTGCCAGTGTCCCACCCTCTCTCCTTTGGCTCCGAGCTCGAAGAAGAACTCCCAAATTGAGAAGAAAATCTCAAGTTCTCTTGCGGAGAAACCAACGGGGATGATGAAGACGACGATGAAGACGATGGCAATGATGACGATGATGTCGAAGATGGTGAAACGAAGTAATCCGGATTATAAAGATTGGAAGCAATGTATGGAAGATCTTCATCTCTACTACACAGTAGCTGCACGTACTGGAAAAGATCTGGGTAAGTGCCCTGTGGTGGTGGCGGTGGAGGAGGAGGGAGGACATTGGATGCGGGGAGCCCACGGTTGGCGACTGGATCAATGCCGCCGAAGAAGAAGCCTACATCAGCCCCACATTGGACTCTTTCAGGAAAATTCAGCTTGGCCTTGGTTCCTTTGAATTTGAGAGCAGCTCTATCGTAGGCGAGGGCGGCACCCTCAGCAGTGTCGAAGGTGCCAAGCCAGACACGGGCTGCCTTGTTTGGGTCTCTTATCTCGGCCGCCCATTTGCCCCAGGGTCTTTGCCTTACGCCCCTGTAATGCCTTCTCCTGAAGGGAACTTCTGGAGAGAGATTTTAACATGGAAGAGAGGTGTAAGGAGAGAGAGAGAGAGAGAGAGAGAGAGAGAGAGAGAGATCTTATGATGGAAGAGAGGTGTAAGGAGAAATATGGATGTGGTGTGTGTGTGTGTGTGTGTGTGTGTGGTGTGTGAGAGAGAGAGAGAGAGAGAGAGAGAGATCGTATGATGGAAGAGAGGTGTAAGGAGAAATATGGATATGTGTGTGTGTGTGTGTGTGTGTGTGTGTGTGTGGAGAGAGAGAGAGAGAGAGAGAGGAAAATCACTATACATGCAACTCAAGGGATTTTCTATCTAAGAGTATGACATGGTGTAATGGAACTTTGGTCGCAGTGTAGTGATCCTACTTCCATTCATTCTCTTAAATATCATCTCTTGATATTTGATGCACAAATCGAGCTTGTTTTATGCACTAGAATGATCCAAACCGCCCATCTGATGGCGCTTTGGATGTCCAAGCTCAAAAAATAGCACGGTTTGGACTACCAACCATCCCCTTCCAGGCAGTTTTCATAGGGAACCGTCCTACCTTACCACAAAATGTTCTGATCACTACTCTACATTGCCTGGCCCATCATAAGAAGCATATTGAATGGGTGATTGTATGTGAAGATGAATATTTAATAGCTCATATTCAAATCCAAGATTCAAAGGTCAAGATCATTAATAGACGACAATTATAAGACCAAAACTTCTATTAGGTAGCAATGAAACACAAACGGTTCATATCAATCTAAGGTGGGCCACCATACACTATCAAAACCCCAGAATAGGAGAAGTCAATTTGATTGGTTGTTGAAATCGTGTGATTCATGGCCCATTCCATCGAGTGAGCTAGTCATGCACAAGGACACACAACCTTGCACTTTAGAACTGAATGCAGTTCACATCAAGAGCAATTGCAACTCAAATCTGAAAGGCCACGAAAGTTAGGGCAGCTCACATCAAGATTATTTGAAACTGAAGATGGATACTGAGTACTGCACAGCAGAAATGTTTGACCTTGCCTTCTAAAACTAATGCCTTTCACATTAGAGAGAGAGAGAGAGAGAGAGAGAGATTTTGAAATCTGAGTGATCTTGGGTTGTGATCATTGGGTTTTATTATTAACCTTCAGCACAGACATCCATCGAAAGTGAATGTGGTGACCATTGATCCAGACCATCCATCCGAAAACCAGATTGATTCAAGAGTTAAAACCACGCAAAAAAAAAGTAGCTTACAATATCCATCAATTGGACATACAATACAATTTCAACCTAATTAGTTGAGAAGTAAGCTTAAATTGTATTGGTGGATGTTTCAATATGAGCCATCCAATCACCTCTCTAATTAGTTCTGGCCAACGGCCTACCTGAGAGGTGGCCCGTCCCAATCAACGATCACATTTTATGATGAAGGTTGGCAATATTAGGTTAACAAATTCCATTGTTTTAATCTAGTTTTGATTTGGGTAATTACACCTTTCATTATTTTTGTGACCACTTTATATCTTTTATTTAGCATTTTAAATACTAGCTAGTATCATATTGCGTAAGATCTAACCATGTATTTATATTAAGTAGCAATGTTCACTAAGCTTTTAAATGACATGTGAGATGACCAATGATCAATCTAGACCATTGTTCCTTCATACTACAAGGCGCAAGCATGGTGTAAAAATCACCCCATTCGATTCATTCTAACCATCCAATCAACAACATGAAAAATGGACAATCAAGATTGATCCAAGAAACGAAATAGACCATACCATCATTCCATTGGCCCCACTATGGATTTCATCTCCAACATGTAGCTGTAATGAAATGGTCCATGTTCTAAGGTTAGAATCATCTGATTAGTATGATTTTTTCACCATGTCTTGCCCCTAATTGCATGAATGAATGGACAGCCAAGATCAAAATTCTGACAGAGAGGTAAGAGAGACGTGCAAATGTCTCTAAGAGGTAGTACAACGTCATTATCGTATAACTTAGAAAATATTGACAAAAAACATCAAAGTCATTCAAAACCGGTAATCAAGCATTAAAGATCAAAGCCTAGAAAGTCATAGACATTAATATTAAATATAGAGAATTTATATTTATATAGTTGGGTTGTTGCCTTGTTCTTGGTCCAAACGACAAAATTCACAAAATGACACTTCCCCCACAATTTTTTTTAGAAATTTCCCCTTGATAAAATCTATAATTGCTTGTCACCCCCTCATTTCTTTTTACTAATTACTGCCTAAGATAATAGATAACAACTTATCACCCCCCTCATACCTTGCTCTTGTGATGGTTGTTCCCCGACACCGGACTCCGGCACCCCTGCCGGGTTTCCCGACATGGGTGTCGTCCTTTCAGCCTCGCTCGTGCCGATCACGTGAGCGAGGGCTGATACCATGGCTGACATGTCGTGCTCGGCACGTGCTGTAGTGTAGGAAGGGAAGTTGGTGTGGCTGGCTTCTTCTTCTCCTTTCTCCTCTGGTGGTATATCAGGAGGAAAAGGCCTCTTCCCATGCCTTCGATCCACCTTTCTTTATGTTCTCTTACGTGCCAGTATAGAATCAAGACTGCATACCAGAGGTGGGCCTTGTGGAACTTATTAGATCTGATGGTGGAGAGAGGAAGAAGATCTGTATCGCGTGGTGAGTGAAGAAAACTAGGAGAGAGAGAGAGAGAGAGAGAGAGAGAGAGAGAAAATAGGGTTGTGTTTGGGGCTTTTATTAGAGAACATACATCCCCAGTACTACCTTTCGGTGTTGGAGATAAAGGTTATTCACATAGAAAAAATGGGTATTTGAAATTATGGTTATGTGTGACATCCCATATGTGACTGCCTACTGAAATCATGGCCGTTCATTTGATAGGCCATACAGTGGGTTTCACATGATGCAAAAAAAAAAAAAAAAAAAAAAAAAAAAAAAGGTTGATTGCATAACATGGGCCCATGTTTCATGTTTATACATTCATTGGTTAGGATTGCATGGAGGTGCTGTTTTATACCATGGGCAAACCAACTTATGGTGAAGTTGAGGTGGCAATGGGTCAGGTCGACCCATGGTCAATTGGGCTGACTTGCTTCTAACCCAGGTTCGGACCACTTTCGGTTAGGTTGTGGATTGGGCACGGGCAAAAAGAGTAGCCCACGTCTAAATGAGTCAGGCTTAGGTAACTCAGTAAGCTAAGGGTACTGAGTAAACTCTGTGGGGCCCACCGTGATATATGTATTTTATCCACTCCTTCCATCCATTTTACCATAAAATTTTAAAGCTTGAATCACAAAATAAAGTATATCCAAAAATCAAGTGGACCACACCACAGGAAATAGTGTGAATTGAACTTCTGCTGTTGAAAAATTCTTGAGGGCCATTAAAGTTTTGGATCAAGCTGATATTTGTGTTTTCCCTCAATCCATGTCTATGTGATCTTATGAATAGGTTGGATGATAAATAGACATTACTGTGGGTGCTACAAAGGTTTCAATAGTAGAAATCATTATTCCCATTATTTCCTATGGTGTGATCGACTTGAGCTTTGGATATTCTTCATTTTTGGTTTCAACGCCTAAAATGAGCTGGAAAAACGGATGAACGGCATAGGTAAACCAAATAAATTCACACTAGGCCTAACAGAATTTACTCAGTACCATAAAAGCCCACTGAGTAACTTAGAAACAAAAATATCCTATACAAGTGTGAGGAATCAAACACCTGCTGTTAAAAAGCCCAATTGCACGGGCATATAACAGTGAGCTCCATGGACATGAAAACTTCATTAATAGCCAATAAGCTTAATATAAGATATAAGAGAGTAAAAGCTAGTATATGGCTTGAGTTTGGCATATCAAGAGACTGAAATTAAATGGGTCGGGTTGGATTATCAAGTAATGGGCAACGGGTCAGGGTAAGGCCAGATTTCTCAAACCGTCTGTTAAAACTGTCAGGCTTGGGCAGACCCTGACCTAGACCAAACCGACCCAATGCCAGGCCTACAGTGAAGATCTTTGGATTATAGTTTCATGTAGTCATGCAGTCTACTGAATACATCCCATGTCAACCCCAGCCGGTTTTAATTACAGTCCACCCAGCAGATAACTTCCATCTTTCATGTGTGCACTAAATCCAAACCGTCCAAACAATTGGGCATATCATGAGATCATTTTCTGAAAAAAATCATCCATATATACGCATCTATGGGACAGAATTTTTATCTTGCTATTTATCAATAACTAAATATTGTTTTCTATGGTGTGGATTTCCTGATGAGAAGATAAGGAAGATTTTCTACTAGGTGATCCTCATAGTGGGGCCAACCTATTTGAAGGGTTTGATATACATGAAATAGATTAGGTTGGAAATTATCTAGTGGGTGGACAGTAGCTTGTGATACAATCAGTTGGACATGAAAATTTTACATTATAATAATATTATTTATTTTTATTGGGATGGTCGCGTCTAAGCTTTTTTTTTCATATTTATTGTCAAGGTGTGGCGTGTCTTTGTTCTTTTCTACTTTTGTCTTTGTTGAAAACTGAAAATGCTTAGCGTCGTAGAATAGAATTGGCTTTTTTGGTGGTTGCTTCGGCTCTTGGGGTCTTGTATGTGAAAGGGTAACCACGTAAGATTGTTCTCTACCATAAAAATGAAGTTTGTTTCGGTGCTCTCTCAGTCTTGTTTTGGTGCTCTTTCTCTCTGTCTCTCAGATACATCCTTGTCTCGGTGCTCTCTCTCAGTCTTGTTTTGGTACTCCTCTCGTCCTTGTTTGGGTGCTCTCTCTCTCTCTCTCTAACGTCCTTGTTTCGGTTCTTTCTTAATCTTGTTCTTGTTCTCTCTTCCCCTCTCTCTCTCTCTCTCTCACACACACACACACACATCCTTGTTGCAGTGCTTTCTCAATCTTGTTTTGGTGCTCTCTCTCTCTCTCTCTCTCTCTCTCTCTCTCTCTCTCTCTCTCTCTCTCTCACACACACACACACACACACACCCTTGTTTCGGAGCTCTCTCTCTCTCTCTCTCTCTGTCTCTCTCTCTCTCTGTCTCTCTCTCTCTCACACACACACACACTTGTATCGGTGCTTTCTCAATCTCTCACACATGTGGTCTTGATTCTATCTTGGCATGTGAGGAAACTTAAAAGGTGGATGGAAGGCATGGGAAGATAGCTCTTTCTCCTGGTGTCTCTTCTTTCTCTTGATACATCACGGGAGGAGAAAGAAGGAGAAGAAGCCAGCTATCCCACTTTCTGAAATTGCAGAATAAAAGTTCTATGTTTTTATTCCTAATACTTATGAATTGAATTTTGAGAAATTGATGGAGATTTGAGAGGAGAGCTTGTTTAGTACTTTCAATCTCTTCTTTAACTAATGGGTTTTGGGAGCGTTTGGACATCCCATCTCATCAAATATCGCTTATTTCTCTTTTGTCGATTCTAGCAATCTTACATCAGCACATCGGAGAAATATTGTAAAATCAGACCTACAACCTCTAAGTTGACGTCACGTAGGCGTAGCTAAGCCTTTTGGTTGTTGCTTTGAGCTGCTGTTGTATTGGTTGTTCTTTATAGGTAGTCCGCTGTATAACGGACTCAGAGGAAATCTACACCGTCCATCCGTTTTGCAAGATCATTTTAGAATATCAGACCAAGAATTAGGTGGATCAAAATCTCCAGTGGGCCACACGAGAGGAAAAAGTGGGAATTCGGTGAGAACCGTTGAAACATTCTTGTGACTATACAAGTTTTGTGTTATGCTTTTCTTTTTTTTCTTTTTCTTTTTTTTGTATTTTTCACTTCATCCCAATGGTAATGGCTTTGAAACAGTTTGGATGGCATATAAACATTAAGGTGCAGCCCGGGAAAGTTTCAACGGTGGGTATTTCTTTCCCCAATTTCCCCTCTCGTGTGGTCCAGTAGAGTTTTCGATCCATGTCATTTTTGGCCACATGTCCTAAAACGAGCTCGAAAAACGGTTGAACGGGGTAGATTTCTTACAAATACGGCGGTGCCCCCACTCGGCATCCCTGCGCAGGAGCTTACTGCGAAAGGCTGGTATACCACACACCAGCTATATAGCTGTTATAGCATGTAGGTACGTGTCGCTCGAAGACGAGCAGTGACACTCCTCGAGCTCCGAGTTGTACGAACGGTTCAAAGAAGATCAAAGTTACGTGCCCCACGTTGATTTATTTATTATATCTACACCGTTAATCTATTTTTAGAGAATATTTTAGATCATTATCCCAAAAATGAATCATATCCAAAGATCAGCTAGACCACGCCAAGTAGCAGCGGAGGTAATGATTTTCACTGTTAAACAATTCGCAGGGCTACATAACGTTTATTTTCCATCCAAGATTGAAATAAGGTCACGAAAACCTGAATTAAGGAAAAATATAAATTTCATATTGATCCAAAACTTCTGTAACCAAGAAAGGGTTTCAATGGTAGACGTTTAATCCTCCCCTGCTTTTTGCACCGTGGGCAAGACTTGAGACGATCTGGTAAAATAGATGAATGGTTTGGATATAACACATATCTCATGATCAGACCTACGGAACTGGCTGACGGCAATACAGCAGCTACACAGCTAGTGTGCTGGTGGGAGGTACACTAGCCAATCCGCTTCTGGTTTGGAGTGTATGATTAGGTGAGACCCCGACCTCACCCAAGACGATGCGGCCGTTACCGTAGGGCCTACTTTGAGGGATTATTCTGTATCCACACCATCCATCCGTTTTTTTAGATTATTATAAGGTAATATCCCAAAAATGAATATATGCAACTATTAATTGGACCATACAATTGGAAACAGTGGTAATTGAACGTCTCACCATTAAAAACTTCTTGGGACACACCTTGATGTTTTCGTAGTGTTTATTTTCCATCCAATCGGTTGATAAGATCACATGAGCCAGGATTAAGGAAAAAACAAATATCAGCTTGATCTAAAACTTTTATGGCTCATTAATGGTCAATCTCCATGTTTTCCTATGATATGGCCCACCTCATAATTGGATCTGCTTCATTTTTTAAATATTTTCTGTAAATGATTTATAAAAATGGATGGACAGCGTGGATACAAAATGCAACATCAAGGTAGCCTCACACAAAGGGCCGTACCGTTTTGGGTGAGCCCCGGTCTCACCTAATCCGCTCCCCGATGGGTGTTGGCCACTTTATTTTGGAATCGTATATGGTGTTACTCGGATATTAGTCAAACTTACAAGGTCACACTTGGACGAATTTTTTATATATCAACACCATCCGTTCATTTTTACATCTTATTTTAGGATGTTATCTCAAAAATTAAATAGATTTAAATCTCAGGTAGACCACACCATTAGAAACAGTGGTGAATGACCATTAAAAGCTTTTTTAGGCAAAAAAAAAGTTTTGTATCAATCAGATATTTATATTTACCCTTCATCCAGATCTTGTTAACCTTATCAACGGGTTGGATGGAAAAGAAACATTACCGTGGGCATTATTGTGGCCCCGGAGAAGTTTTTAATGGTAGGCTTTCAATCACCACTGTTTCCTATAGTGTGGTCCACCGTAAATTTGGATCTACTTAATTTTTTGGACCATGTCCTAAAATGAGCAGTAAAAATGGATGAACAGCATGGATATATAATACACCATCAAGGTAGGCCCCACAGTAAAGATAACACCTACTAAGGTGTTACCCGGGTGTAACACCTCATCAGCGTCCTTTTTTTTTTCTTCTTTTCTTTTTTGGTCCACTTAGATGGTCGTACAGTTTCTTCCTTATCAATGTATTTCAGTTGATGTGCCCTCACCATCCTTTAAAAAATAAAAAAGAAAAGGGAAGGTTTGTGACTTATCTTGCATATGGTCGTAGACTCTTTTAAGCTGGTAGCGCATATGCATGAGCTAGGCCAATAATTTCCAAGGAAACGGATTACGAGGTGTGACGTCACCAAGTCAAGTGGATGCCATCATGAAGTATATGTTCAATCAACACCGTACATCCATTTTTAGAGATCATTTTAGAACATGGGCCCAAAAATGAGATGGATCCAAAGCTAAAGTAGACCACACCATTGAAAACTTGGATCAAGCTGATATTTTTATTTCAGGTCCGTGTAACCCTAAGAACAGGTTAGATGTTAAATAAACATCATGGTGGGCTCAATGGTGCCCATCATGTTCCCCGCTACTTCGTGCGTGGTGTGATCTACTTGAGCTTTGGATTTGCCTCATTTTTGGGCCCATATTCTAAGATGATCTCATAAAATGGATGGATGGTATGGATATAAAATAGTGAGACCTACATAACTTGGTAACATCAACACACTACTGAGCTAAGTGATATTACCCTTCTCAGAGAAAAATAAAAATACTGTCTGATTTTTTGTGTCCCTTTATATCTATGCAAGGTATGGTTAATGAACGTGTTGGATGGAACATAAAAACCATGATGCACCCCACATAGATTGGAGCACTCAGATTGGTTCCTATGGTTTGGCCTATGCTCTGATTGGATTTCTCACCAGCACACAAGAATATGGCTGAGCTCTGTTGTTGCATGGGCTGTACGTGTAAAAAAAAAAAAAAAAAATGATACCATTCCATCTTTACATTGCTTGTGTACATCCCCACCTTCATGATGACTTTACAATCTCGTGGGAGTTTTTAAGTGACACGTGGCATGACTAATCATTAATCCATATGTTATCTTTTCTATCATACAAATGGGTGGGCCATGGTGTAAAAATAACACAAATCTAACCATTTGATGTATGTCTCATAAAAAATCAACGGTTGTAACAAATGGCCTCATTCAAAGGGGTTAGAATCATGAGCCATGACTTGCTCAAGGTTAATGGACTGCCTATGGACGTCCAAACACTCTCAATACCCACGTATATGTAGAGGAATGCTCACATGCCCACCAGTTCCGAGAACGGGTGAGAACTTTTAAGAAATTATCACACATGATATAAGCCCAAAATCTGAACCGTTCATGTGATGCAGCACCTCATGAAACCCGTGAGACCTGACTTTCACAATGATCCAAAACTTTGGTGGGCCATAGCAAAAGAGATACAAATCAAAGGAGGAAACAGTTTTCTTTTTCCATGGCCCACTAAAGTTTTGGACAAGGGTAAAAGTCAGGTTTCGTGGGTTTCATGGGGTGCTACATCACATGGACGGTTCAGATTTTGAGCACATCAAGTGTGATGAGTTTTGAAATTTTTACCAGGGTTTCGTGAGTACTAGTGCGCAGGTGAGTATTACTCTATATATTAAGCGCATATACATTACATCTAATTTCAGGAAATTCAAGGAAATGAAATGTGCAAACACTTCGGAAACGGATGGGCCATTCTCCCTGCCACCAGCCAATGGCTGATGGTCCGTGCTATGTGGGCTCACCATGATGTATGTGGTCCATCCGTGCTATACATCTATTTTTATAGATCATTTTAGAGTATGAGACAAAAAAATGAGGTATATCCCAGTCTCAAGTGGACCACATTACAGGAAACAGTGTTGAATGAATGTGGACCATTAAAAACTTTTTGGGGGCCATAAAAGTTTTGGATGAAGCCAATATTTGTTTTTTCCCTTCATCTGGGTCTGTATGACCTAATCAATAGATTGGATGTCAAATAAACAGTACAATGGGCCTTAGGAGGATTTTAATGGTGGATATCCAATCACTATTGTATTCCTATGGTGTGGTTCACCTGAGATTTATATCCCTCTCATTTTTGGGATCAATAGCTAAAATGATCTGTAAAAATTGATGAACCGAATGGATGAAACACATACATCATGGTGGGGCCCACAGAGCTCCGACGTCCAGCCACCGGGCTGGTGGCAGGGGGAGTAGTAGCCCCCCATCCGTTTCCACTTCCAAAACCCCCGAAAAAATATACATGCAATTCAGTAATGGTAGATACACGTGCACAAAGGCGCACATGGGCTTATCCACACAAAAGGAAAAGCGTAAGGTTGAACAAATACAGGCAGGTGCATCAGTCAGTATTCCCAGGCAGGGTGTCTGTGGCCGGGTCTCTCTCTCTTCTTCTTTCTCGTTTCTTTTTTTCTTTCTTTTTTCTTTTTTTTTTAAAGGGTTGGGTGTGTGATGCTTTTGCCCTTTGTTGTATTGCAATATTGATTTTGGGCCCAGTTCATATGATAGGTGTGGCTATTTATTTTTGTCAGGACCACCAAAGTTCTCAATAAATTTCTGATGGAGTGTTCCCACCTTTCTTTAAAAAAAAAAAAAAGAATCAAAAAAAGAAGAAAAACTCTCAATCTCACCTCCAATTTGCAAATCTCCCTCTCATGCACAAGCATCCATAAGAAAATATACATGCATAGAAAAAGCATGTGCCTAGCAACAATGCAACCCTCTACCTCACACACATGTATGAGTGCACATGTACGTGAGCGTGGGGCGCAATCTCTCTCTCAACAAACAATACAAGAAAGTCTGTAAGTCTATTAACTAATATCACATGCACATGCCTCACACAAGGAAAATGCAGAGCCAGCTCAAATGCCGATGTGATTCCTATGTTGGAATGTTTATCGTTTTAGTCCAATAAAAATATATATATTTCCTTGGTTAATATTTTGTTTATTGTTAATTTTTATTGTGTGCATGGAATGGATATGACAAATGCAGTTAAGAGACTTCACTGACTTTTTATCTTTAAGGAATGAGTCGGATAAGTTCAATGTAAAATACATTGTGAGGCTCAAGTTCTCAGTAGACTAGATTACTATTATGACAAGTAAATAAATCAAAATAGCTTAATCGATGGGTCACTATACATGTATGATTTGCAAAAAAAAAATGGCATAATTATTGTATGGTGAATTTCTATGATTACAATGTTTCTTTTCAGATTTGCAAGTATTGGAGTATATCTTGAAACCATTGAGAATCCTTTATAGTAACTTAGTTGTGGTTTCTTTCACTAGCAATAAGAAGCACTCATCAAGGTTGAAGCATATTAACATCAAGTATCTTGTTATGAAGGAAATAGTACATAATCGTCTAATGCCTGTAAAGTTCAGCGGCACTAAGTAGATGATTGTGAATTCACTCACTAAAGGACTCTATTACACTATTTCAAGAGCATGTGACATCCATGGGAGTCATTAATCATACGGATATATTCAATTAGTGAGAGTTGAGTATATTCTATTTTTCATATATATCATTTGTAAAGTTTGATCATTCTGATATAAAGTGCCTATCATCTTTACTATTTCTCTCTTGTTTCAATTGTGTTATGTTTCATTTGAATGCTTGTAAAAATATTGAGAATAAAATCTTTTGGATTTGTATTTTAATTTATGAGACGTAAGTACGTTGATCATTTGTTTAGTTTTCAGTGCAGATGATCATATTCTTTACATTGCCTTATTTCGTTTGTAGTTGACTCAATTTTGAGTATTTACTATATATTTAGTTGAGTTTACCATTTAGGCCAATTGTGCATCCAAACACCCAAAATGATATTTAGTTCAATTTTATATTCAGCCTAATCCTTTGAATTTTGTAAATGGGATTCTTATTAAATAAACATGTGAATTTTTTATGGACGACAAGATAGGTGTAACAGATTTGAAATATATATATATATATATTATATATATATATATATATATATATATATATATATATATATATATATATATTTGCATAAATTTTAGCGACGGACCAAATCCGTCCCTAATTTCTAAAAAAAAAGTCAAAAATCAACAAATCTGAGGTCCGTCACTTCTCCTAAGATCAGCGATGGACCATATCCGTTACAAAATTTTATAATGATAAATAATCGGGTGGGTTTTCCTATAGCGACGGATTTTTTTCTGCGACAGACTAAATCCGTCGTATTTTAGTCACAATTTTGTCACGGATAACATCCGTTGTTTAATTTTTGGGAAGCACCAAATAACGACGGACCATGCGACGAATGATATCCATCATTAATTGGGTTTTATTCTGTCCCTCCTAAGATCAGCGACGGACCATATCCGTCACCAAATTTTATAATGGTGAACAATTCAATTGGGTTTTGCGGTAGTACAACAACGGATAACATTTGTCGTTTATTTTTTGCGAACAACGGCAGACCATGCGTTGGATGATATCTGTCGTTAATTTGGTTTTGCGGCGGATGTAGTCCTCTTAATATCAGCGACGGATCGTATCCGTCGCAAAATTTTATATTGATGAATAATTCAAGTGGGTTTTTCTGTAGTACGATGATAGATTTGTTTTTTGCAAATTTGCGACTAAATCCATCATATGTTAGTCAAAAATATTAGACGAATAACATCCGTCGTTTAATTTTTGCGACGCAGCAAACACTTCATGCAATAGATTTGGTTCGTTGCAAATTCGCAATTTTGATGGTGCTCTTAATACACCCTACCACATTGTCCTACACGATGTCCCCATCTCTGCCTCCCGCATTATCACCATGTGGCATGGCAATGAGACTCTTCAGACAATGATGCCCCATATGTGCAACTCGTGAATAGCCACCGTGCCATCCATCTCGGGAGTGGATTAATAGGTGTGGCTTGGCCTCACCCAAAACGATGCAACCTTGTCTATGGGGCTACCTTGATGACTGTATTTTATATCCACGCCATCCATTTTTCTAGCTCATTTTATAGTATGAGAAAAAAAAATGAAGCTAATACAAATCTTAAGTGTACCACACAATAGGAAACAACGATGATTGAATGGCCACCATTAAAAACTTCTTAAGGTCACACAGACCAGGATAAAGAAAAAATAAAATAAAATAACAAAAATCAACTTTTATTGACCATCCTTGGAATAGCTAATTGGAGAATGACACGTGCATCTCACACAAAATATATAGCGTGCAAGAGATCTTTAGAGATATTTAGAGCGTTTTTCACGTAAGAACAGCTGGCACTAAGCTGGATGATACACATCATTTGATGACGAGGCACAACGAGAAGTCCAAGAGGCGAAAGCAGTCAAGTGGAAAAGAACGGTTAGAGGGACACAAATAGATAGAAAGATATGGAAGACTAGTATGGCAACGGTTCAGCTGCCATAACTGTTGAAATAAAGAAGAGAAACACATGAAGAGAAGCTGCAACGAACATTTATAAATACTAAGAAGTACGGCAAATCAAGACGTCTCATTCTAATCCAACAAATCAATCAAAATTATCTTATCTTTCCTTATCATAGCTTAGCTCTATCCTAGGAGTAGTGGTAATATTTAGCTGTAATCAAAGTTTATGCTTTTGCGGTGGGCTATTCTCAGTATCAATACAATCACTTTATCTTTTAAAAATATATCTTACTGTTGCTCCCTATGATCGACCGTAAATATTTCATCTTTTTTTTTTTTTACTATTTCCATTAGAAAGTCCTTTCGTATGGAAGGCAATGTGCAACTCATCTTCAGAGAAAGAACTCCACCCTTCGAAAATCGCCTAATCATCTTATGATGTAAAGCGGGTCACAGACACTTTCATGGCAAAGATGGACTAGAGAAGGCCCTATCAAAGGCAAACGATCCGGACCGTCAGAACTTTAAATCAGTTGTATCTTGCAAACCGATGGGAGTTTTTCAACATATTACATATAATTGTGGCAGGAGAACCTACTTAAACCAACCAACACTGCTCCATTGGGTTGCCCATGCCTGATTTACGACATTCCATCAGATCGACTATCAAAAGTCCCGTTTTGTTTTGTTTTTACTATAAATAATAAGTTTAATTTGCATATCATTTTTTATCCTTTTGAGTTGTAGAAGTTGTGCCCAACATGAAAATTGCTTAGAAAAGTTAGGAAAACAACTTGGTTGGGCCAAATTAGACACTTACTATTTTTAGCCAAAAACCATAAAGTCGAATAGGAATAGAGGTCGTCTATAAATAGTATGTTTACTATTTATACTTAGTCATGTTTTTACGGTGTTTGTGTTGGAGTCTAAGTCTAAAACTTCATCCTAAGTTTGAGCTCTTTATTTAAAGAGTTATAATTTCATTTTTGTATCATCAATCAAATTATTTCGAATTTATTAAGAATTATTCATGTTTTTACCCCTTGTGGATTCGATGAAACTCCATGAGAAGTGTAGAGAGCTCCATGGATTCAGAGTACTTATTCCATGAGGAAGACACTGATGGACAGCCCCTCCCTATGCCATCTTACAACCATATTGAAAGTGTTAAATAGGCGATTGATCATCTCAGGACTCATCATATATGCTCACTTTGATGTATCTGTTTATCTTGATGCTTGTGGTCTAAATTGTTCAGTTTGAATCAAGCCTGACAATCAATTCTCACACACCTGCAATGTGAAAAAAAACCAACCCAAAGCCAACTGCTTCATCCAAAACTCCTCGTGACACATAAGAAATTTGTATCAGCCAATTTTCCTTTTTTCTTGTGCGGTGGTACACCTGAAATTTGAATTTGCTTCAATTTTTTTTTTATCATGTCTTAAAATGGAAGAACAAATGAACAGTGTCGATCTACAATGCATACATCAAGATGGCCCCACGGTCTGGGTCAGATCGTGTTGGTTGAGAAAACGGATTGGCTACCCCCCTGCCCACAGCCACGGTCTGGTGGTCGGTGCTCTCTGTTCCCCACCATGATGTATGTGTTTCATCCATGCCGTCCATCGATTTTTATACATCCTTTTATGGTGAAAGAAAAAATGAGGTATATCCCAATCTCAAGTAGACCACGTTACAGGAAACATTGTTGAATGGACAGTCGTCCATTAAAACTTTTTGGGGGCCATAAAAGTTTTGGATCAAGATGATCTTTGTTTTTTCCCTTCATCTGGGTCTGTATGACCTAATCAACAGATTGGATGTCAAATAAACAGTACATTGGACCTTAGGAGGATTTTAATGGTGGATATCCAATCACTATTGTTTTCCTGTGGTGTGGTCGACCCGAGATTTATATCCCTCTCATTTTTGAGTCGAAGCCCTAAAATGATCTGTAAACATGGATGAACGGAATGGATGAAACACATACATAATGGTGGGGGCCACAGAGCACCGACCTCCGGCAGCCGGGCTGGTGGCATGGGAAGTAGCCAATCCGTTCTCCTTGGGTGAGGCCAGGGCCAGACCTAATCCAGTCCCATCCATCTCACAAGGCCCTTCTCGAGCATCGTCGCGTCAGTCTCCCTCGAGCATCATAGCTCACGCCTGATAAGTATAAGAGCTTAGACTTTTGGGTCACAACATCTATACGGTAGGATGCTCCTGATGAATGGCCTGGATTTTGCATCTGGCTACAGCTTTGACACATGTAAAGGTGTGTAGATGGTACACTTTGTAGCTGTGCCTGGGCTTAGCAAACTTCCAAAGGGCAGAGCCATCGGAGGCGGCCGCTTTGGTGGATCCCTGAGTGTGGGGCCCACCATGATGTACGTGGCTTAACTTCTTGCCGTCGATCCTTTTTGACAGCTCATTTTAGCTCACGATTCCAAAAACGAAGCAGATTCAAATCTCAGATGGACCACACCACAGGAAATAGTATTGTGATTGAATACCCACCGTTAAAAAATCATGTGGCCACCAAAATTTGTATTTATTATCCATCCAACCTATTGATAAGTTCACAGAGACATTGATGAAGGGATAAAAAAAAAAAAAATTTACCAGCTCGATCCGAAACTTTTGTGGCCCACAAAAGGTTTTAATGGTCAATCACCACGGTTCCCTATGGTGTGGTCCACTTGAGATTTTTATCTACTTAATTTTTTCCATTACTACATAAAATGAGCTTTCAAAACGGATGGGCGGCATGGATTTAAGGAACATACATCACAGTGGGCTCCATAGGCAGGGATCCACACCGACCTCGGTTGATCCGGAATCTACCGATGTCGCCTCCAAATCCATCACTCCACAGTTGAAAGTATGAACTGTAAATAATAATAATAAAATAAAATAATAAAAAAAAAAAAATCAAAGCACGCATGTATTGGACGATCCAACAGTTTGATTGGTGGTTATGTTCAAATATTCAGTGAGTAAATGGAAGAAAGTGGATGGATAGGATCATCTAATAAGTTTGAATTTCAAAACATAAGCCACCTTTGATGGAACCCACTCGATGGACGGATCAGATTCATGCATAGCCCTTCTACTTTTGCCGTCCAAAGACAGCTCAATCGGATTCCAGCTCTTCGGTACTGTCAGTTGTCACATGGTCCACTCTCTCTTCCTAAGAATTCTAATTCCAAACGCGGAATCTTCAAGCGCTAAAAACAAACGCACTAAACATGAAAACATGGCTCCTGTTCAAGATCCAAAACGTTCAAAGTGTCAGCCCCTCAACGGATTTATCATGTCATAAAAATCAGCATGCCCACCCATCAGGTAAGTGGGAACTGTACATTGAATCCACACCGTTGTTTTCATTTCTATAGCCACAGATTTCTCTTTACGTATGTAGCCAACATGATGAATGGATAGGCAGAGTTTTGGAGCTCATGACCACACTACAAATGTCTCGGATGCTCTCACACATGTGCCACGTTGGCACGTGTGTTGCCTTACTGTTTGGCGCTTGAAGGTGATTGGGGCCTCTAGAACTCATTAGAATGGAATTATTATAACGGAACCAATGTCAGGGTCTCCTTGCACATGTAAGTCATGTTTGGTTGAAAATGCGTTTTAGTGCCACTTCCTTTCGGTGGGATAGGAATTTCCCACCATAGATGTAGGGAGCCCGTGCAACAAAGGACTCAGATTGGATAGTGACCCCTTCACAAACAAGCCTGTAATTGTAGGTGCTGTGGGCCCTACAATGATTTATGCTAGATCCAACAGTTTCAAATCCAATTATTCAGACGATGTTTTATGGCAGCATAATATCTTTAAGAAATAAATTAAAATTTCTTCAGGTGCTTTAGTGGTCTGGCCGAATTAGAATTCGAAAAGTCATAAATAATTTAAAAATGATAAGCCCAGCTTACTATAAACGTGGGTTTGACTGATCCACACGATCATAACCAGCGACAAGTTCCACCAATCCGCTATAATGAGTGGTAATGGTACTAACACAACCTAATATTATAGTACATTATTCACGATAGTGCGAAGAAATAAATTATTATCACACACGTGGCGGCCCAAAATAAATCTCCGTCCACATAGAGGGGATATGATGTGCATGTAGCTAATTGCCAACTCATGATAAATGACTAGTCTACGTGTCGTTGTTTGATAGATTGTGACTGTTTACGTGTCCAGACCGTTATCTCTACATTGGCATATAGGAGAAGTAGCTACGAATATATCTCCTCATAATTGTTCTCAGTGTTCTATAAATAGGAGGAAGATCGAAGAATTGTGGGCCCTACCAACCCATCACACCAAATCAAATTTATAGTGCAATATTGCTTATAATTTTATCTCTTACCTTTTATCTTAGTTTAGCACAACTCATTTACGTTATTGCGTATGGACACACCACCTAGTACCAACCAATTGATCGGAGCTTAATCAACTCAGTCATACCCAATCAAAATAGTCAGCGCAACTACAAGCTCGGATCCAAGCCCATACATAAGCCCATTAGTATTTAAGACCACAATAATGTAATATCGAGTAAACCAGATGAAATACACTACCCCAAGAGCACCTTTAAAAAAATGGAGGGCATCGTGGGCTAAGCGTAGTGTGTCTCTCGCCACATAAACGACTTCCATCTTTCGCTGGGAGGTTAAGTGTGGTAATGACATTAGTTGGGCTCATTGGCAAATGCACTAGAAAGAGAAATGACTCCGTTGTCCCCACTTTTGGCCAAAATTACGACTTTAACCCATCGATTCAACCACTCTGATTGCACCACATGGCAACAACCAATCCCAACCCTTAAAAGCCTATTTACCTATGGAGTTCTCAATAATTACGAGAAAATCAGCCCATAACCCTATAAATACCCATCTCTGTTTCATATACAAACTATCTCTTATCCTTCATCACTCACCATTCACCAAGTGAGTTTAAGGAGGAGAAGAGTGAGAGAGGGAGAATGGGATCTAGCCTATTCACCCACTAAGGAGAGGAAGAGTGCAAGAGAGGAAGCCCATCTAAGCCTTCAATTAGCCTAACCGAGTCTCAGCCTTAACCACCTAAGTCACTAAAAGGCTGATCTAGCCCACTCGAGCCAACCGTTGCGATAAACTCATCCACTCATTCATCTAGCTCTAATTAGTTTCATTTATACTTGTATAAGCATCACGTATCATTCTCTCCACTCTAACCCACATGCTAGTTTACTTAGTCCAAGTGTATGCTCCATGGCTTGTCGGTATACCAGATCTTACCTATAAAAAACTTGGGTTGACTAGGCTTCAACTAATTCTTCAAATGTGTACATCATTGTAGATTTATCTAACTCGAATCATCGGTTATTGTAGGCACCGCATCGTCACAACACATTGCACACATATTATCATCATCAACACATAAGAATAAACTCAATCCTTGATACTTCATTTAGTCTTGTGAAGTAAAGATCGTACATTTGTATGTGCAGAGAAGGTGCCTAACACGCATTCTCTCTTTGTAACTGTAGTCCCTTACCTAGACTTTTTGGTCGTAGAACATGAGTCATTTTAGGACCGGGAATCCAACGATTCCTTCTCCTAAGGTTTTTATAGAATCTAGCCAACTATGAAATTTTAAGTAATTGGCTAATGGTGACTCCAATCAAATATAATACCCTCACGCCTAAATACACATGCGAAAAGCCCTGAAAAGGCACCTATAAGTATGATCCGCCCATAATTCAACATCCACACCATACTGGATCGGTCGTAGACTAGAAGTAGGGTAATCTCGTCCATCTACCCTACTACATTGGAACAACTTAGACTAGGAGTAGTGTAATTCCCTTCCATCTACGTGAGCGATGGATCACAAGAAATATATTTATTATTCTCTTTCCAGTAGTGTAATTTCTTTCATCTACGCTCCAGTTGTTGGACTAAGAAAGACTTAAATTTAGGACATTTTCTATCCACACTGCAGACACTAGATCGTAGAGAAAATATCTTTTGTAAGTTCTTTCTTATTTCATTAATATAATTGATTCCATTTTACTCATGTATTGTATATATTGGATCATCTCTACTATCACAGTGAGAAAATGTCATTTCATCCGAAAGGCAAAAAGAACTCATTAAAAGAACAAACCCTCCTCAACACAAATCACTTGATTGCACATACGAGTGACTTAATAAACGACCAAAGTACTTCAATTCTCGATCATAGGCGACTACTCAGATCCGTCTATCTACTTAGTCCCTCTATCTATCTCCACTGTAATAAAAAGCCTTAGGGCTTGTTTGAAAACCTGGATTTTAGAATCCCCTGGATTTGGAATCCTCTCATTATGTTTGGCACCTTTGATTCAAAACTCCATGTAGTCCAAAAGTAGCTATGCATGGTATATATATAGGGTTTGAATTTAATTAGTAGATCAATTTTAATATCTCTAATTAGTGTACGTATGTAATGTTTGACACAATGGTTGTAATAATCCCGTTGAAATATATACTTTGCCAGAAAATAATGAAATTTCAAGTCTCGGATGGGCCATAAGCTCAAGATCACATCTGATTGACTAACCAACAATTTTTAACCATTGATTTATATGGACAATGTTTGGATGGTATAGATTATCCTATTAGAGTAATTTTAGTGATGTAGTTGATAATTTAATTGCTTTAGGATATCATTAGTGGGCCATGTGCCCAATAGATTAGTAGCCCAGTGACACACATGTTATACGTACAACTCTTGGAAGGATTTTAGATACAATCCAAGCTTCCACTTTGGATTTCAAAACCCCTCTTTGAGGGGATTTAAAAGCCCAGGTACTTTATGGTGCCAAACATATTAGGGGATTTGTGCCAAACATATTAGGGGATTTGAAATCCCCTCAAATCCCCCTAAATTCATGGTGCCAAATGACCCCTTAGAGTTTACACCATTCATCTTCTCCGATTACAGGATCACTTGATCTCCCCTTGCGATGCACACCTAAGAAAACCATCGCCCCTTAAGAAAATTCATTACTAAGCCCTTACAAGTATAGAAAAGCCTATCACCTTGCAAAACTCTTGTCCTTTTAGATAAGCTACTCTATTTGACAAGACTTAATCATAATTAGATTTAAATACCTCAATTTGTGTAAAATTGCGTAACTTAATCAGGGTCTGTCGATCAGACTGATGACACCATGGTTGGACTGACTTGAACTCATAAAACATGTTCTGCTCCTAAAAAATCGCGTGTTTTGTCAGTCGGACTGACACAGCTCTGCATCGACTCTCAGACAGGCAAAATCTAAGCCATCTTGCACAACACCGTGATTTACTTGAGCTTTCGATATACTTGGATATTGGGATCATCTCTTGGAATAAGCTCATAAAATAGAGGGACGGCGTACATGAGATGCATACGTTACAGAGGGACTCATACAGTTTAAGCACGCTGCTAAATTACTCAATACTAGAGTTGTACGTGAGTTTATCAGTTAGCTCGGTCAACTCGCTCAACTTGACTCGAAAAAGTTTGACTCGCCTTGGCTCGAAACTAGATTCCGAGCAATCCGAGGTGATTTTTGGAGCTCGAAAAAATTTTGAGTTGAGTTTGAGTTTGTTCGATCTCGACTTGACTTGAACTCCAACTCCAATAGGCTTGGCGACTCAATCATTTTGACTTAGATGTTGCTCGCCAAGTGTTTGATAAATTACCTCAACAAAGTGTTATTTCTTGAACTCTACTCATATCAAGGTATTCTCGAAATAAGTATTCAATGGAAAATTAAATAAATAAATTTCTACATAAAAATTTTATAGTGTAGCATTGCCCTTAGATATTGATTTTGATGTTGCTTATAGAGTGTTTAATGAAATTTTTACAAAATATTGTTACTAATTTATACCCGAGAGAATGAAGATGCAATTTATATATTTGAAAAAATGTTGCACAACCTTGAATTTGACTCGAGTTAGCCTGCTGCTGACTGAATTGATCTGAGCAGGCCACTTAAGTTTGAAGATCGCACCAGTTGAGTTTCAACTGAGGGTTTGCGGGGCCAAGCCAAGCTGAGCTGTGCGAAGAACCACTTGGCTAAATTCGTGTACAGCTCTACCGTTAGGCTGGCCCATCGTCACCCCTGTATGATGACAAAATGAATGATTGGAAAAATGGCCAGCTGCCGTAGATTCAATGCACACTGCCTATGGTGATGGGACTTTCCATAGGCATGCCCTGCCAACACGTGCGTTGACAGGTACTGATGGGGCGTATAACTCACCCAAGCAGGACTGAAGGGACGGAGAAGGCTGTGGGGACTCTGGTGATGTATGTGCTTTATCCACACCGTTCATCCGTTTTACTAGTTCATTACAGGACATAAGCCAAAAAATTAACCAGATCAAAAGCTCAAATAGACCACACCATAGGTAACATTTGCGATTGAGTTCCCACCATTAAAAACTTCAGTGGCCACAAAAGCTTTGGATCAAGCTTATATTTTTGTTTTCCTTTCCTCCATCCCTGTATGTGTGGCCTTATCAACGGATTGGATGGCAAATAAACATTACAGTGGGCCCTGAGAAGGTTTCAACGGTGGGCATGAAGTGGTCGAATTCCAACTGGTGGTACAGGTATCACGTGGTGGTAGTGTAGGCCTAGAAGTCTGTAAGTCTCCAATAATTCAACCAAATCCATGACGATAAGGTAACTGATGGTGCAGATCGCCACTGATGGACCCCATGACAACAATCTGTCTCTACTGGCCCGGGTGGGTGTATCCCTGGCCGTGGGGCCCACACGTGATGTATCTGCCTTGCATCTACTCCGTCCATCCATTTTGAAGTCTCGGTTTAGGGCACGATCCCAAAACTGAAGCAGATCCAACTCTTAGGTGGACCACACCATAGGAAAAAGTGGTGATTGCATACCCATCATAAAAACCTGCTTCTTGGGGGCCACCAGACCTATTGATAAGGACGACCTAGATGAAGGTACAACATAAATTAATATCAGCTTGATCTTAACTTGTATAGCTCACGGGAAGTTTTTGAGGGTCAGACACCACTTTTTATGTTGTGTGGTTGGGATCATGCCTTAAAATGATCTATTAAAATGGATGGACCGAGAGGATGTAAGGCTCATACATCCCGGATCAACCAAAGCTGCTCCCTTCTGCCTTCACACAAATTCTTGCCGAAAAACGTTCATTATCTATAAACTTTCCATTTGCACTTAGCATACAAAATCCTCACATGGCCTTGGATGATCCAGTTAAAAAATGGGGGCCATCAAATCCAACGGATGAGATGATGCAGGCAGGACCACTTTGATTGTGGATGCTAATTGGTGGGACACACATGATTGTCGCACTCAAAGAAATGGATTTATGGAGGATCGTGATTGAATCATTATCTTCTGTGAGAGTGGATATTAGTGTGGTGATGGAAAAGTATTATCCCATAAAATAAGTATATTGTCGAACTACGTAAATTATTTTGTAACCTTTGTCTTTTATTTTGATTTAATATTTTTTTCGTTTTACTTTCATTTATCACGTGCATATATTTTTTTCACAATAGATGTGGGATCCTTGCTCTTGCTCCAGGGGTAGGCTCTCAGGAGTTTCAACACCCAGTCAAGGGTTTGATTATCCATAGGTGGTGAAATCCCCACTATGGCATGAGTGTGTGGGGGTGTGTGTGCGTGTGTAAAAAAAAAAATGTTTCAAGTTCATAATCCAGTTAAGAACATCAAATAAAAAAGATAGAGATCTTCACAAGGTGCCTCATAATCCTATACGCTTGTTTTAATTTTTGAATGTCATATCAATGGACATCATGAACCATCTATTCAAATGATGCCATAAAACTTATTGATTGCTAATGAGGATCAAATGATATCGAAACAATATAAAATTGATCGCATCACAAGACTCATGAGTTAGCTTTCCAACAAAACAAGAAGCACACAAATTGACATTGTATGCACAACATACAACCATTTGTAATATATGACGTAGCACAAATACATTCTTAGCATGGTTAGACCAAAAATATACTTAATGGAAATAGAAGTAGTATGTCAAATCCGAGTTTAATTCTATGTAGGGCATGACATAATAGGGCCCTAGGCACGTCCAAATCGATAAATTTCAATCATAATATGAAGAAATTGGCATTTTAAGTGTGAACTGTAATTAATTATAACTTTTTATTCGAGTGTTGTTACGGGACGCACGACCTATTTATCTTTATCGTAATGAGCTATGAAGGTCAACCGATCCATTGTGGGTCACTTTCGTCCTAAATCTTTAAAGTATTGTTACGGGACGCATGACCCATTGTAGGTCACTTCTGTCCATTTCATGAGAAAACGTACACTTATTTTGGATTTTACTATTTTTAGTAATTCTGAATTTTATTATATTTCATTATTTTTAAAATTTTATGATTCTCATCTTTTAGATGTAACTTATAATCATGTTGAGACTCTTATAGTAAGGTTTATCTTGACTTTATATTTTTAGTAAATTAGGCTTTAAATGAATTTTACTATTTTGGATAACTTTTATTAGGGTTAGAATTTTATTATTCATTGTAATTTCAATTTATGGTTTTATTTTTTCTTTATTAGTGATGTAATTGAAAATTCATAGGTATTAGACGTTATTCAAAAAATTTATTTAACTTTTTTCTCTTTTCTAGTGGATTCAAAGAACCTCTTTGTGAATTCAAGGTTTTTATTACTTGAGAAAGATGGTAATCTCTCTCTTCACTTTTTTACACTATTTCCTATGTTAATTTGGTTCACAACTATTATGAGAGTGGCATTTTCAGCATTAATGTGTTTTACTACTAAGTTTTTCGTAGCCAGGCACTTCCACTTGCCTAGAATGCTGATGAGGAGGCTTGTTGGAGTGTCATTACATATCTCCAGAGGACTCATGGCCTACTATATTTCATTGGAGCAATATGTGGACTCGAACCCAATACATCAAATTTTAGCAGTTTAATTAGATTTTACTTCTTTATTTAGTTGAGCCAGATAAATTTGATTGGTCCTTAGGTTAATTTTCTTTTTAAAAAAAAAATTTACATGAGTGATTTTACTTGTTTCTTAATATTGGAGTAGGATTGGGAAATTATATTAATTGGTTGTAGTTGGAATCTTGAGCATTTTGCTCGTAAATAAAGAGCCAGACATAGCTTTCGTGGCCTAAGCAAAAGTGCAATTGAGACAGCTGCAAGGTTGGTTATTTGATTATCATTATGACTTGATTAGATCGCTGGGCAATTTGTTTTGAGCTTAATTTGATGAATAAGTAGAATTAAATATACATAGGAAAACATAGTGTTTGATGCATGTTGATAAAGCTTCCATGCAAAAGATGAATAGCTATTAGGATAGAGGATTTCCTTGACGCAGAGAGCTACACTAAAAGGAGAGCAGCGATGGAAACGCCGACCATGGAAGCCTTCCAGATCCCACCATGATTTTTACATGCCGTCGAATCCATTTATAAGATGATTCCTATTAGAATCTAAGGAAAACACAAACATTATTCTTATCTATATTCCTCCTGTGGGCCCTTTCAATCCTCGCATTTTCTTATGGTGAGGCTTGCTTGAGTTTTGTATTTGCCTCGTTTCTTAAGGGCCTGGTTGATTTCAAGGGAATTGAGAAATATCCTTGCAAAAGTTCATCATTACCATTTCCCCTGTTTGTATTTTGAAGTGCATTTTCGCCTCGAAAATTGGTCCAAAAAAGTTGACTTGCATTTGTGGACCCCACTATGATCTGTATGACATATCCACACCGTCCATCTGTTTTATCAGAAGATTTTAGGGGTCTAAGTCCAAAATTGATAAGGGATAAACACAAATATCAGCTTCAGCCAAAACTTCTAAGCGCCACAAAATTTTTATACGGCAAACATTAAATTTCCAATTTTTCCTGTGGTGTGGTCCACTGGAGCTTTGAATCTGCCTCATTTTTTAGTTTAAGACCTAAATGAGGCTGACGGACAGGATGAATGGTGTTGATACATCATGTACATCACAGTGGGGCCTATATTCATTTCACAGCCCTCCTCGATTTTAACATGGAAAAGCTGCGCCGTCGACATCAACGCACAGGAAACGATGGGCAATTCCCTGGTAAGTAATTATTACTTATTTACTAGGTATTTCTCATTTACTTCAGAAATCAAACACACCCTAAATCATGCACTGAAACTAACAGAAAAAGGGATGCGACTTAGGTAATGACAGGTTGAGTAGCGAGACTCACTAATGAAGTGACGTCATCAAGTTTTGTAGGCCTACCATGATGTAATATTTGTCGTATCCACACCGTCCATCCATTTGGAGAGATCGTTTTAGGGCATGAACAAAATAATGAGGCAGATCCAAAGCTGGAATGGACCCCACCAAAGAAAACAGTGGGGAGAGTGACGCCCATCGTTGAAACCTTCCTAAGGTCCACCGTGATATTTATCTGAGATCCAACCTGTTCATGAGTTAAAAAATACATTAAAGAAAGGGAAACACAAATATCAGGTTGATCGAAAACTTTTGTGACCCTTAGAAGTTTTTAATGGTGGGCGCCACTTTCTCCACTGTTTTCTATGGTGGGGTCCACTAGAGCTTTGGATTTGACTCACTCTTTTGCTCATGCCCTAAAATGATCTCTCCAAATGGATGGACGGTTTGGATACAAACTATACATCATGGTGGGACCCACATAACTAGGTGACGTTGCTTGAGCAACGAGTCTGGCTACTCAACCTGTCAGTAGCTAATCTACGTCAAAGAAAAAGTAGATATGTAAGTGAGCCCCATGCGTGTGTTACACGTAGGGGTGTACATTGAGTCAAACCGAGTCAAGCTGGCCTCAGCTTGACTCGGTTCGGCCACTAGCTGACCTCAATTCGAACTCAGCTCGGCTCGGCTCGTTCCTCGAGCCTGACTAGCCAGCTCGGCTCAGTTCGGTCAGTAACTCGGGCCAATTCGAGCCAAGATCGAGCCGAGTTCTCCATTGCAGCATTTTCACAAACATCTTGACTGCACCTTCAAAATCTCATTGTATTTGAGACAACAACAATGGTTTTACAAGTATTTTATCAAACACCTTCTAAGCAACATAAAAATCAAGAAAAAAAGGGTGTTGGTTTCGTATACATACCTTCCTTACTACCAGCCACACTTCTTTGAGTCATTTCATCAAACACTTGGTAAGCAACATCAATATCAAAGTAACCGAGTCACCGAACTGGTTTAATCCGAGTTCGACTCAAACTAGGTTCGATTGAGTCGAGTCGAGCTGGGGCCGGCTCGAACTCATTTTCGAGCTCAAAAAATTAGCCCAACTCGGCTCAAACTTAGCTTCAAACTGAGTCAAATTGAGCTTTTTCGAGACGAGTCTGTCGAGTCAAGCGAGCTAACCGAGCTTGCTCGGTTCGTGTACACCTCTAGTTGCACACAACCAGGGATCTTTGTTGAATGCGCTCTCTCGTATCAACGATGATTACATACTAACATTGCCGATAGCTACCTGACTACTAGATGGTTCTCTGTGAACCCTATTATAATGTATCTGTTTTATCTAGGATGTTGATTTATTTTGGATTATTATTTTAAGGCATTGTTGAGGTCAAAATCTGGACCACCCTCCACTCAACGCAGCGAACCTACGACGAACCCTGGTCCTGCACAAAGAGTGAGCAAAGGAGACCCTGGCTAAGGCGGGGGACCCTCCGATGCCTAAGTCAGGTCAAGGGAATCTGAGTCTAAGTTGATTGTAGAGAGAGGGTGTGAGATGTTGCGTACCTGTAGCAATGAGATCCCCTTGTATTTATACATGCCTATCGGATGGTCTGGGTCATTTAATCTCGGCACGATTCACTCAATTAGTGGGATAATGTGACCGTGGAGATATTGTCCGTAATCCAATGATTATGTAACGTATCGTGCCTGAGAGGGGCATATCAGCGTGCAAGATATTCGGTAGTATCTGTTTAAGGCCGTTTCTAAGTTTAGCGCATGGAATGTCCACGTCCGGCCTCGGCCTTAGCTTATGATCTCAGACTGAAGAAGCCCTGACTTCCGAGCCTCGGACCTGAACTTTGAGCTTTCCCCTCCGAACTTCAAGGCGGGTAGCGGGCTTAACTCGTTGAGTTTCCCCGTAATGGGCGACATGCAGATGTGGGTGGTCGAACGTTCTGCCTCTGGTCGAACAGTAGTGGGACGGCCTAAGGTCTTATAAATAAGTTCTGATCTGAGCTTCACATTGACTGTCCCGGCCTTATATCACTCCGAACTGACTACCTCGGAGCAGGAACGCGACTTTAGCCGAGCCGAGAATCTTCTTTCCCTTCAGTAATCTTCACCATTCCATATTAACTCTTATGTATACGATCGGATTAAGGTTGCGTCAGACTTCGGAATTGAAAGGGCTCGGATCTTCCCATAACAGAAGTCCCCTACTCTCTGAGTCTGGACATGGACTCAGAGAGTAAACATATGTGGAAGATCAACAGTCTCCCCTGTCATAATCTTCACGCGTGCAGTTGCAATCATGCTTTTAATGTTTGAAGAGATACGTCCTCGGGGTTTTTCGTCCACGAGTTAACCTCCAGTGGACTTGTGGCGACGGTTAAGATTTCGAATCGTCGCTGAACCTATGGCTGACCGCCACGTATGCCATGGGAGGAGTTTAAGCGACGCTTCCCCTGCTCTGGCGCCGCTTCCGCTATATAGAGCTCGTCACCCAATGTCAGAAATACGTTGCCCGTCAGAGCTTCAGCCAGTGACCTGCGGCCACGTGTGTTCCGAAGTCGGCTCGCGACGATTCGGCTGCGTCATCATGCCTCGCCCTTAATGCGAGAATCTTTCATGAGTTATATAAACCCGAACGCTTCGGAAATGCTCTCATTCTTGCACTTCGAATTCACGTGGTTGTTGATTCCTTAAGAAGGCGATTTCCGACGAAAGTGATTCTGGTTGATTTAAAGTTTCCGGCGAGGCGATTCCGGCCGATTTGAGGTTTCCGGCAGAGACGATTTCTGGTGATCGTCTGGTAAGTCTCCCCCTTTAGCATCACTTCCATTTCTTTTACCTTCACGAGATGTCGGATGATTTAAGCATGGTCCAAGAAGACTACGATATCGATGACGACTCCAGACCGGGAAGCTTGAATGACAGAAAAGTGGCCTCCGAAGGCCCCTTAGAAGCAGTACCCCTCTTCCCCCTGCCCAGGAGGAACAAAGAAGTGAGGGCTCGGACACGCCACACAGGCAAAAGGAAAATTGCCCGAGCCCCCCGAGAGTCAACAACAGGAGGCGCTGAGATGCCTGCAAGTGGGCGGGCTTCGAAGTTTATTCCGGGAGGCTCCGTGCTGATAGAGTCTCAAATGGGGTGGATCTGATCGGAGTTTAAGATCCCGAACTCCGTGCAGATAAGGGCGTCAAAGCCCCTCGATACTGTTGGCGCTCCTGCTGAAGGGGAAGTCACGATTTTCCTTTACGCTCTGTAATGCGGGCTCCGACTTCTTATGCATCCTTTCGTCCGAGCCCTGACGACCTACCTGGGGCTAGCTCCTAGCCAATTTACCCTCAATACTTAGAGGGTTTTGATTTTTCCTACATCATCTGGCATCAAGTCGGGAACCCAGAGTTGACACCAGAGGAGTTGATAAGCTTGTACTTAGTCAAGCATGATAGCCAAGAGCGTGGTATTACTTCGCAACTCGCGGCAGCAATGGCTCGGGGCTAGTCATGAATCTTCCATCCTCCAATAAGGACTGAAAGAATAAATGGTTCTGGGCTTCGGGCGAATGGGAGGCGACGACAGCAGAGCTCAGGAACTTGACGACTTGGGTCCCCACCCGATTTACTACACCAGTCGGACCTTGCACACTATATATATATATATATATATATTATATATATATATAATATATATATATATATCATCCTTTTCCCTTATGTTGTGGTTGGACTGAAGCTTTCATTTTATTTCTGTAGATTTTTCGAGAGGTTCGCCTCTCCTTACCTCGGACCAGAAGAATCAGGTTGCCAAGGCTAGGGCGAGCTCGGGAGATCTCTGCTCCTAGTCGGATCTGATCACAGCCGCTAACCTTCACTGGTCCAGACTTTGCAAGTCCAAGCCACTCCCCACTTCCTTCAGTAAGTTTCTCCTTCATCTTTTGCTTTAAAAGGACTGAATCTCTTAACTTGATTGTTGATTCATTACTTTATATGCAGGCATGGCCGAGGCTTCTGGGTCCCGGAGGAGGAAAGTCGTCCCATCAGTCGAGGAGATGTTGAGGGCTGAAACCCGAATAAAGACGATTGTTCGGAGGAGACCTGCGTCTCCTCGCGGTAAGGGCTCCTCGGCCCCAATTTTTGTTGTTGTAACTCCAGTTGCAGCTTCAATTTCTGTTGCTGCAACTCCGACTACAACGCCTATTGCGACTGAGGTCGCTACTGACAATGCTCCGGCTCCAATTCTTCCCCCCACTAACGTCATGCTCTCCCCTCCCGAAGTCGGGAATGATCTCAGGGCTAAGGCTCAGGACTCAGCAGGCAGCAGGACTGGGGCTGGGGAAACGACAGGGTCGGCTCAGGCCGGAACGAGCGGAGAGAGTTCCAGTCGGGCTATCATATGTCCTGCTTGGTCCGTTGGGCTGCCAGGCACACCCCGGAGGAGGAGATAGCTAGCCTTCTCACCAAGTCGGACGAGTCTTTCCTCAATGACATGGCTTCCGTCTTCTACCGGGTACTTTTGTCAACCTTTTTTTTCTTCAGTTTTTACTGCGTTTGAGTGCTCATTCTCTTGTTTTTATTCAGTCCGTTCTAAGGCTCCTTTTGACTCGAGGGAGATTGAGGGAACTTGCAAAGAAAGACGCCGAGGTGGAAACCCTTAGAGGCAAGGTCGGGACCCTGCGAGATGAGGCCACATTCCTCCGGATGGAGTAGGTGGAACTGCGTCGGCAGCTTACCGACGGAAAGGTCTGTGAGCTCCAGCTGAAGGGGATCGTGAGCGATCTTGAAGCCCGATGTGGTGCTGCTGCTGCCGAGCTATCCCGAGCCAGGGCCCATGCAGACTCTCTTGCTAAGGAGAACACCCAATTGGGGGATGCGCTGGAGCGGATCAGAGCTGAGGCGGTGGAAGAGCAACGCCGAGCAATCATCCAGGCGAAGGAGGCTCTGCGAGCCAAAGATGCGGCCTCTCTGACCTTGGCGGTGGCAACTGCAGTGAATACCTTCAAGTCTTCGAAGGAGAGGACCGCTGAAGCCACTAAGTTTTACAACTGCGACTTCGATGCTTACATTAATGCGGTCCAAGATCTTAATTCGGACCTCAATCTTGAACCTCTGCTGCATGAGGACGTTGGGGAAAAGCCCACTGAAGACGCTCGCCCGGACAAAGCCCTGACTTCTCAAGCTCCTCCTCCTCCAGCTTCGATCGAATAGTTTTCAATCTCCCCTTTCTTTTAAACTTTTAATGAGTGGTATGACGGATGATACATTTTTTGACCCTCTAGTGAAGGCATGTGGATGGTGACTTTTATATGTTAATCCATAGTTGATTTTTGGATGGTGACTGTTAACTGTTGATTGTCGAACCAATTCATTGACAGGTTGGTTCATTTTAGGGCATTGTCGAGCCGACTCCTTGACGGGTCAGCTCATTTCAATGTCGTTTCGTAGAGTTCTATATTGTTGCAATTGTTAGGACCGGATCCCTAGGGGATCGGTTCCTCCCACGATTGGCGAGCGACTTTTATTGAATCCGTCAGTCGGACGATGAATCGACTCCTTTGTCGGGGAGTCAAGTTGTCCGTGGGCTTTTCCCCCGAACATGAGGGGATGCCCTATAGAACTTTTCGTGGGATAACGTATTAACCCCTTCTTTACGGGATCAGTTCGTTAAGTCGACCCCTGCTTATGGGAGGCAACTTTTTATTAGTAGATAATCTGCTCGTGTAGATACGTAGCAATGTGAATTTTATTGGGAGCCTTAAAGGCTAGTCACTCGAAGGCGTACATTTATTGGGGGCTCTCAGCGGCCATTACATCAAGGGTAGTAGACTTTTAGGTGCTCGGCATTCCAGGGGTGGGGGAGCTAACGGCCCTCAAGATCTTTTAAGTGGTAGGAGCCGGGTTTGGTCGATCGGACCACATGGTAAGGCCCTTCCCAGTTAGGCCCGAATCCCCCAACCCCCTGCTCTGCGGTGTTTTGAAAGACTCGGCGAAAGACTAATTCCCGTAGATGGAACCGCCTGGTCTTGACTTTAGAATTGTAGAACATTGTCACCTGTTGATGTCGAGTAGCGACCCGGAGTCTAAAGATGTCTCTGGCTTCTTTAAGTAGATCCAGGTTGGCCGCAATCTGATCGGTGTTTTCGTTCTCCTGATAATTTCTGACCCGAGCCGTAGGAAGGCCAATTTCGATTGGTACCATTACTTTCGAACCATAGGAAAACGAAAATGGGGTTTTTCCGGTGGAGGATTGAGCCGTAGTCATGTAAGCCTAGAGGACGAATGGAAGTTCCTCGGCCCAGTTTCCTTTCGCTTTCTCTAGTTTTATTTTAAGATGGTGTTTGATGACATTATCAACTGCTTCCACCTATCCATTGGATTGCGGGTGCCGAGGCGAAGAATACGTGTTTATGATGCCGAGCCCTTGACACATGCTTCGAAACTTGTCATTATCAAACTGTCTGCCATTATCAGACACGTTGGTGCGTGGAATCCCGAACCGGCAGATGATATTTTTCCAGAAGATATCGATCACCTTCTGTTTCGTGATCTTCGTAACAAGTTCGGCCTCGGCCCACTTAGTGAAGTAGTCCACTACAACAATGGCGAACTTAACTTGAGCTTTTCCTGTCGGTAGAGGTCCGATGATGTCGATCTCCCACTGAGATAATGACCATGGACCACTCATGGGAGTCATTCTTCTGCAGGTTATCTTGGCATAGCCGCGTATCTTTAACATTTGTCAAACCTTTGAATATAGTTCTTTAAGTCCTCCCTGATGGTCGGCCAAAAATATCTTTGGCGGAGTATTTTCAGAGCCAAAGCTCGACCACCAGAGTGGTTTCCGCAGACGCTTTCATGAATCTCCCGAATCACATAATCTGCCCCATCGGCGCGGAGACACCTGATATAGGGCTACGAATGTCCTTTCTTGTACAGGATCCCGTCTAGTATTACATACCGTGCAGCTTTGACTCTTAGGCGCCTGGCTTCCAACATATCCGAGGGGACTTTACCGGATGTGAGGTAGTTATAAATAGGATTCATCCAGCTCAGAGCATTGTCGACTGGATGGACTGCTTTCAGCTCCGTTTGGTCAATGCTCGGATGTTCTATGAACTCCACGGGAATGACTCGTGGGATCTTCCCTTCCGTGACTGAGGCTAGCTTCGTGAGGGCGTCGGCCCAGGTATTCTCCGTTCTAGGAATCTGACTGATAGTGCAGCTCCAGAATCTTTCTATCAGTTTTCTTGCTTCACCCAAGTAAGCCACCATCCTAGTTTCCTTAGCCTCATATTCGATAGATATATGATTTACTACCAACTAAGAATCACATCGTACCTGGAGAGACTGGACCCCCAAACTAGCCGCTAGTCTGAGTCCAGCAAGCAAAGCTTCATATTCCACCTCATTGTTAGAGGCCTTGACACCGAGTCTCATCGCATGCTGGATGGGTGTGGAATCGGGCGCGACCAGGACGATTCCTGCTCCGGTACGCTTGGCGTTGGGCGACCCATCCACATAGAGAATCCATCCTGGCTCTGATACTATCTCTCGATCTATCCCTTGATTACTTGGAGGAACATGCGAAGGAGCTGTCTCGACTTCGGCACTGATCCCTTCTTCGTTCGGGGTGATGAATTCTCGCAATGAAGTCAGCCACAACTTGGCCCTTGATCGCTGTCCTTGGTCGGAACTAGATATTGAACTCCCCGAGTTCAATTGCCCACTTGGTTAGCCGACCTGACACTTTGGGCTTCTGGAGGATTTGCTTGAGGGGGGAGTCGGTCAAGACGATAATGGAATGGGCCTAAAAGTACGAACGTAACCTCCGAGCTGAGACAATGAGACAGAGCGCTAACTTCTCCAGAGCTGGATATCTCGTTTGAGCTGGCACCATGGCTTTGCTCACATAGTATATGAGATGTTGCTTGCCCCCTACTTCTCTGATCAGGGCTGAGCTGACAGCTGAGGCTAAGATCGCAAGATACAAGAATAGGGGCTCACCTTCTTCGGGCTTAGACAGGAGGGGCGGCGAACTTAAATACTTTTCAGCTGTTGAAAAGCTTGTTCGCATTCCAACGTCCATTTTGCCTTCTTATGACCCTTTAATTACAGAAAGAAGGGGAAGCACTTGTTTGTGGCTTTGGATATGAATCGCCTGAGCGCTGCTACTCGTCCGGTAAGGCATTGTATCTCCTCGATAGTCCGAGGTGAGCTCATATCAGGGAGGGCCCTGATCTTATTGGGTTCGCTTCAATACCCCTCTGGCTGACTTGAAACCCAAGGAATTTACCAGAGCCAACTCCGAAGACACACTTCGCGGGATTCAGCTTCATTTGGTACTCTCGGAGGATGGCGAAGGTTTCTCCGAGATCCCCCAAGTGATCAGATGCCTTGATGCTCTTAATAAGCATGTCGTCGATGTAAACTTTCATAGTATGCCCGATCTGCTTGGTGAACATTTGATTCATTAACCTCTGATATGTGGCCCAGCGTTCTTCAGACCAAACAGCATGACCCGGTAACAGTAGAGTCCCTTATCAGTGATGAAGGCAATCTTCTGCCTATCTGGGGGATGCATCGCGATCTGGTTATATTCAGAATAAGCATCCAGGAAGGAGAGTAGTTCGTGCCCTGCTATGTTGTCCACTAGCTGATCGATCCGAGGCTATGAGAAACTATCCTTCGGACAAGCCTTGTTTAGATCCGAATAATCTACATAGACCCGCCATTTCCTGTTGGCTTTCTTAACAAGGATCACGTTTGCGATCCAGTCGGGATAGTGTACTTCCTCTATGAAGCCAGCGCTGAGCAGTATGGAAACTTCGTCAGTTATGGCTTCATACCGTTCGGCATCGAACGATCTTCTCTTCTGTTTTACGGGTTTGTAATATGTAGGTCCACATTCAACCTGTGGACCATGACATCTGGAGAGATCCCGGGCATGCCCTCATGCGACCATGCGAAGACATCTCTGTGCTATCGCGGGAAGGCTAGCATCTTGGACCGCTGCTCAGAATTCAATGATGTTCCGAGCTGAACAGTTCTACTCGGGTCCGCCTCGTCAAGCGGTGCTTTCTCCAGGTCTTCCATAGATGAGTCCTCTGCAGGTCCTCTAGGATCTAGAACGTTGACGACGAGCACCTACTTCGCAAACCCTTTTTTCACTACTATCGCATAATATCTCCGAACCTCGCGCTGATTGCCTTGGAGGTAGCCTATTCCAGCCTCGGCGAGAAACTTCATCATCAGATGATAGGTGAAGACGACCGCTCTCATTGCATTGAGAGAAGGTCTGCCCAGAATGATGTTGTGTACCGATGACACATTGACAACGAGAAAGTCTACCATGAGGGTGACTTAATGTTGTCCTTCTCCCGCGGTCACAGGGAGGGAGATGGCTCCCTCGAATATCACCCTTTCTCCAGTAAAGCCATATAGGGGGGTCTTCACAGGTTTGAGGTGTGACTTTGGAATCCTCATTCTTTCGAAAGCCTCGGAGTATATCACATCTGTCAAGCTTTCGGTGTCGACCAAGATTCGGAACACCTTGTGGTTGGCTATGGTCATAGTGACTACCAAGGCATCGTCTGCGGATGATGGATTCCATACGGATCATCTTTCGAGAAGGTCATACTGCACGAGCTGACCCGGGGTTCTTTAATCGGCCGCTCGATCATGTGGATGTAGTGTTCCAGATCAGACTTCCGAGAATGGGCTTTTCGAACCCTGTTCGAATCTCCTCCACCGAATGAGCCACTGAAGATGGTGCAGATTTCGGCTGGCTCTTCTGCGGTGTTATTCGGCCGCTCCAGCTTTTCTTTCCGAGTGATTTTCTCCTCCTTGGTATCTCGACGCAGATGACTCTTATGGATAAAGGCCTCGATCTCATCTTTGAGATCCACGCAGTCGGCTGTGTTGTGGCAGTGATCCCGATGGAAACGGCAATACTTGCGTTTGTCTCAATGATCCGGGTCGGCCTTCATACAAACAGGCAAATTCAGAAGCTTGTGCCCTATGATGTCCAATAGTATTTGCTCAGTAGATGCATTGAGAGGGTGTAGGAATAGAATTTACCCTCCGGTTTCCTGCTCAGACGACGATCGCGAGGAGCGCGGTCATCTAGTCCTTTGCGATGACTGAGGTTCTTCGTTCCTTGGCCTCTTTCCCTTGTCAGTCGGCTCTGTCACTTGAACATTTTTGCGGGCGTTGGAGAATTCCTCGCAGTTAGTATATTTTTGAGCTCTGGCGACGAGGTCAGCTAACGTCTTCGGTGGATTCTTTTTAATGGAGAATGTGAACTTTCCCTCTTTTAAATCACTGAACACGGTAAAGAGTGTCATCTTGTCGCCGTAATCTTTCACATGTAACGCTTCCTCATTGAAGCGAGCGATGTAGCCTTCAATGGCTCCTTAGGTTCTTACTTGATGGTGAGCAGGTGAGTATTCGGCTTCCGACTCTTCTTACCACTTAAGAAATAGGTAAGGAATAATTGGCTAAGTTTCGCGAAGGAACTAATGGAATTGGGTTTGAGCTGATGGTACCAACTCCGAACGGTTATTGTGAGTGTGATCGAAAATCCCCTGCACATCATCGCATCCATTGCTGTCTGGATTTGCACCCACGAACGATAAGCCTCCACGTGCTCGGATGGGTCACCAGACCCAGAGTATTGGATGACGGGAGGTATTTGGAACCTCTGTGGCATCACCTCGCTCATGATCGCAGAGGTGAAGGGAGGCTCGGTCTCTTCCATCATTGCTTGAACGGCGGCGGGAACTGACGACGGTTGTTGCTTCTTTTCTAGCGTCAAAATCTTGTTGTTGAGCTCTGCGAACCGTGTCTCCCACGAATCTTTATTTTCTGCCACCATCTCTTGTGTGTTTTCTACTTTGGGAGCTCTCCCTCCCTTCCTCCTTTCCAACTCATGGCGGAGATCCGTTGGTGCCAGGGCCGAGGTAACTGAGGCATTCGTTGGAGCTCGAGTCATTGTGTTTCGGGCCAGAACTCGAATTTGGGTCGGGGGAGGGTTCTGAACTGAAGCAAGCGCCCGAGCGGGTTGACATGGAGGCCCCTCGGGTCTCATACTCCTCGGCGCGGAATGGGCTTCTACGACCGGACTAACCGGTTCTGGAATAGGGTTTTCCTTAGCAGGATATGGCTGCGGCTCCCGTTGCTGCTTCATTTGATTAATTTCATCATGCAGGGCTTGTATCTCGCTTTGCATAGCTCAATAATTGCTTACTCGATTGTGAAAATGCTGGGAAGGCCCTGGAGCCGATTCGGCGTGAAGTAGTGAAGAAGAACGGGTCTAATCATTTTGCTCCGGTTCCGTAGCTATCACTTTCTTCTTTCCTCTTGTCATTATGCTTGAGAATATGAACCTGACCTTTCGTATTAGTTTCCTACAAACGGCGCCAAAAAATGTTGAGGTCAAAATCTAGACCACCCTCCACTCAACGTAGTGAACCTACGACGAACCCTGGTCCTACACAAAGAATGAGCAAAGGAGACCCTGGCTAAGCCGGGGGATCCTTCGATGCCTAAGTCAGGTCAAGGGAATCTGGGTCTAAGTTGATTGTAGAGAGAGGGTGTGAGATGTTGCGTACCTGTAGAAATGAAATCCCCTTGTATTTATACCTGCCTATCGGATGGTTTGGGTCCTTTAATCTCGGCACGATTCACTCACTTAGTGGGATACTGTGATTGTGGAGATATTGTCCGTAATCCAAGGATTATGTAGCGTATCGTGCCTGAGAGGGGCGTATCTGTAGGCGAGATATTCGGTAGTATCTGCTTAAGGCCGTTTCTAAGTTTAGCGCATGGAATGTCCATGTCTGACCTCGGCCTTAGCTTAGGATCTCAGACTGAAGAAGCCCCGACTTTCGTGCCTCGGACCTGAACTTTGAGCTTTCCCCTCCGAACTCCGAGGCGGGTAGCGGGCTTAACTCGTTGAGTTTTCCCATAATGGGCGACATGCAGATGTGGGTGGTTGAACGTTCTGCCTCTGGTCGAACAGTAGTGGGACGACCCAAGGTCTTGTAAGTAAGTTCCGATATGAGCTTCACATTGATTGTCCTGGCCTTAGATCACTCCGAACCGATTACCTCGTAGCAGGAGCGCGACTTTGGCCGAACTGAGAATCTTCTTTCCCTTCAGTAATCTTCACTATTCCAGACTAACTCTTATGTATACGATTGGATTAAGGTTGCGTCGGACTTCAGAATTGAAAGGGCTCAAATCTTCCCATAACATGCATGATTTTAAAAATGAGTCAGAAATCTCAGGTGGACCACACCATAGGAAAACAATGGTGTTGGCTGCAATCTTTAAATTTTCTCAAGGGCCCACCATAATGTTTATTTAGCATCCAACCTGTTGAGTACATCACATAGACCTCGATGAATTGAAAATACAAATACGAGCTTGATCCAAAACTTTTCTGGCCTTAATAAGTTTTTAACGATGGGCGTTTAATCAGCACTGTTTTCCTATAGTGTGGTCCAATTGAGATCTCGATCCGCCTTATTTTTAGTTCATGCCGTAAAATGAGCGGTAAAAATGAATGGATGGCAGATAAAACACATGCATCGTTGCGTGGCCACAAACAACCGGAAATGGATTGGCTACTCCCCCTACCACCAGCCCCGTGGCTGGTGTTCGGTGATCTGTGGGCCCCACCATGATGTATGTATTTCATCTATTCCGTTCATCCATTTTTACAGATAATTTTAGGGCTTTATACGAAAAATGAGAGGGATATAAACCTCAGGTGGACCACACCACAGGAAAACAATTGTGATTGGATGTCCACAATTTAAATGCTCCTAAGTACCACTGTACTGTTTACTTGACATCCAATATGTTGATTAGGTCATACAAACCCAGATGAAGGGAAAAAACAAATATCAGCTTGATCCAAAACTGTTATGGCCCTCAAAAACTTTTTAATGGTCGACGTTCATTGAACATTGTTTTCTATAATGTGGTCCACTTGATATTTTGATATAACTCATTTTTGGTCTCATACCATAAAATGATCTAGAAAAATATATGGACGGCATGGATGAAACACATACATCATGGTGGGGCCCACAGAGCATCGACGACTAGCCAATGGCTGGTGGCAAGGGGAGTAGCCAATCCGTTTCCTCATACAACCGTCCAGTACCGAGTCGCTACTCGCAGTGTCAGACTGTCCGTTTCCTATCGGTAGAGGTGGGCATAATGGACCCGATCCGGTGATCCGACCCGATCCTACCCGATCTGACCCGATTTGAATAGAACCGACGGCTTGGATCGGGCAGGTTCGAGTAGGATCAAGCAGATCCAACCGTTAATCGGATTGGGTTCGGGTCAATAGCAAATCCGACCGGACCGATCCGTTTGGAACCGATTCGATCAGATTCGAACAGAACTGGGTGTAGTCAGTAACATGTAATTATAAATTTACCGCTTACCTGTATGTATATCTTCTACCGTTAATCAAGCGTGTTTAGGGGTGTACATCGGGTCGAACCGAGTCAAACTAGGCTCAACCCGGCTCGGCCCAGTCACCAACCAAACCAGCCTGAGCCGATCACTGGGCCAACATGTCCATCCCGAACCCAGCCCGGTCAGCAATCAGGCGAGTTCGGGCCAGTTTCGGACCCACGATTTGGACGACCTTGATTTTTTGACTCTGCTCCATCTACTCCATGGGAAGAGCTTTGATAGGTAACTTGAACGGCCTTGATTTTTGGGAAAGGCTTTTGTCATAGATTTTTGGGACTTTGCTCCATTTACAAAGGGACCCACGATTATATATATATATATATATATATATATATATATATATATATATATATATACACACATACACACACATAGTTCGAGTCGGGCCGAACTGGAACCTATTCGAACTCGGCCCGAATAAAATGGCCCATCCCGACCCGAACTCAGTTTCGAGTCGGGCCGAGTCGAGCTTTTTCGAGTCGAGTCAAGCGAGTTAATCGGGCTAGCCCGGTTCGTGTACAGCCCTAGGCGTGTTTGTTTTTTCAGGCGATGGTGAACTCACTGCGAAATCTGTCATTATGACGGTTTCCTCGTTTGACAGATCAGCTAGGGCGGCGTCAACGTTCAGAGGCAGTTGGGAAATAAAGCCTCGCTAGAGAGATTTTAGTGGAAATCTCGAGCGATCCGGCGGATTCCCATATCTGTCAGTGAAATGCTTATAGTAATCTCCATGTGCAGGTGTATATAACATGCATACTCCACCAACGATATGTTTATACTATAGTTTTGGATGATCAGAACCATCAATTTCTCTGGTGTTATCCATGATGGAACATGGTAAAAAATTTATGCTAAATGGATGAATTTTACCACTGCTGTTTCTAGAGAAATCGGAACGCTTAAAGGAAACTTTTGGGGCGTGTTTGATTTTCTGAGCTTTGGTAAATACATTTGAAATGGGTAATAATTACTTCACTGTGTAATTACGTTGTTGTTATCAATGTTGGATTTGACACTTACTTTTTCAAGCTTTCAAGCTTTACAACCGATGACATTGTGAAATATATGTGGGGCCCATCGTTATGTCTGTATCTTATCCACACCGTCCATCTGTTATGATAATTGAATTTAAGGCTTGACAAAAAAAAATAAGGCTGATACAAAGCTCTAGTGGACCACACCCCAAGATTTATGGAATTGAACATTTACCGTTAAAAACACATCAGTGTCACTGTTTCTTTTAGTGTGGGTTACTTGAGTGTTGGATAAGGCTCATTTTTTGGCCCATCTCTCAAAATGTTACGCTAAAACTGATGGACGACGTAGATATATCATATATATATATATATATATATATATATATATATATCATGGTGGGGTCCAAAAATTTAAACAAGTTGTTTTAACTCAGTTTTCCATACGGAAATGCAACTGCATTTTCAGGATCAATACATTAGTTTTTGTATTGCCATCCACAATAGTACCCGCAAGATGGATGGTACGGGTTATCCAATTATCTTTGCATGGCCCATGGAACAAAAGGCTATGGTGATCCTGAGCAGAGCAGCAACACATGCAACACAATCACATTAGAAAGGTACGTCTCTCTCTGGTATACACCAAAAATCGAAACCGAGATCTTTCTAGCTGTGTATTCATGACAATTGAAATAAAGACTCGCATATTCAGTATGTCTCGGTGCATCATCTTCTTTTCCCTTTGCTAGTGCAAGTGGAAAAGCAAAGCCCTCGAAACAACCCAAGGCGGAAAAGAAAGACTGCGACGAGGTATTATACCTTATTATTATTATTATTATAAATCTCTAGGAATTGTATGGTATTTGAATCTAGGATCGGCCTATCGGCTCACCAAATCCAGTACAATTGTATGGTATTTCCGACATGATGGATGGTACAAATCCATGTTTTAGACTCACCAAATCCAGTACAATGATTTTCACCTTAAGACTGCAAATGTGAGCTGGAACATATGATCATTTGAACCACAACCAATTCGGACCTAGCCAAATCCGATTCGACTCGGTTTTCTTGACCGAGTCGAACTCAAATCGGTTCAACCCAGCATGGGTTAGGATTAGATCGAGTCAGATGACCCAGACTCGGTCCTAGATCGGACCGAGTTCGGGTCAGGCCATTCAAAACTCGGACCGAGTTGAGTTGGACCCAATCCGATTCGACTCGGTCCGATGCCCAGCTCTACCTATCGGTGTGGAAACGGATTGGCTACTCCCCGTGACACCAGCCCCGTGGCTGGTGGTCGGTGCTCTGTGGGCCCCAACATGATGTATGTGTTTCATCAATTCCATTCATCCATTTTTACAGATCATTTTAGGGCTTGATACCAACAATGAGAGGGATATAAGTCTCAAGTGGACCACACCACATGAAAACAATAGCGATCGGATATCCACCATTAAAATCATCCTAAGGCCTACTGCACTGTTTATTTGACTCCAATCTGTTGATTAGGTCATACAGGCCCAGATGAAGGGAAAAAACAAAAATCAGCTTGATCCAAAACTTTTATGGCCCCCAAAATTATTTTAATGGTCGACGCTCATTCAACATTGTTTCCTGCAATGGGGTCCACTTGAGATTGGGATATACCTCATTTTTTTTGTCTCATACCGTAAAATGATCTGTAAAAATAGATGGACAACATGGATGACACAGATACATCATGGTGGGGCCCACATAACACCGACCACCAGCCATTGGCTGGTGTGAGGGGGATTAGCCAATCCGTTTCCTATCGGCGTCCCTCTTCGTACGGGCTACAGGAAATTCGCTCAGATCACCAAGCACCGCGCGGTGCGTAGTAGGCACTCCCGGAAGCGGATTGGTCCTACCCCCGCCCGGACGGTAATCCGTCTGGGCAGGGCTCTGTGGGGCCCACCGTGATGTAAGTATTTTATCCACACCGTTAATTGTTTTTATATGATTATTTTAAAAAATGAGCCAAAAAATTGAGTCAGGTTCAGGGCTTAAGTGGACCACAAATTGTGGATTAAACTACCACCATTAAAAACTTCCTGAGAGCTGGAGAAGTGTCGGATCAAGATGAAATTTGTGTTTTCACTTCATCCAAGTCTGCATGACCTTATTAATAGGTTGAGTGGTAAAAAAACATCACGGTGGCCCTTAGAAATGTTTCAACGGTGGGTGTCATTATCACTACAGCTTCCTTTGATGTGGTCCACTGGACTTGTTCATCTGCTTCATTTTTTGGCCTATAACTTAATATTATCATATGAAAACAATTAACGGTGTGGATAAAATACTTACATCACGGTGGGTCCCACAGAGCCCTGCCCGGACGGATTACCGTCCGGGCGGGGGTAGGACGCAATCCGCGTCCAGGCACTCCCCCCCGAAGAAAGGAAAGGAAACAGAGAGAGTACGCTCGGATCGCTGAGCACTGCGCGCGGTGCGTGGTACGCACTCCCCCAAAGAAAAGGAAGGAAAGGAAACTGAGAGGGAGTGAGGGAGGCCATGACGACGAGTCCTCCAACGACGACAGAAGGAGGGGTGGTGCAGTTCACCCCATCAGAGATTGAGTACGTTAGCTACGGAGGTGAACATCACCTACCCCTTATCATGCGCCTGGTCGACCAGGAGCTCAGCGAACCCTACTCCATCTTCACGTACCGCTACTTCGTCTATCTCTGGCCCCACCTCTGCTTCCTGGTATTTCATTTCCTATACACCATCTCTCCGTATATACGCTTCCACCTCCTTCTATTTCTCCTTCTCCCGCTAGGGTTCTCTTCTTTACCTTCCATACACGCTTTTTTCTGTATATCTGACTTGAATCAAGGGGAGTTGTATGATCTTCGGCCCTGGAATTTCTATACTCCATAGAATCTTCTGGCCTTGGATTTATACAAGCGGGGCCCATGAATCGGTGATCCACGGGCCGTTGATCTAATGGGCCTTGTCGCTTGGTGTTTGTTTCTAGGTCTCTTTGTTAATTGCATTTGTTTCTTGCATTGGAGCTGTTGATCTTGATACGATGATTCAGTTCTATCTGTAATTTCAGGCATTTCACAAGGGCAATTGTGTGGGGACCGTTGTTTGCAAGATGGGTGAACATCGGAACACGTTTAGAGGTTACATTGCGATGCTTGTTGTAATCAAACCCTATAGAGGGAAAGGGATTGGTAAGTTTTTTTTTTTTTTTTTTTTTTTTTTTTGGTGTTGTGGTGCTTGATTTAAGGGAGCTTTTAACTTGAGTATTCAATGTTCTTGCAGTACTTCATTTGAATCCTTTTGATACATTCAATGTAAATGATATTTTAAAGGGAGGCCAAGTTCCCTATTTGTGGCGAACGAGGAACTTGTAAGGCGCGGGCATTTTCACACCAGGCTCGAGTGGGGTGGCCTGTGGGATGCAAGGGCACACTCGGGGTGGGCAGCCTGCAGAACCCATGGATTTGGGGCCCGTGTGAGGTGGGTGGCTCGTGTGAGGTGGAACCCATGGATTTGGGGCCTACGAGGGAGTGGAACCCATGGATTTGGGCCTACAAGGGAGTGGAACCCATGGATTTGGGGCCCACCAGGAGGGTTCGGCTGAGAACCTAACCCATGGATTTGGGGCCTGGGCTATGAAATAAAGAGATTAATTCGCCATGCTCTATCAGTTCGAGCTTTTAGAGCAAGTGGTTAATTGTCCTGCATCAAATTGATATCAGAGCGGGAGGTCTCATGTTTGAGACTCCTCACCGGTGATGATTAATGCGGGGGCCCACAAGGGGGCGGAACCCATGGATGCTCGTATGAGGCGGAACCCATGTATCCATGACAAGGATATGGATACATGTGTTGGGGTTATGCATGAAAAATCAATGTTATTATGCCTTAATTGATTACGTGATGCATTTTCAGAGTTAATTCTTATGGAACATGTTTATGTAGGTTTGAGAGGTATAACCTTTGATGCTCTTGGACACGGCGATTGAGTCAAGGGAGTTGCGGCTCTCCTTACGAGGCTATTGCATTGCCTCTATCTGGGTGTCTTCATCAGGGTCCTTGAAGTATGCGTGATCCCACATGGGATCCGGTTTCTAGTTGGTTAACCGTAATTTTTCAACCATTAACTTTTTTTATTTTTTTTAAAGTTGATTTAACTTTTGTTTTTAGCTGTATTTGTTTTAAATCATGCTTGATGGACATCCAATTATTGATATATGATTTGATCCATACCTTGGGTGGCACGAGAATCTCCCAAGCATGGTGAATACGGATAGTGAAGGAATTTAGATAGTTGGGGTGCATGAATTATGAAGGTACATAGACATCCTTTATAGTAGGGTACATAGATGTTTGTAGGATGCGGAGCGCTGTATAGTGTGCTCCTCTTGAAATTGTAGCCCTCCCCTATATAAGATCCTATCTCTGAGAGAGAGAGAGAGAGAGAGAGAGAGAGGAGAGAGAGAGAGAGAGAGAGAGAGAGAGAGAGAGTAGATGGGTCACGTCCTCAAGTTGGGGTCCACCATATGGATGGCTTTGGTTTGATTTGTTCCCTACCAAGAAATAGATGGAAGCTCTCATCTCTCCTTACTTGAGATAGATCTGGGAGAGACTCCCTGCGTTAGGAGATAAGCAGCGACAATGATCAAAGAATCTACTTCAAGTATGATTAGAAAGCAGTAGATTTTTCTTCTTTTTTAGAAACATGAGTTGATCTAGACGGAAATCCTGTTAAAATTAAGAATTGAATTTTTCAAAACCTTTAAATTCTATTGCGTTTTACAATAAAATCCATCAATATATATCAGTATCATTGTTACTTAAAAAAAATATCACCGTTTGAGGGAAACTTTGGGAAGTTGGAATTTTCAAGTGAAATTTCAGGAGATGTTAAAAGACGTGTTTATAAGAATCAAAACATTGCAAAAATAAAAAATGAAATAAAAATTCTACACATAGTAACTTTTCATTTTATAGGGGCATAAACCATGTGTTGTCAGAAAAATTATACAAAATAGATATATAAAATTTATATCCAATCAATAGATTGGCTAACACCAATTTATAAAAATTTCACATTAATTAATTGTAAAAAAAACACAATTTTCAATTAAATAGATTTTTTAAATATTTTTAAATAATAAAAAAATAAATATTTTTCGAAAAAGGAAAAATTAGGCCAATCAATATATTGGCCCTTACTAATGAACACATAAAATTTGAACATATCCATTCTTAATTTAAGGGGTAAAAAAAATGAGGAAATTAGGATTTCCCGATTTCTCTCTTTTCCACTTAGATGTTGATTTATTATTATTATTTTTTTTTGTTGCTACAAATCCATATCAATGCATGAGGATCATGCATAGACACGGATTTCAATAGCAACACATTAAAAAAAAAAAGACTCTTCGTTTTTTCATCACCGTTGAGTTCCAGCTCGTCTCCTCTTCGAGTCGAGATTTCTTCCCCAAATCCAAGCTTTGATTGAATAAAACCTAAGAGGATTGATTGAAATCACCTAAAGGGAAAAATCTCACAAAAATGGAGATTTTTGAGTTTTGGGTTTTTTTTTTTTTTTCCAATTCCTATCGATTTTCATCTATTTACAGATGTTTCCCTGGTATTAGGGATATTAGTGTTGGTATTAGAAACTTTATGAGAGATTCTTCTCAAAATATCTTTTAGTTGGCAATATCACAAAATATTTGCCGATATTATCGAACACATCGACGATATTTGAAAATTTTTAAATACCAATTGTGTCGGTGCCCCTTACTTGGCGATACTAATAATATCGGTGATATTATTGATAATATCATTGATATTTGGAATACTGCATTTAATGGAGAAAGATAAACATCTTCTAACTTGGGAGATTTGGAAGGCATGGTCCATCGAGTGTCATGGTTCACAATTGGAGGGCAACATTGGGTAAACTCTAGAAAATGGTGAAATTTTTTGGTGGAACTTTAGGAAATGTTAAAAGACACATGATTACATACTTAGAACTCAAAACATTAGGAAAAAGAAAAACCTGATGGGGTTTAGGCGAGCAACCAACAACATTGTGGGTTTGCTCCCTATAGGTGTGGGTTCGACTCCCCTCCCCGGCATTACCCGATGCACTTGGTTGTTGTGGGTGATTGTGTGCATCCATAGGGAATAGTCTCGCCTAAAAAAGGGGTGGGTACACATTCTGCCGTAAAAAAACATTAGGAAAAAAAATCTATGCATAATAGGTTTTCGTTGTTTAGCTGAAAAACTATGCATTGTCATACATTAATGACGCAATTATTATATAAAAATAATAATTTTATATTATTCAAATGTCATGTAATACAAGCAATAAGACAGAACCAATACAGCCTAGTTAGCAGAAGAGGAGTTTTGCTTTGCTAGGTTTGAGTGGCATCTTCTTATGAGTATTGGTGTAACATGGGTATGCTACAAGATATTGGAGGTAATATGATCTTATGGAGCAAATGGACCACATATAAAAGGAATAGAATGTGGTATATCAAATGGTCCATTGGGAGAAACAATAAAAAGGTTTAGGAAATGTAAAGATTGGATAGAGACTTGAGAATTAATAGGCCCATCGGTATTTAAGTAAAAGAACAAAGTCCTTTTTTTTTTAATGGTAAAAAACAAAATCTTCTGAGGCAGAAGACATAACAAGGAATACGTGATTAAAGTCACTTCCATGATCGAAAGATACAAAGAAGACGAAGAAGATGAGATGTGAAGTGGAGAAGATTAATCAAGAGAAACCAATATCATTAAGTTCTCTAGGTGGATGATACAAGACATAAATATCGTAGATCATAATCATCATCTACGTTTTTTATCCCAGTGAAATATTGCAAATCTCATGGGGAATATTGGGAGATATCGTGATATATCGGCATGTTTTGTCAATATTATCATCAATTCATTGGATTTTTTGCATTACTCCATAGTTTTATATCGCTAACCCGTGATATTAAAAATATTGGCCAATACAATCGATAGATTGAACACTAAGGGTTCTTAAGCAAGTATGGAGAATTGGTTTCTATAAGTCTTCATCAAGTTCCAAATTCAAGTAGAGGATTCAAGTTCAAATGCCATACCCATTGTGATTCCTAGCCAAACCACCCACCTCGGTGGGTCTTGGATTACCAACAAAGTTGCCATGGTACAACCCCCCATAATGGCTCATTACGCCCCCCGTAAAGGTCGTAAGGCCCTGTAACTACTCGTTACGCCCTTGTAAAGGCTGTAATGGCCCTATAGTGTTTCATTACAGGGTTGATATAGGTTTTTCATATTTTTTAATTTAAAAAAGAGACCGTAACAACCGTTACAATCCGTATCGTAAAGGTAACGATGGTGGCCGTTACAGCCACCGTTATTGTTACGAAATACCGTACTCCAGATTGTCGAGAGCACGGCCAAGGGGAACTTGTTCCACATTAACCTACCAATTGGGCCCCAAGTGGAGTGTTTCTCATTTAGCTATGCCTCAGGAGAATGAGAAAAATGTAGACATGCTAGTAAAGGGCAGAAGGGTTGGCAAGTGAAGTGTCTCCATGAAGATCATAAGTTGAATGTTTGAGGTTTGGGGTGTCCGCAAGAATGAATACAAATTAGGGAAGTATGTAAAAAGTACAAGACTCAAGTAGTGGCATTTCAGGAATCAAAGTTGCGGGTAGTAGAGTAGAGGCTGGTGAATTCATTGTGGAAAGGAAAATGGAAAGAGTGGGTAGCTTTAAATGTCGTCGGTTCAGCTAGCGGAATCCTAGTAATTTGGAAATCTAAATTGTTGTTGAAGGAGGACAGTTGAGGAGGGTAGTTTTTCTCTATTAGTTATGTTTTAAGAGGTATTATCCGATTTTAGATGGGTCTTTACTACAATATATGGGCCAAATAGGCCAAGTTCTAAGCAGGCTCTATGGTTGTAACTAGATATATGTTGAAGCAAATGGCAATTGCTGTGGGTAGTGGAAGGCAACTTCAATGTTGTGAGATTCTCTTTTAAAAAATCAAATGGCAACCACATTACTAGAAGCACGAGAGATTTCTCGGAATGGATAGTAAAAAACGAGATGGGTTGATCTTCTAATGGGGGAAGTTAAATTCACATGGTCTAATGGGCATGCAAGACCAGTCAAATTGAAGCTGGATCGATTTTTGCTTTTAGCAGATTGGGTTGAAAAGTTCCCTTTAGTTTATCAAAGGAGTTTACCAAGGCTAGTATTTGACCATTGCCTGATTATATTGGAGACATAGGAAGAGTACAAGGGGCCGCGCCCTTTTAGGTTTGAGCTTATGTGGTTAGAGGTGGAGGGCTTCTTAGATAAAGTGAAGGAATTGCGGCTTTCCTTCTCAGTTCGAGGAGTTGGTTTCTCTCTTTTTCAGAAATTGAAAATGCTTAAAGGAAAGATAAACGTCTTGAAAAAAGAAGTGTTGGGGATTCAGGAAGAGGAATCTTCAAAATTTTGCAAGAAATTCAAAGGCTCGATGTTTTATAAGGAGGTGCGCTCTCGGATGAAGAGAAGGCATGGAGGGGAATTTATATGGCAAAGTTCAATGCGAGACTAAGGGAGGATGAAATCAAATGGAGGCAATAATCTAGGGCTCTTTGGTTAAAGGAAGGTGATAAAAATACTAAAATTTTTCATGCAATGGCTAGTGCGAGAGCTCGAAATAACAAAATTAATGCCGTGGTAGTTGGAGGGGAGAGGGTAGAAGGGAAAGCAAAGGCATGTGATTCGATAGTACAATTCTACAAAGAACATTTATCTGATGTAGAATGGGAAAGACCAACACTTTATAATCTCAATTTCAATGCTCTTTCAAGGGAGGAGGTTGAATCCTTAGAGAAAGCAGTTTCAATTGAAGAAATAGAGGCGGTAATTTTCGATTTGGGTTGTGATAAAGCCTCAGGTCCGGACGGCTACCCAATTGCATTTTTTTCAAATGTCTTGGGATCTTGTTAAGAAGGATGTGATTGGTTTCGTACTTGATTTTTTTGAAAAAGGATTCCTTGCGGCGGAATTGGGCGCTACTTTTCTAGTGCTAATTCCAAAAAAAATAGGGGGCAGAAAGTTTGAAGGATTTTGGACCCATTAGTCTTTTGAGAAAAGCATGTATAAGGTTTTGGCAAAAATATTAGCTTCAAGGTTTCGTGCAGTTATTGAAAATGTGATTTCCAAGTCACAAGGAGCTTCTGTCGATGGCCGCCAGATAGTGGATAATGCTTTGATAGTTCACGAGATGATCAATTGTTGTAATAGGAAAGGTTTGAAGGGTGTGATTTGAAAATTGGACATCGAGAAAGAGTACAACCGTACGGATTGGGACTTTCTGGACTTCAAGTTGGGCAGTTTGGGATGTGGTCAAAAATGGCACTCATGGATTCGGGTCTGTGTTAAAAATCGGCAAAAAAATTGTATTTTGGTAAATGGATCTCCAAAATGGTTTCTTCCATGCGTCAAGGTAACCCTTTGTCACCATACTTATTTGTGGTGATATTGGGGGCTTTGAGCAGAATGATTGATAGGAGTGTGGTGGTTGGTTTAGTAAAAGGCTTTAAAGTTGATAACTCTTAGTTTCAAATATCACACCTACGGTATGCGGATGATACCTTGCTTATATGCTAGGCGGATGAATCAGAGTTAGATAATTTGTGGATGATTGTTGTTTGCTTTGGGGTGGTTTCTGGTCTAAAGGTTAATTCCAGTAAAAGTGAACTACTAGGAGTTGGTTTGTCGAAGGAAGAGGTAGGTTCTTTTGCTAGGATCTTCGGGTGTAGGGAAGGCTCCTTTCTGACTATTGACCTTAGTTTACCACTATGTATTGGGAAGCCGACTGAACATCTTCGAGATAAAGTGATCGAGAGATTTGAAAGCAGACTATCTTGTTGGAAGAATAGGCACTTATACTTTGGAGGAAGATTAACGTTAATTAAGACGACAATTTCTAACCTACCAGTATACTATATATCTCTTTTTAAGTGCCTAATATTAATATGGGCGATTAACAAGCTCGAGAAAATTAGGAGGGGTTTCTCGTGGAGGGGAGTGGAAGATAAACATAAGTTTCATCTAATGAAGTTGGAGGAAGTATGTAAACCTTGGGATCAAGGGGGAGTAGGCTTAGGGTTTTGGGAGAGATGAATTTAGCGCTACTGGGTAAATGGGTGTGGAGATTTGGGGTTGAAGAAGGTGGCTTATGGAGGGAGGCAATGAGTAGAACGTATGGGGTTCAAGATGGTTCTTGGTGGATTAACGAGTCTTCCTTGTATAATGCATTGTCTCTTTGGATAGTGGTGGCTTTGCTTAAAGACAAGGTTTGGGAAGGAGTGGGGTTTTCCTTAGGTAATGGTGAGGGGATTAGATTTTGGGAGGATGTTTGGCTAGAAGATATAAAGTTGAGGGAGAGGTTCCCCCTATTAGCGAATATATCATTAGAGGAAAATTTGTTTGTAGCTAAATGCTTTTCTTTTTCAGGGAGAGGATGTTATTTGGGCTCCTCCTTGTAGGAGAAACTTAAATGAAGAAGTAGAAGAATATTGAGTTTGTTGGTTGTTTTGAGCAAGTTTTGCCCGATGATTTCTTAAAGGGATTCGATGATATGGTGAGTAGAAAAGTCCGACAAGTTTTCAATCAAATCTTTTTATCAAAAAATTAGTGATGGAATATTTGTTACTGAGGTTAGCCATAAAGCTTATCTATGGTGATGTAGGGCTCCTCTGAAGGTAAGCCACCTTGGCTTGGTTAGTGGGGAGAAACAAAGTGCTCACGGTCGACAATTTGTGCAAGAGAAGTATGATTATTATGAACGTGTGTCTAATGTGTTTTCAAGATGAAGAATCAATGCATCATCTTTTTATTCCTTGCGATTTTGCCAAGAAAGTGTGGGATGGTTTTCTTGTTAGATTTTGAGTTCATTGGGTAATGCTAGATTTGATTGTTTCTTTATTTCGGTCTTGGCATGGAGGGGGCAAAGGGAAGACAGGAAAGAAGATTTGGTGCCTTTATCTTCCGGTTGGGATTTGGGTTCTATGGAGGGAAAGGAACAATCAGTGTTTTAGAAATCGTAAAGGAGGTCTCGCGGAGTCATGCTAATGCAGGGGCATTTTCACACCGGGCTCGAGTGAGGTTGCTTCTGGGATGCAGGGGCACACTTGAGGTGGGTGGCTCGTGTGAGGCGGGCCCCATCCGTGTGAGGCGGTACCCATGTGATTTGGGGCCCACGAGGGGGGTTCGAACAAGGTCCTAACCCATGGGATGTGGGGCGTGAGCTATGAGGTAAAGGGATCGATTTGCCATGCTCTATCAGTTAGAGCTTTTAGAGCAAGTGGTTAATTGTCCTGCAGCAAATTAGTATCAAAGCGGGAGGTCTCGTGTTCGAGACTCCTCACCGGGGATGATTAATGCAAGAGCATTTTCACACCGAGCTCGAGTGGGGTTGCTTATGGGATGCAGGGGCACACTCAGGGTGGGTGGCCCGTGTGAGGCAGTACCCATGTGATTTGGGGCCCACGAGGGGGGTTCGATCGAGGTCCTAACCCATGGGATGTGGAGCCTAGGCTATGAGATAAAGGGATTAATTCGCCATGCTTTATCAGTTCGAGCTTTTAGAGTAAGTGGTTAATTGTCATGCAGCAAATATTAATGCAGGGACATTTTCACACCGAGTTCGAGTGGGGTAGCCTGTGGGATGCGGGGACACACTCGGGGTGGGCGGCCCGTGTGAGGCGAGTGGCTTGTGTGAGGTGGTACCCACGTGATTTGGGGCCTACGAGGGGGGTTCAATCGAGGTCTTAACCCATGCGATGTGGGGCCTGGGCTGTGACGCCCCGTCATTGTGGTCACATGTGGGCGGGGCCTAAGGGCTTGGGCGAGCTACTAGTGGTTGACGGGCTACTGTGCTGGCAGGCTACCATGTACGTAGTGGGGGTTGAACTTGTCCCACATCGGAAGAGTTGTCCGAAGTAATAGTGGTTATATGTGGGATTTAGCCTTCAATAGTATAACGCGTTTTGGGGGCAACCCTGAGAACAAAGTCGTGTGCCCTTGGGCAAAGTGGACAATAGTATACTGTTGGAGCTGGCCTTTACAAATGGTATCAAAGCCGAGGACGGCTCTGCCCTAGGTGGGGGATATTGTGACGCCTCGTCACTGTGGTCACATGTGGGTGGGTGCTGATGTGGGCAAGACCTGAGGGTTTGGGCGAGCTACCAGTGGCTAGCAGGCTACTGTGTACCCAGTGAGAGGCGGAATCTTGTCTCACATCGGAAGCGTTGTCCGAAGTAATGATGGTTATATGTGGGATCTAGCCTTCAATAGTATAACGCGTTTTGGGGACAATCCTGAAAACAAAGCTGTGCGCCCTCAGACAAAGTGGACAATATTATACTGTTAGGGCTGGCCTTTACATGGGCTAGGAGATAAAGGGATTGATTTGCCATGCTCTAACAGTTCGAGCTTTTATAGCAAGTGGTTAATTGTCTTGCATCAAAGTGGTATTAGAGTGGGAGGTCTCGTGTTCGAGACTCCTCATCGGTAGTGATTAATACAGGGTCATTTTCACACCGGACTCGAGTGGGATAGCCTGTGGGATGCGAGGACACACTCGAGGTGGGCGGCCCACGAGGGGGGTTCGATCGAGGTTCTAACCCATGCAATGTGGGGCCTAGGCTATGAGATAAAGTGATTGATTTGCCATGCTCTAACAGTTCGAGCTTTTAGAGCAAGTGGTTAATTGTCCTGCGTCACATGCAAGATGGCTATAGAGCTAGTTAGGGTAGATCGGTTTTCTGATAGTTGGGTGGATGTGTAATTTTCTTTTTCTTTCCTCGTCGCTCTCTGTATTTTTTAGGTTTTTGGCCTCTTTGAAATAAATCATCATCGTTCAAAAAAAGAAGGGGGAGGGTCCCAAGCATGAGAGGACCACTGCTCCACTAGGTAGATGACTAAATTTGGGAAAGCCCAAGCAGTCTTGAACTTCATAGAATAACACCCTAGATTGCTGATGATGCATAACTACAGTGGACAAGCAATTGGCCCACTGATTCTTCATCTTGAAGACACATAGAGCACCAAATTCTAGGGATCAATAATTAATATTTGGAATGGCCATATCTTTGTTTCTAAGTGATCAATAAGTAATATTTTTACCGAACATGTTAGCAGCTGATTGCAAAGGAGGATTACTTGTAAGGAAACTTGCCAATGGTCTCACCGAAAAGGCTCTGTATGGCTCCAAGGCCCAAAGATGTTTGTCCAATCTCTATCTGGCAATGTAAGTATCCTCAAGGTTACCTTCAGCATTCTAGATAAAGAAGCAATCTGATCCTCTTTTAAATCCCTATGAACAGCAAATTCCATATTAACTTCCCTCCCACTCGCCTTCTCCATCATCCATGCCATCTCCACCAGTGCCTTCATGGTCAATTTTAGGGCGTTCATCATTTGCATAATCATTGCTGATGCTGATGGCCAACTCCTTATAGTTTGTACTTGGCACTCCCGTGTAATTCTTTGCTCTTGAGTGAGACTGTAAATTTGAGAATGAGTTAGCTTTTGTAGATATTGTACAATAAATAAATAGATCAAGCATTTTTTGAAGTTACCTTCATGTAAGCTGCCCATACTTTTTCTTCTGCAACAACTTTCTTACCATCATCATCCCAACTAATGCCACAGTCTGACAAAAGCTCCTTCACCGTCAAATATAGCTCCTTTAATTTTTTTTTTTTAAATGTGATCATTTGTTATTACACATACGGTTTTTTCTTTCATCCAATCCATTACGGCTACAAGGGCCTCTCTTTCAAAACTATTATCAAACTTACAACCCAACTGGACTTGTTCCACAAGTAACTCTCTTTGACACTCATCCATGTTTGAAGTCCACCAATTGTATTCCCCTTTCATTTTGGCACCACATCATTATTTGATCCTATCTTAGCCATTCTTGACACATAAAAACAAGAGCGTACTTCAAGATTCAAATGAAGGCGTGTTCAAGATGCAACTATTGAAATTAAACAAATACGAGCACCTTAGTTCAATATCGAATTCAACGAAATATTCTTACATTGCCATATGAAATTGGATTCATTTCAATTCAATGTAATTTCAAAAGAAACAATAAATATCAAGGGTGGCTATTATTCCACATCCTATCTACTTATTGTCCCTGTTGCTTGACCAATCACCCATCTCCATCTATGAATGCCCTAGGATCTTGTCCAAACTTAGTTCCAACTTGGCTAGGTTTATCACCTCATTCAATGATCTCCATAAACAAGTGATTGCTCTTAAAGCATCATCTCAATTCACTACTCCAAATGAGCAACCATTTACATATTTGCATCTGCAAATCATGCCATTGAATTCTGGTCTCATTCCTCCAGACACTGCATGTTTGGTTCCTTGCAATACCACAGTAATGTGGTGTAAAACTCACATCATTACTCCTTGCCACCGATTGGATAAACCAAGCTGTCAAATCATAGTAATCCGGCGGAATTACCATTGACTTGGATGGGTGGAGGTGCGTTGATGTGTTGTAGTTTTGTGGGCCCACCATGATGTATGTGTTATATCTACACCGTCCATCCATCTTGCGAGATCATTTTATGGAAAGAGACAAAAAATGAGGCACATCCAAAGCAGAAATTGACCACACCATAGAAAGCAGTGGGGATTGAACGCCTGCCATTGAAAACTTCCTGCGGTCCATAGAACTATTGGATGAAGCTGATATTTGTGTTTTCCCTTCATCCAGGTTTGTGTGACCTCATGAACCGGTTGGATGGCTAATAAACATCTTGGTAGGCCATAAGAAGGTTTCAATGGTGGGCGTCATTGTCCCACTGCTTTCTGTGGTGTGGTCCACCTGAGCTTTGGATTTTTCTCATTTTTGGGGTCATGTCCTAAAATGATATTTCAAAATGGATGGACGTGTGGATATAACACATATTAGGTAAGTTATATCCAAATGTATCTAATCACAGTGAGTAGTTTACATGCATTAATGCATATCCAAGGTTGAAATTAAAGCTGCGAGAGTGGTATTACATACGGCTTTACTTCGGACTACCATGGTAGTGATATTCATTACCCATTTACACAACATTACAGCACATTAATGCAGTAATCGCTAAAACAAACAGGCTATCAGAGGCCATGAATCATACGACTGGTAAGAAGGAAGGGTTTGCTTCATATATTCCTACCTCTACTGGTAATCAAACTTGTTGATGGATCATTTTCCAAAGCCATTGGAAAAGGGACTTATCAACTTTCTCAGTGATTGGCATTACCCTCAGTTGTGCACATTCCTTTGTTTACATCAAATTTGTTATTTGATAGTACTCTAACTAACAACTTAAAAAACATAGATCTAAACTCTCGAAGATCTGAAATTCATTTCCTTCCATCTCAAAAAAGAGAAGGAAGAAAGAAAGAAAGAGAAGGAGGAGAAAGGAAAGACTGGAAGAAAGGAGAAGGGAAAGCTTTGGATCCATTATTGTCCCCAATATCATGTTACAATCTATAACATGGTAAATAGAAAGTAAAGAGAAGAAGAGAAGAAAGAGTGTGTGAGAGATGTCTCACAACTCTTTTTTTTTTTTGAGAGGCAACCAAAGGAAAACTGCAAAAGTGGGAAACAATACAACGAAAGCAAAAGTGGAAAAAGAAAGACAAGTAGAGCTAAAGGTCCAATAGGGCTACAACGATGCAAGGATCCAAGTCCTTCAAACCAGATGCCCACTCGGTTATCAAAGTAACCACTCTTCGACAAATACGATCAACCGATTCAGTTTTGTTGTCAAAGCACCTCATGTTTCTTTCTCCCCAAAAAGCCCACAAGGAAGCTATTATTGCCAAATGCCAAACCGCATTTCCTTTCTTTCCCACTCCAAAAAGGATTAGACAGAGGTTGGAATCACCCAAGCTACATTGAGAGTCATATCATAAGGAATAACTCCCAAATCTTTCTCGCAAAATTACAGTGAAGAAAAAGATGATCCATTGATTTCGTATCCGCCATGCATAAGAGACAAATATTAGGAAAGCATCATTCATCTTGTACAAAGATTGTCGACTTTAGCATCTTATTTCTTCCCACAAACCACATAAAAGCAGCCAGGGGCTCCCTATTTCCAAAATCGAAAGTTAATATTAGAGGACAGAGGAATGGTTGACAATTTCCTACAGAAGGACGAAATCGAAAATGAAGCTGATTTTTGGTCTCTCCATATCAGCCCGTATGCTTCCGAACAGGTGCCGCTAGCTTTAGTCTCTCTAAGAGACTAATGAGCATCTCCACTTCCTCATCATCAAGCCCTCTTTGACAAGGCAGAACCCATACAATACCTCTTTCAGAACTAGAGAAATAGTTGGCCATCATAACATTGTTGTCGGGAGCCAAATTGGCTAAGGACGGGAAGGCATATCTAAGCAAGCAGTCTCCCAACCATAGATCTTCCCATAATCAAACTCGGGCACCATTCCCCACCAGGTAGGAGACCTCTTCTTTGAACCTTGGGGCTACTGAAAAAACCGCTTTCCAAAGGCCGAAAGCTTTGTAGAGTAAAGAGTCTTTGTGTCCACCATCCATCTAGGGTGGTTCTATGCTTACTAGATAAGACTACTCTCCACAGGCGGTGTGTAAATTTATTATTTCTAAAAACTTACCCTAAACAATGTTTTGGTGCCCTGAGGAAGTGTAATAATATGATGGACGCACATTCTCTACTACCATCAAATTGCTAAATGGACAATCTCCATTAACGCCTTTTGACGTTTTCCCTCCAGCTACAATTCCATGCTCGAAACAAGTTGGGGATCAAACAAGGTATAACCATGCCGTCTAAAACAAGTCCAACATTCTCACCAGGCTTCTAAGCCAAAGGCACAATCCATTAAGGGGAGATCGACAAAATTCGCCATTCCTTAAACACAAGGGACATGCATTAGTTATACAAAGTCCATATGCCTTTGGTGATTGATAATGGGAACCGTATCTTTACGAACAAGCCACACAGATGCCTTCACTTTGGGAGGACCCTGAGCCTTCCATACTCTAGCGATAGGAGCAGGTTCAAGGTCCATGCCCCCACTATATATAAATGAATAAAACAAGTCAACTCCAAACCTTCACGAACTAGTCCTTGTTCACAACCCCAAGTGTAGGGCCGCGATGTAGTAATAATCTCGGTGAGACCGAGGTCGAATCCACAGGGACTAATCTCGTATGTTTCTGAAAGTAACTAGAACTAGAACTAGAAGAAGATGTAAATCTAAATCTGAATAATTGGAAAGAGTAATTGTGAATGATGTAATTAAAACTTATGAATTTAAAGGTGGGAACTAGGGTGCCAAGGATCCACTTGTAGCTATTGGGAAGCTACCTTACTTGATTCAAGAGATCCAATTAGAATCAAAGTCCTATCTTATCCAATTGGAAAGAGAGATGATCAAATCTCTGAACGTCTCATTGATCTAGCCTCAATGGAAGAGGATTGTGAAGATTTGCAAGGGATTCCGTCACCAAACCATGCCCAGGAGACGATAGCCAACAACAGGATTTACCAATCCCACTATCTCAAATAAGAAAAGAAGATATTCAAAGCTATCGCGCAGTGTCTACTGTAATTTGAGTCACAATAAACCATTGAAAACTGAAAATATTCCTTAAAATCAACTAGAAATCAATAAAGTTCAACATAAACATGAATCAAAGCGAAGTAAACATCCAATCACGCTACAAGCTTCACCTCTTACCCTAGCTAAGAGATTTAGCCAACCATAGACATGATTGAACTAAAAACTCTTAAATAAAATATAAAAACAAACTAAGGAAGAAGAAGAAAACACTTGACGGCGGCTCTCCACCCTTTTGCTCCACTCCTTAAACCCAAGAAGATGCCTAGAAACATCCTAGGAACTCCTATTTATAGTTGGGGAACTCCAACTTTCGTACCGAGTTGGAAAAGTCCAGAAACCGCCTCAAATTTACGCAGTCCGTGCAAAATCCGCGTAACCCTCGACTAGTCGAGGACAATCTTCGACTGGTCGAGAGTCGCGCGAATTTAGAAGATAATGTTGCCGGAGTTCGAGCCGAGGTTTCCTAAGCTAGCCGAGCCAGAGCTTAGGCTAGTCGAGATTCATGCAAATTCCTTTTTTTCGCTTCAAATCTTCAAGTCTCTTCATTCCTCACTTGGTTTCCTTGGATCTTTGGCATGTGAATTCTTCAATCTTGGTCTCCTAAGATCCATCCTTTGCCTTGGTGATTCTTGAGCATCAAATCCATGCTTTTAACATTCTTTTTAAACCAAGCTCTCAGATTCACCTTGCAACACAAACATGTATAAAATATAATATTAAGCAGTATCATGTTCATAAAACCAAGATATAAATAGGGGAAAATATGCAATATTTGACACTCAACAGTCCTCCGCTGCCGCCACCTATAAATCTAACTCGGGTTAGGACATGGCTTGAGGAGTTACCATGCAAGTTAAATGAAGTCAAAGAATTCTTCTTCCATGAGATTATGTCAAGGTATGTTTCCCAAACCACCCTTTCCCTAGACCCTAACCATGTTGAAGAATTGTGAGATCGTTGCCTCGCTTTGGGAAGCAATTGAATTGAGTAGACCCTAATCTTGCCAGGGAATTGATCATTCAAGCGAATGAATTAAAGAATTCTTCTTCTATGAGATTATGTCAAAAGCACGTTACCCAAACCAACCTCTCCCCAGAGCCCAACCATGTTGAAGCACTAGGAGATTTTCACCTCTATTCGGAAAGCAATTGAATAGAGAATGGGGAATTCGTGACAAAGAGGCCTATTGTCGCACCAAACTTTCCCCAAATTTTGATTCAAGAGCCATTTCCAACCATAAAGAAACTCCCTTTCGGAATTCTTCCCGTTGAAAATTGCTTTCTACATTCCAGAAGCCCTATGTTAAGCAAATGCTCTAGTAAACCGCCGTCACTTCATATTTGGAAATTATAGCTTCCTTGCATAAACCGACTTTTCCATCCTCAAATCTCCATAGCCACTTTCCCAATACGGCCTTGTTCATTACCTCAAGATTTATTTATTTTTAATCTCGTCACCCTTATCTCTTGGTGGAATTTGCTTCATTTCCTTGTCATAGGAAGTCCCTTTGTCATAAGAAGTCCCTTTGCGATGTCTTCAAAGTCCAACCTACAAAAGGCTGAGGTTGGGCATCAAAACATAGACATAAAGAAGGTGGGCAGTGTTTTCAGAAGTCCAACCTACGTATAGCTGAGGCTGGGCATCAAAACATAGTCATGAAGAATGTGGGCATATTAGCCAACACGGCCCTAATAAGAGTGATCCCGTGGCGAAAGCTTAAGTATTTGCCTTTCTAGGCCAAAAGCTTCCTCTTAACTCTTTCCAAAACCTTATCCTAGAGCTTTTTAATCGGTTTTCCAACACTGTAGAATGCCCAAATCTAGAGATGGGAGTCACCCCACTTTGCATGCAAACATTGTTGCCAAGCAATGGACCTCCTCTTCACCTAATCCAACTCCCATGATTTTAATTTTTTTAAATATTCACCTTCTACCAAATATTGTTTCAATTCTTAAGATTTGACACTTAGCCTTACTAGCATCACACAAAATGAGCATGTCATTCGTGTATTGAAGATGGGAGAGACAAATCCGATCCTTCACCAAGAGCTCGCTTATAAGATCTTCTCTAATCACACTATCTATCAGTTTTCTTAAGGCTTCCACCAGCATATGCAATGGTTACAGTGCACCTTAGAGTTAGTGTGGGTAAAGGTGCTAGGCGCACTTGCCCCTATAGCACTCAAAATACCTAGGCACACCTGGGCACATGCTTGGATATTCCACATGCAAGTTATAGAGCTTCCCACATTTGACAAGCGATTTCCTCCGACAAGAAGGGCTCCCCACCACTGAGTCACCGATCACAAAAAAGTAATCCGCCACAGATATGAAGCGGTTGGGAGCAAGCCACGCCACCCTGGGGAAAAGATCTTGCAAGATGCAATCTCCACACCATATGTCTACTAAAAAATGAATGCGACGACCATCACCCAATGCGAAAGCAATCCACCTACGATTCAAAGCCGAATAGTGTACTTTGTTTTTCCCTTTAGTATAAGGTTTTTTTTTTTTTTTTCCAATTGATGTAATTAAGGGCCTGTGCCAGACCACAACCTGGAATGTATTTTTTTCCCCAAGTAATGAGAACCCCTTGAAACTTGAAAGGGATATTTGAGTGCACATCTTGTTTACAATAGAGTAAACAATATCAAAATATGGTTGAGGTTTGATAATTTTCATAAACAGTTATTGATCTTCCTATTATGAAACCAGACTAATTCTACTAGTGGGCCACACATGGAGTCCAATACAAGGGCTTCTGCTTCCTCTTCACCAATAATAAGCATCTTGTGGTCACATAAGTGTTGTGGGTATTTGCCACATCACAACCTGCATGACATTTTCCTCCCCTACTCCATTGTGCTACCTCATAGAACAATCAAAATAGGTGATTTGTATTGTTTTCTTTGTCCTATTATGTATCAATTGAGTTAAATCCGAACAATCCTAAACCAAATTTTTATGGCACAGATCTTTTGTATTTTCACTCCTTCCCTCAATTCATTGTATGTCGGAGGTCTGCAACCCATCCATATTGATCGATCACTTTCTTCAGTGATTTGAAATTACTTAAACTTTGGACTCAATTTTAACTCAGTCATGATTCAGACATTTTGTCTTCATTTATTTTTCTTCTGATTGATCTAAAATAATTGCTTTTCAAGAGTAATAATATCTGACCCCTCTTGTGGCCCTTCTCTGAAATTGGTCATTTGCACGTTTAAATATTTTATTTAGATGAGAGGCTTACTTTATCAAGTTCTAATTGTGTAGGGACTCCCTTCGATGATTTTTTTTTATTTTAAATAAATCCAAAAGGATTTGAATCTTAAAAGGTAAAGCATTCCTGGAAACATCCCCATGACTGGAGGTGTTAAAGATCCTTTCTCCATTTCCTTTCATTCCATCTCCCTCTCGGACTGTAAAAAATAGGCACTGCCCATCTAAATAAGCTCCAAATACCTGATGATGTTCTGTGAAAAGATGCTGAGAAGAAGCCCTTTCTTTTAAACAGTGTTCTTGACTTGGAAATTGAAGCAACACTCTTTTTTATAAATTATTCATTTACCCGATGTCCAGGAACTACCTGACCCTGTTGTTTTAGAAACATGTCATTTGCTGAAGGAATTATACTTTTGCCATATCTTGCAATTTACATTACATATCTTGCTATTGCAGCTACTGAACTTGTTACCAGATCTATTCAAGTGATGATGAATTCAGGATGCGAAGAGGTATGTCACTGTTATGTTACCTTTAACCTGGTAATTTTTGGGTATTTGTTGCTGAATTCCATCATACATGTGGAAGGAGTCTGAATGGGTGTAAATTAGTCTGGGTTGGGCCAAACAGGCTTTCAGGCCTGGCCCACCATTGGTTGTGCTGGCCTTGGGCTTGATATTAGGCTGTCAGGTCAGGCCTGGGCATGTTTGTAGGCATCATCATCATATCATCATCATCTAACCATTATCCCAACTAATTAGGGGCCGCTACACAAATCCTGTTATGCCATTCATCCCCATCTAGGACCATGTCCTCAGTTAAACCATGGGTCATCAAGGCTTTTCTTACTACATCCACCCATGTCCTTTTTGGGCCCTCCCCTTGCCCTCTTAGAGCTTTCAACTTGAACCAACTCAATCATAACTGGTGCAGTTCCTGGTCTCTGTTGCACATGATCAAACCATCCAAGTCTACTTTCCCCATCTTATTATCCATTGGTGCTACTCCCAAGTTCCATCAAAATGCATCATTTCTAACTCTATCCTTCTTCTTGCCACTCATCCATCTCAGCGTCCTCATTTCAGCTATACTATCCTATGAAGATGTTGCTCCCTATTGTCCAGCATTCTGTCCCATAAAGCATGGCTGGTCTTATAGCTATCCTATAAAATTTCCCTTTCAGTTTGAGTAGTACACAACGATCACATAAAACTCCAGAGGCACATCTCCATTTCTTCCAACCAGCTTGAATTCTATGGGCAACATTCTTCTCAATATCTCCACTTATGAATTATTGACCCCATGGCCCAAGGTATCGAAAGTGGTCATTTTGGGAAACTTCTTGGTCAGCAATCTTGACCTTTTCTACTCCTATTGTGACTAAAATTGCATTCCATATACTTTATTTCAGTCCCAATTAATTTTAAAAGATTCAGATTCTAAAGCATTCCTCCATGGTTCTAGCTTTGTGTTTGGCCCCATCCATCGTCTCATCAATCAGAACTGTCTCATGCAGAAATGGTCCCTCCCTCCCTCCACACTGGCTCACAAGAGTTTTATGGCCAATGTCAGCTCTCCCTCTCTCCCTCGCCCTTCATTCCCTTGGAATGCGCACCATTGACTCATATTGTATTACAATACTTCAATTTCTATCTTCTAGGGACCCCTTTTATAATAGCCCTCCACACTTTTTTTTTTTTTCCAAAAACAGGATATGAATATAAATATCAGAAGAAGCATTACAATATTTCAGGCGGCACCAGGATCAAATGAAAAAACGCCCAGGCTGCCTATCATATCCATATACAAAAGAAACCCACCTCCCCCAACCCGAGGCATGATTAAGTGTTGGCCTCTCTAATCGCACCCAAACCAACCTTGTCTAATATGAACATACCTCTAATACAGCAAGGTAAATCATTTACATCCCTGATTAGAACGTTCCTTTGAATCATCGCCCCTTCCCTAGCCAAACCGTCAGCTGGCCCATTTCCCTCCCTAGGGATCAAGGAAATAGTAAAGTTGCTTCTTTTTTCGAGTCCCTCGATCCTTGCCAACCAATATTTCCACTTCCACGCAGGGCTGGAAATACCCCTAAATGCATCCACCACAAATTTAGAATCAGATTCTAACATCACCTGCAAGAATCCTCGAGAGACCCATAACAACATCCCGTCGTGAATTGCACCGAGTTCAGCCCTCCACACTTTTACCACTTGAAAGTCATCCTCTATCTTAAGATAAACTCAAGCTGTTCTAGTTGTAGACTGGGCCCATAATCACGGCATGGTAGAAATGTAGAAGCTAGTCGAAGTGTTTGGTTTCTTTTGATGGGTGGGTAAGATATTGTGGATTCTGATTTGTAGTTATCATGTGACTTTTTTTATTAGGTAACACTGGAAGCAGAGGTCACGAACAAGGGTGCACTTGCTTTGTACGGCCGTCTCGGATTTATTAGGGCGAAAAGGCTCTTCCGTTACTACTTGAATGGGGTCGATGCTTTCCGCCTTAAACTGTTGTTCCCTCGCCTGGACCTGGACCTGGACCCCTCTATGCTAATGGCATTAAACAAGAGAGACAGCCATTGCCATCATGATCACGGCCCACAAGATGATTGTTCTCAGCACTATCATAGTTTCTAATTCAAGCTTACGGGTTATGTCTGTTTCCACCCATAGATGAATTATTTGATCCTCAACCAAAGGATATGCACGGCATACAAGGATTTTCAGTTCGTACAAGTGGAACCATTGTTCAGTGATCAGACCATTGGTCCATTGTGACCTATTGTGGATAGACCATCCCCCCCAAAACCCTCAGATTTGTTAGATCCTAGCTACCAACCCTTGGCATTTTTTTCCAGTCGAATTGTAACTTTTATCTATTTTAAACTGTTTATTTGCAGCCACAAATTGAAAGGCTGGGATTGTCCCATCGAGGAGAATTTTTGGTGCATGGTTCATAGACTGAGGGGCATAAAAGGGGTCACTTTATTTGTTTCTTTATTAAAGTAATGGTAGCAAGAAGTAAACATATGTACAGATAGTGTCTATGTTCTAGTTTCAAGTGTTTCCTTAAATTATTACTAGTAAAATTGGCATGTGAACATGGAAAGGGTGAGTGGTTTGCTAAGTCATGAGAGGGGTGTAGAAGTTGTCGATAAAAAATAGGTTATTTCAGGAGGTTTGCTAAAATACATCCTGAAATATGGTTACACTATACATGATAATGTCAGGGCTGTGTAGCCTTTTTGGATCTTGGGTCATGTTCAAATGATCTAAACCGTTTATATGATGGCCTTACCTTGGATGGGAATGTCAGATTGTTATTTAATTATTTTCCTTCATACGTACGTCTCCTTAATCGTTGATTGTGTTAGCCGGTTGCAAGTTCTGAATGGAAGATCGTAGGTATTACTCATTTCTATGGGTGACGCCAAAAAATCAAAACCACTCGTTTCTATGGACTATTTATTAATCATGATGACTATTGGTGTGTAGGCTGTGGAATATTAGTATTTTACAATTAACTGTAAACCGACAGTTGGGGAATTTTGGTACGTAATTTTTTGAATGAGAGTATGGTCACGTGTGACCCACCTAATGAATGGTTTGGATTATTCCAATGTGCAAGTCATTGATATGTTTGGGCTGCCAGATGTACCCCACCGTGCTAACTCCCGATGCTATATCTGAAAATATAGCTATTTACCAGGGACTGGTATTTCCTCTGAAAATTTCTAGTGGAAACATAAAAATTCGGATGTGCGGAGGAATGTGGTGTGTTAATTTAAGGTCGTGGGACATTATGTGTGGGCATGGGAAAGGTTCGCAATGGCCAGCGATTTGCCCTTTCATTAATGGGCCTGAAAGTGCATCTGGGCCCTAGAAGGTCATCAATCGAGCCTCCATATCCATCTTACTTCCAAGATGAATGGGATCGATCACCTTATATGCTACCTCATTCTAGAATCACCCCCATCAAATGTTTATAGTTATTCGATTAAGACTCTGAGGACCTGGGCAAGGTTTGGTAGGACTATTTCCAGATCATGGTCAGTTCGCCCATTTATTCCATCAATACTTTTAAAAATTATATTTTATAGCAAAATGTTTTTAAAAGGTCAGATAATCCCATTTAATTGGTAAAAAAAAATGCGAATTAGCCTATTGGTAGGACCTTTTAGCATGGTTTATTTTTGGTAAATGGCCCATATATGGCGAGCCTCTTCTGATGAGCATTTTGAATCCCTTCAATTTCTTAGTTGGAGCAACTATAATACATGGTCATTTTCATCATAATCTAAGCATTAACCCAATTAACTTTGGTTGGGTAAATGAATCTTGTTCCACCATTCCACCTGCATAGCCTGTATTGGGATGGGCTCAAGTACCCATTGGGCATACCCGGGCAATTGACACCTACGAATACAGTAAAGTGGCTCTGGATGGGAACCTCTCTATTGATGGGTGTCCCAACGGCTCTATTTGTAATAATTCCCATTCAACAGAAAAGAAAAACAAAGATACCATTGCATCGAGTGATGAATGCCGTATAGGTCTGGGAATTTTTATTTTTATTTTTTTACAAAGATTAGCTTGACTGCTCAACTAGAGAGATCCCTTGTATGGTGTCATAGGTGGCGGCCTTCCCTAGGTTGCCCTTGCAAAGAGAGATTCTCAAAAAAGATCTGACCCTTTCACAGCCCAACTGGTCACTCATTAGTGGGCCTTACAGGATGGTTGAGTAATTTGGACAAGGATCAGAACAATCTCAGCCATCCAACTGGTCTCTAGATGGAAAAACAAAATAAAATATTATATAATCAACAGTCCATTGGGAAAATCCCACCAATAAAATGACAGTGACTGATCGGAGAGACTTTTCACCACAGCCCACCATAAAATAATAATAATAATCTGGATAGCTGAAAAGTGGGGCTCATGTACGGCTTCCCAGTCAAAAACGGAGATGATCTCTGGTTCATCCAGTAATAAACATAGGTTAAAACCACTGTTTAAACCCGGACTGGACCTCAACCTTTTTTTGTGCTGGTGAAACAATCCAACAGCTAAGACCTGCTCTGGCACATTTCAACCCAGAAATCTACTTTAAATATAAAAATGAACTAACAAGGAACCTTCTGTTAATGTAATGATTAGATTATCTGATTTTCAAGTGGGTTTGATCTTTAACTTGTATCATTGCATTTTTTTTTTTTTCTTCACAAAGTTATCCACACAACTGTCCAGGTTCTATTGAGACCTGATCAGCTTTGGCTGGCCAGTGCTGGTCCAAACCAGCCCAACCGTCCGGTCCGGGTTCTAAAACACTGGCTTAAACCAAACTGAGCATATCATGCAAACGGGAGATTAAAAGAAAACAAGTAAAAGCTTGCTGGAACTGAAACCGACAAGGGCCCAAGACTAAAGAATGACAGCCGCGAGAACCCACTGGAAACTGAAATATTATTTACAGTTCCGTTGAAACTTATCAGTTATGAGGCTGAATATTCCTGGACCGCATGTAGCTCAAAAGCTGTCCCGGCAATTCCGCCAGAAGAGACTGGACAACTGAGATTTCTCCACCTGCAGAGAAGGAGATTCTAGTCAATGTTTCCTCCCAAAAAAAAGGAAGCTTATAATATAGATATGAGCAAGAGACAGGAAAGCTGGTCCTGAAATCAAGTGTAGAGAGGAATTCTAGGATCCTCAACCACATGGCATCTATGTATAATATCCTCGAAACTGTGCGAGCGGCTTGCCGGTTTGATGACCAAGATGTTTTTCTGATGGGCCCCAAATTGGATGGACCATGCCTAAAAGCATCCCCCAAATGGGACAAGCACAATTCTTCAATCCTGAAATTGATGGTCAGGAAAACAAAGCAGCAGCAATGGGATTCAATGGAAAATGGCTAAATTGAAAGGCTAGGAACTTTGTATCAGAGATTTTGGAGCATGGTCCATCTATGTCGAGGCCCATAAGATGTACAGCATGGATCACTAAACCATGGCCCCACTTGCAAAAAAAAAATCAAGCCCAAAGATGCTACATGTATCCTTTTCGGTTGAAGAGCATATACTCACATTGGCATCAGCCTACTATTATTACTTACCCTGTACATCCCGCATTGGAACGAACTGCACGATATCACGTGTTGCAATTCTTCCGGCTGAACTTTCTAGTCTATCTCCTTTATCCGCATCCAAGACCTGCCAAACAACGAAAATTAAAGGAATCGGACAGTAAGAATACAAGTATCCGATGCAAGTTGGCAGGGAAATGAATTTGCAGGCATAGAAGTTGTGCAGTGAGATTAGTAGGGTTCTGATGCTTGGCATAAAAAGTTGTCCTGCTGCACACCAGCAGGGCCCAGGGTTTGGTGGTCCGACAGGTTACTCTGATAAAGCCCATCATTGACGGACAGTGCTGTGAAAAAGAACCTATCCCAGGCCTTGATTTGGATGGGCTTGGACCTATTCGGTTGGCCTGTGACCAGGGCTTGGCCCTGGCATGTAAGGCCAGATATACAAGTAAGAAGTGAAACAATAACACATTAGGACTACAAGATTAAGAGAAGAGTAAAAGTATATAACATGTATTGATATTTGATATACAAGTAAGAAGTGAAAGTACAATAAAAAAGAAAGTAATATTCAGTCTAATTTTTTAAAACAATAAAATCTTTTGAAATTTGCCAAAAAAAAAAAAAAAAAGAAGGTGAAAATACATTAAAAATAAATTTGCAACCTCTAAAAAAATTTTGAGACAAACCAAAAAAAGATCTACCAGTACCCCCATAGAAATTTTGGAAGAAAAAAATAACAAAATACTCAAAAAATGGCTTGAATATAAGAAAATAATTTAAATCTAGCTGTAAATGGTAGATCTATTTTCAAAACAAACATATATTAAATTAATCTATCATTCATATCATCGAAAAAAAAAAAAAAATCAGAAAATGCACAAAAAATCAACCCGAAAATAGAAAAAAAAACGTAGAAAATATTTTTTTTAATCAATGCAAGTATGAAATCATTAGATCCATAATACTACAAAACTCCTTAAACAACATAAGGACAATCTAATTTAATTTTTTTTATGAAATTTTCAGAAAATTCCTGCGTAAATTATTAAAAAAAAAAAAAAAAAAAAAAAAAAAAAAAAAAAAAAAAAAAAAAAAAAAAAAACCAAATCAAGATCAAATCAACCACAACTTGATCGAACTGGTTTATAAAATACTTTATATGCGATTCTGGTTCCAAATAGCATACACACACACACACACACACACACACACATATAGTTGGAGGGAGAATCGGAGAGAGAGTCAGAGAGAGAGAGAGACTCTCTTTCCAAATGTGTGTGTGTGTGTGTGTGTGTGTGTGTGTGGGAAATGGTACCATAAGGTTGACCTCATGGGAAGTTCCCATGAAGTCGAGCTGTGTCGGCCCCACCGTGATGTGTCAAACATCAACACCGTGCATTTGATGGGTCCCCTTTAGGTAATGGGATATCCCAAAAATCAGCCGTATATGGAATTTAGGTGGCCCATACCGTCTAAAACCATGTGAAGACATGCCTAAAACATATAAAAGCACTTGGTGGGGCCCACCTGAGTTTTGGATGTAGCTGAAACTTAGTCTGACCCCTCATCCAAGTGGGACACACACAATGGATGTACTGGATTTGTGAACCACATCTCAGTGGGCCCAATAAATGATTATGAATGTTTTAATGGGAGGGTAACCCCTCTCAACTGTTGCATGTGGTGTGGTCCACCCACGTCATGGATTGACTTTATTTTTAAGCCTGTGGCCCACCATGGAATGGTGCATCTGGCTGATGGGGTAGATGTTCGACACACATCATGGTGGGGCCCACACAACTCAACCTCATGGGAAGTTCGCATAAGGTCGACCTCATAGTACCATTTCCCTGTACACACACACACACACACACACATTTTTTTGTATTTTTGCAAAACCGGGCCCAGAGCTTCAATCCTTCAATTTGATGCAAAAAAAAAAAAAAAACTGCTTTCAATCTTCGAATCTGACCTACATCTTGTCAGAAATGGTTTTGAAACTTCTTCACTGAATAGAAAAATATCAAAACGAGAAGAAATAAATGAGAAATAGCATAAAAATGAACCGATTGAAGACTTTTTATATCCATTTCGGCTCAGAAATATCGGTGCCGGTAAGGCGCGATATAGGATAATTTTTTCATAACAGGCCGATATGGTCCTGCATCCTGTATTTGTATCCAGCTGATACGGGTACGATATGGCCATATCCGCCCATTCGATATCGATATTCATACCCATGCACCAGCCTGCCTGGCCCATTGCCACCCCTACCTATAATATCCGGAAAAATACATCAACGGTATGAGGAAAAAAAAAAAAAAACATAAAATTTCGGTGGTTAGGATCTTGCAATCTAGACAATTTCTGCGCAATCCATCATCCATGGTCGCCCCCATCAGATTAACAGTATGGATCACCAACACAAGTGACCTACATATATGGTCCAAGCACATCAGAACCATATAATTGCTTAACAAATACATATGCATAAGTATCTAAAGACTCGATAGCAATGCCTAGATACAAAGGGAAGGAATGTAATAGGGAATAGCATACCTCCATTTCTTTGAAATCAGCCCCGCCAACCCCAACTATGAGAATTGATAATGGCAAATCAGATGCCTTTACGAGTGCATCTTTTGTTTCTTGTACATCTGTTATTACTCCATCCTGAAAACAATTTCATAAAGCTTTAGAGAAAAAGCAATTGAACACCAAGATAAAATATCAGGATATCTCTTTTACCGTGATTATCAACAGAACAAAGTACTTGTTTTGGTCATTGGCGACAGCATGGCTAGCTATTAGTGCTGCTTTGTTGATCACCGGTCCGAAAAGGGTGGGCCCTGCAAATGCCACATTATGGAGGGCACTCGCATAAGCAAACAGTACACCTTCGATTCCTTCAACCTAAAAGCAATCAGGTGTGGCCAGTAAACCTTCCATTATCTAAATCAACAGGTCATCAGGCAGATAAATTAAGAAGAGCACCCACAACCTTGAAATAAAATATGCTTCTTTACAATTCAATAGAGATATTCAAATCAAAGAACTGTCCAAATGCAACAAGGCAGATACCTTCATCGCATAAAATGTGTATCCAAATTATAGTTATATGAAGCGTGAAGCAAATTAGCAACAGATTCGGGTATGGGAGCAGGGAACTATCAGTTTCTAAAAGTTGGGAACCATCGGCTTCTAAAAGTTATCTAGTATAAAAGGCTAGGAAGTGGGAGCAGGAGCAGGAGCAGGAGCAGGAGCAGGAGTCTGAAGCAGGATTCGAAGCGGGACCAGCACCTAGTATGAAGAATCCTACAACTAAGATCCAAATGGCCACAATGCCACCAATAAAGTGTTGGGGTTAAAACCCCATCACTATGCTAGAGACTAAGAAATCAATATTCCACATAGGGCTGTGCTCAAGTAAAACCTAGGCCTGAGCATGGTTCGAGCCTGAGTCTGGTCACCCACTTTTGTCAAGATTGAGGCTGATCACTTGGTGTGATCCATCATGCTTCATATACTACAAAAATGCTCTTGAAACTGAAAGTATGCCAGGGCAACAGGCTGCTAGACAAAGCCCAACCCAGCCCAATTAATAAATGGCTTAAGTTTTAGGCCTGAGATTTGCCCTTGGGCCTAATATTCCAGGACAAGTACGGCCCAAAGCAGGCAAGCCCGGATGAACTAATCAAGAGAAGCAATGTGCTCCACACTGTAAATTACTATTTAAGAATATTATTTTATGGTTCCAATGCTTCCAGCGACAGCCATCCCAGATGAACTAATCAAAATACACTTTGGTTTGGTTGATTGTAGTGGACCCATCAAAAATTTGAGGCTACCACTATATTTGAAAGGGTGTCAATGGGTCAGCCAACCTGTTGGGTTTCAGGTATGGCACGTCATGGGCCAGGCTCAGCTATAAACTCCTAAGCCATTTGACTCGATCCAGTTTGGCAAGGCTGGGTGACCACCATGATGCCTGATATTTCAGGCTAAGCTCAGCCCTAGAATGCTTGGTCCATCTCTGGCTTGGGTCAGGCTTGGGCTGACCTTGATATGGCCCGTTGACACCCATAACCTTAGAGCTAGCATCATCCTGTTCAACCTCAACTATTTCTCATAAAAAGTAAATCTTACTGGTCTTCACCTCAGATTGGTCACTGCTTCCATTCAAGTTGAAACAGTGAGAAACTGGACCATCAATCGGCCTTGCTCCAAAACCCCAAGCAGGAAAACGCTTGTCTGAATCATAAAATTGCAAGACCTCTCCAACATCTAAGATTGCCTGCAAAATATTGACAAATAGATGTAGTCGGTGAGGAAATATTGAAACCAATTTTGGTTTTTGAGGATTCCCCAAGCGATAAAAATAAAGGATTACATAACTTCAATAAGAAGTGATAAAAACAGAAGATCACAAAACTTCAATAAAAAGCAAAATAGCAGAAACCAACTTCTCACCCTCTGATATGCATTCAGCCGGCCAGAGGGGTCAATGTAATGCAAGGAATCTGGGAGCCGTGGATTTCCATTCGAAGCTGATAAACAGAGTAGTCATAAGTTAAGGTAGCATCATTCCAACTTCGAAAAGGAGTTCAGTCATCAACATTAAAAGAAATGAGAGGTTGCATGAAGATGATTAAGAGTTTCGCAAAGCTAGGACCCATTGCATGTTTATTTATTTAGCATTTCCAACTTCAAAACAGAGTTCAGTCGTTGACATCTTAAGAAACGAGAGGTTGCATGAAGATGATTAAGATTTTCAGACAGTTGGGGGCCAATCCATTCATGAGAGACACATGTATGTTGAGATTCAATGACCTTTGGCCCTTTCTTCTTCTCTAACTTTCCACTTCTCTTATACCAAGTGGTCCACCAGATGAGTTGATGGGCGTGATTTATGTGTTGGGGCATCTTCAAGTTGGCCCACCCTGATGAATGGCCTGGATCTCACACACGTGACACATCACCCACACCATGAAGAAAAACCTCAATCATTTTCAAGGAAATCCCTCACAATTTCTCCAACATTAAATGAAGAAAATCTACCGCCCCACAGGCTATGCATGCATGATACCTGTGAAGTCAATAGCCACCATGAAGTTCAGCTCACACCCGCTAGTAATATAATCCAAGAAAGTGGATCCATCACGTTCAGAAAATGATTCCACAAATAACTGACCTTTTAATACCTGAGAAACAAATTCCACATTCTAGTTACTCAAGGAAACTTGAGACGGTAATTACAACAATTGAGAGACTACTACGGTCCTTGTGGAAGTAGAATTTGGACACCACTCTCCTCACGCATGCCAATATGCATATCCGGAAGATCATCATCTGGCCCACACATTTACCAGAAATAAGAACCACTGGCCAATTTTTTAATAGCCCATTCTTATACAGTGCAGACCACCTGGTGCCTGGATTCAGCCCATTTTTATTCCACAAAGCATACACTGGGACCCACCAGATGATTAATCCAGACCTCACACACATAAGTCAAATTGGCATATGTAGGGAGTAATATTCAAAATCCTACTCTAAAGAGCAGGCATTGCATTTCTCAAGAGTGGAACATTTTCTGATCCAGATTATCGCGACCTTGGTGTTGTAATTATGTCCAACGCTAGTGGGTAGAAATAGGTTCTCTCCAATTCCGTCACTGTGAAGCTTTTCCAAGTCCCTCAGTGATTTCTGTACTTTTCTGTTCCAAAAACAAGCCTATAAGAAAATTCAGAAGCCCAATAGAGATCAATAGCAATCTAGAAACAGATGCAGAGCAAATAAGGAAATGTCCACTTACCCAATCATATCATGTTTCCCATTGCTGTTGAAGTTAAAGCACTCTATAACTAATGGGTTGTCCTGGCTTCCAACTTGTTGAATGCTCAAAACTACTGGCTTCCATGTTGGATTGAGATCATTCTTTTTAACTTCTGTCTTGCAAATTGGAATAGGTGCCCCAGTCTCCATAGTTCTAGATATCATCAAGAAAGGGTCCTGGAAGAGAAAAGGTATTAGATCACACACAATCACAGGACCAAATGCCTGCTTTGACAAAAGATATCTCAGGAGAAGCGTACACTTTTCGAAAAGAGATCCTTATTTTCGAGATCAGTACACCGTAATATCATCTCTACCATACTTTTTGAGCTAACACATTCTTCAGCCCGGACAGTCAGCTCTCCTAAATTTCGGGACTGACTTCCGCCATGTTCTTCTCTGTGCCGAAGATTTAGAGTCAAGGATCTAGTAGATTTAGTGACAATCTGCAAAAGAACACCAAAAATAAAATAAAAAACACATGCCAGTAAGTGAATAGAACAGATTTCTAATGGAACAGATTGAAGTTTTTAAACAGGGTCACAAAAGCAACACATATTTACTTGATATTTAGTCCAACCAAGGTATTCAATAATGGTAACGGTGGTCATAACGGCTAGCCTTATAACCGTTATGATACGGCCCCCAAACAGCCGTTACAACCATGTAACGGTCAAAAAATTTTCAAGCAACAATATTTATTGGCCCATTACAGACCATTTTTTCAAATCAGGCATTAGGGCCGTATCAAGTAACGGGCACCACCGTTCCGTTAACATAACTGTTTTTTAATACCATGCTCGAAACAGGTCCCTTTGGAAAAATGAATGTTAGAAACCAGTTTTTTTCCCTGAAAACAAGTTTTTTTTTTTTTTTTTTTTTTTTTTGACATAAAAATAAAATTAAAAATTAAAAGAAATAGGCTCACAAACTTGCACTTTTTATAAAAGCAAAATAGAAGAAAAACACAAATCAAGAAACAAAATAAGGGATCTGTTCAATTATTCAAATATTCAATGGCTTATTAAATCCAGCCCCCACAGGCTCCTAACAACACTAAGCAGAATATTTTTTGGAACAGTCACCAGAAGACTAGGATTGTTAGGAAAGACATACCTCAGACAGAGTACAGCTAGCCTCTCCAAGGAATTGCTGCTCCTCCAACTTAAGTGCCTAAATAAACTCAAAACAAATTATAAGCTTCAGTCCTGGAAATTATCCACAAGTTATTTATACCTAGCCATAGCTGATATAGATGAGAGTCATCTTCAGCATACTTTTTACTTCAAATGGTGAAAATTTCTCAGGGCAAGAGTACTCAAAATTATCCATCAACAGTATGTATTGCAATAGTCTATGTCAGCATAAGAAGAAAACAAGACCAATACAATCCTTACTTAGAATCATTTCTCATGTTCATAAACACATCGAAACTTCCAGTGATGAAGCTACTTTCATAATAAATGAATAAATAAATCCATGATCACCTTAGATGCCAAACTTTGTTCTGAAGCATTGTGATGAAAACGTTTGAATAAACGAAAAGATGGAAATGAAGTCAAGTGGCCTCAGTGCCCTCATCGTCCTGAAAGAAAACATATATCCTAGGGCAAATAGAAGTATCCTAGAATGAAATACATATTAGTTCTTCTAGAAGACTTCCAGGTTGCTAGCTTGCTAGTGAAGGTTAAGCTTCAAGACTATATGAGAGGTATGTAGTTTCCTTGTCCCTCTCTTTCCTTCAATGATTATGAGATTTGAAACTATCTCCAACAAATTGAGTTGGCTCCTAGTAATCTAGCCCCTGGGAAATGGATTCCATAAACGAGGGGCCAAATTTATGTTTGGGTACTGGAAAAGCATGGGAAATGAATTCACAAGAGAATCAATGCCGAAAATTTGGCCCTTTTACAATTACCATCATGGGTTGCAAATTTCTGGGAAATGGATTCCATCCAACAGTCAATTTTTTGAACAAGGATAAAAAGGCCTCTCCTCTCCCAGCAACACTTTCCTATCATCCAAACATAAAAACTGGATTTCTGAGGATAGCTTTGCCAGTAGCCAAACACCATAGAGAATCTCCTTCACCAGAATCTATTTCCTGGTAAGAAATTAACAACACCTTTTAAAATTCCAGGGAGCCAAACAACACCTTGGTACACACAAGAGTCAACAGATGTCAATAAACTAAAATGAAGATCTATCTGTTATCACTTACGCGGTTGGGGTAACCACATGGTCCCCCGTGGGCGTGTATTGGTCAACACATTCTGGGCGCTTAAAAGCTCTATGAAGTTCAAAACCAAAAGACAAAGCGCATCGCTCTCACTACGGTTGAAGTTATTCGCCACACTTTTACTCTCATCTTTTCCTACAAAAAACTACCAAGTAGCAACTAGGGTGGAGACAATTCAAAAGGGGAAGGTCGATGTCCGGCATGAGGCCAATCATAACACTTTTGCCAATCTTCCATTTAAAAGTTGACCCCAAAATGCTGGGAGAAAGGCAAAGATGATGATTTGCAACTGTGTATCAATGACTAACAAGCATGCACACCAGACACTAGGCATGTGCACTTCCCGATATCTTATTGGTGGCAATAATACCTACAGACTATACATTCAAATTCATCTCATGACATAGGTGTATGAAGAACTGAGATTCAAGTTCATATAATAGAACCGATGACGAACACAACAGGATAACCAAACTACCTTTACTGGCACATTGTGAAATTGAGTGTCGATATCATACACCCGAAACCTGTAAGAAAAGGTATTTGCTCAGGGCACATAATAGTTATAGTAAGCAAAAGAAAGCACCTGGTTTGTGAAAGAAGAGTGCTTTAAATGCAATACCAAAATCATCGAAACAAGTGAAATAAGCTAAAATCGCATTTGAGTATTTGACAGAATTATCGAAGCTTACACCAAATGTTGCACAACCTCAAAGTGGTATGTAACAGTATGTTTTGCAATCCATACAGGATTTAATGAATTTAATACCACTTCAGTACGATCAAGCTCTTCAAGCGTTCCATCTCTTCTTTTTGTATAAACAACTGCCATGGGGTCACTCTACAAAGACAACTGAGCTTATTGAGACAATGAGTTAAACCTGAAATGTAACAATGTAAAAATACCATTGTCCTATAATGGAACATGACCGCATATATAGAAAATGATGACTAGAGTAAATTATTTCAAGCATGGACTCCAAAGTATAGATGAACAAATAATTTGACCAAACTGCAAGATCAGTGATAAGTTCCAAAATGGCATAGTGAATTCAAGAAAGCAAATAACACAGTTCCAAAAAATGAAAAGAGACTGTAAATTCAGTACAGTACTGGCGTTTAAAGAAAATGCATGGCACTCTAAACCACCTTTGCTCAATCCACAACGTTTAAAAAATAACACATGGTATAAGAAAGTTTCCAGGATGATCAAGAAGGTCCAAGTGAAGATTGCATATTTTGGTAACAGGTCCAAGCCCTTCACTTGAAAGTTGAAACACAGGTTTTCTGATGCATCCAGGCCACGGATACCTCGTGGACACTAGGGGCCCCACTTGAGACACATGGGAAAGATTTATCCACCATATATGCATCCGATTGTACAGTGGGGCCCATAAACCTGAGCAGATAGTCCTATATAGTAAGCGGTTGGACTCTGGGACTCACAAGTCCAACCAGGTATTATTTTGGGAATGTATACATGAACCATGAGGTCTATCTGAGCCTTGTATAAGTCGTAAACCACCCACAGGTCCATAGAGTTTTGTATAGGACTCTTTTAGTAAGAGTTGAATTCTAAATTTAGTTTCTTTAGATTGTTTCCATCCTATTGCAAATTGATCAGGATTATGCAAGTATTATGTGGGCCAACAGAAAGCAAGCCAAGAAGAACTTCTAGAGGATTCTTTCTAGAAACGTCTGGCATTGTATTCTTACTAGAAAACAAATATATAGAATTCAGATTTAATGAAAGTTTTGATGTTCACTTAATTATGAGTGTTTTTGTGTGTGAGTTCTAGTTTTGTACTAGAAGGCTGTTGACACTGTTCTGAACGTGACACATTCTTTAGTGCTAGATTATCAATTTTGTGGCAATGAATTGGAGAATTTGATCTTAGAATAGTACACATTTGCAATTTAATCAATTAAGTTCAATTTCTTCTATTTCGCTAACCGCCACATCACTTTCAAACCACCTTGTGACATGTCTGTTGGCTATATAGATCAAATATAAGAGAATTAGATTCTACACTCACAGTTATGGAAAACTATCATGTTGCTTTGAAACCGGATTACTCCAACCAAATTGTAGAACTCCACAAGCTGAACAGTGAAGAGTTTGATAATGAAGATACACCGTACACGTGATAATGTGAAACTCTTATCTTCAATGTTGCTCATTCCTCTTCACCTTTCTTGTGATTATTCTAATCTTCCTTGTTTTCTTGCATTTCTTGGTGATATTTCATTTGTGTAGATGCCATGGTAACAAGACATTTGGATATAGAATTAACAGCAAAACAAATTCTTGCACAGAGAAGATGACATAACTATCAGAGCTTTGCTACACACACGCGCGTGCAGAATAAAACTTGTGTACATGCCACTAGAGCTGTATACGAGCGGAACCGAGTCGAGCTTGGCACAGCTTTCGGCTAGCAACCTATCCCAGCTGGAGTTCGGCTGGGCTCAGTCCTCGAGCCTGACTGGCCAGCTCGGCTCGGCTCGGTCAGCAGCTCAAGGCAACTCGAGTCGAGTGTTTTCTTTTTTAGTTTTTATACGGGCAGGTCCTTTTTTTTATATTATATATAATATAAAATATAATATATTAATTAAGTTTTATATATAATATTATATAATTAAGTTATAACTCAAGCCGAGCTAAACCGAGCTGAACCGAGTCAAGTTCAGGTCGAGCTTCAAGTCGAATCGAGTAGAACTCGGACCAGCTCGAGCTCGGTTCGAAATTCTTTCAAGCTCCAAAAATCAGCTTGGCTCGGCCCAAACCCAGCTTCCAAGCTGAGCCGAGTCAAGCTTATCTAAGCCAAGCCAAGCTTATCTGAGCCAAGCCGAGCGAGTTAACCAAGCTAGCTCGGTCTGTGTCCAGCTCTACATACCACGCATTTGCCAACATGGCATGTGTGTGAAATTTAATCCATGCATCAGGTTAACATGTTTTCACAAAAATGAAATTTGGTCTAATCAGCATATGGGTCCTAGTATTGGAAACAGGTGGGTGTGTTAGAAAACTTCAGTCAAGTTTTTTAGAGCCATACATTTGTTTTGCAAATTGTGGCCCAGATGACTAGTGGATCAACCTCATTCTTGGGCTAAGGCATCAATATATGGATTGGATCTCAGACCTATGGTGCCATACTAGAGTGTAGATGAGCTTTATTGATGAGGACATCGTGCACACGCATGCCCGCACGTCGTCCACACGTGCACACACACCACAACCCCTACGCACGTACGTATAAAGGAGGGCCCCACCGTCGATCTGGCTCGATAACGACGTCCAGGGAGGGCCTCCTAGCTAGAAGACGAAGTTTTGATTCAAAAAAGTGGGCTCGATAGTCAAGAAAAGCCCATCATGGGATCTCATGATCGTGGCCCACTAGTCGGATTAATTTCATATTTTAGATTTTACTTATTGTTATTATTTAAAACATCATGAACGCTTTGGATTTTTTTGTTTGGTTTTTATTTTAGTTTACTTCATCGCCAAGTAAGAGGTTGCGCACATGGCGTGAGTTTAGCGGTATAGGATTTTCCCTATAAATAGGCACCCCTTGTAGTTCTTTTGATTCATCGAAGTTGAATAAAAATTCCTGCGTAGTTTTTCTGCTCTCTGAGTTTCTAAGTTGTGGAAAAATTAAAGTGGGTGCGAAGCCCTCCCTTTTCGAATAGCTGAGATTAAAGTGGGTGCGAAACCCTCCCTTTTCGAAGGGTTAACTACCGTGGTGCGAAACCATGTTTATCCTCATCCGCCCCTCTATCTTATTTCATCCTTCCCACCACTATCTTCGCGCCCAATCCGTTTGTTTTGCAGTTGTTCATCCCTCCACAGTCAGTTTTCAGAATCTGGCCCTGCACGAGGGCTGAAACTTCAACGGAGAACCACGCCTAGACCACAGCCGGGATCGACGTGAGATTTGGAGGTTTTGCAACCCCAGCCTGACCGACCAGGGCCAAGAAGCCGATTCGAGAAGGCGGGCCTTCATCGCACGTGCGGCCAGCCCATCTGCGCACATGCGTCAGCCCCGAGGCACCGTCTGCACGCGGGAGCTATTTCTAGGTCAAGTTTTTCTCTTGTTTTCCTATTTTCATTCCTAATTTTATCAACTCTAACCCTATATTGCCATAAATCCCCTATTTCTATCTCTTTTCTCACCCTAGGGTTCCTTGATTTGAAATTGGTGAATTCACTGGATTAGGGATTGATTGTCATGCGTGTGTGAATGATTTCTATTTCCCTTTTAGTATTGTTTGGTTCATAATTTTTATTGATCCAGCCCTAACGTGTGTAGGCCTGGACCCAAATAGATTCGCCTTAATTGAATATTTGGACTTTTGTGTGGGATGTAGAATTTGTGTAATTGTTTATGAACTATGTAATCTTAAGTCTGAAATCTTGCACATCATATCTGATTTTCATGTCCTGCATCATTTATTGCACATGTGTGTAGGTTGAGCAAAGCTCTAACTAACGAATATTTGCAAAATGAATCATGTTGATCATCTAAATTTCCAGATCTTTTATTCTCCAAATCTAATTCACTTTTTTTTTTTTAATCCATAACAAAAGTTTAATAAAAGAGAAAAATATAAGAAATAGTGGCATTTACTAATAAATTAACGGAATAAGGTAGAACATTGAAGAAGTTAATGTTATGTGGATAAGATGGCAGATTGCATTAGGAAAGTGGCAAAAGTAGTCTTACGAGTATTTAGAGGGTTACGGGTTTTAGGGAAGTGATGAAATCATAAAAGAAGTTTTAGAAGTATCTAGAGGGAAAAGCCACTCAATACTCATACAAGGAAACATGGTGGTGGAATGATAAGGTTCAAAAGGCTATTAGGGAGAAGCTATCTTGCCCAAGGTCAGGCAAGGGACTAGAAACAAGGATATTTCAAAATATATACAAATGAAAAAAAGAACACTAAGAAAGTAGTGAGGCTCAACTTGTAGAGATGAGAGAGAAAGGGTAAGGACGATCATTTACTATTTCAAATTTCATGGTAGGTTTAAATGAGGTTTCAGCATTGTTGGTTTGCAAGATATTGATTGTGTCTATCTCTATATAGCAATGGTTTGTGGGTATAATAATATAAATGTGCAAGTTAATCAGGATAAATAATTCAGAATATTTGATGGACTTTTTAACTAGTGGTTTGCACCAAACAGGCTAAAAGAATCTCATCCTGTCATTGCTATCTCTAACAAGATCAGATTGAGTCTCATTTTAGTTATACTTTGATTTAGTGTCAACTCGTTGATTATAATCAACCTATGTAATAGAATATTCAACAACGCTTGATTGTAATCAACCTATGTAATAGAATATTAGACAAAATTTGATTGTAATCAACCTATGTTGTGGAATATTAGGGGCTGTTTGCTGTCTTATTTACCTGTGTAAATCTTTGAAAATAGGTAATAATTAATTACCAATGAAATTACCACATCATTTTCAATGCAGACAGTAACAGTTGAATGCTAAAAACATAGAGGGGAGCAAATTTTATGTGGGGCCCACTGTGATGTATGTGGCCTATCCACACTGTTCATCTGTTTTGCCAGCTGATTTTAGGGCCTGAGCCCAAAATTTAGGCAGATCCAAAGCTCAAGTGGACCACACAACAGGAAATAGTGAGAATTGAACACCTACCATTAAAAACTTCTTGGGGCCCCCAGAAGTTTTGGATCAAACCGATATTTGTGTAATCCCCTTATCCATGTTTGTGTGACCTTACGAACTGGATAGATGACAAATAAACAATCTTGTGGGGCTAAGAAGAAAAAACTTTTCAACAGTGGACATTTTACGACCATTGTTTCCTATGGTGTGGGCCACTTTAGCTTTGGATCTGCCTCATTTTTGGGCTCACGCCCTAAAATGTTTTGTTAAAACCAATGGACTCACATACATCACAGTGGGGCCCAGAAATTCAAGTCAGTCTTTTTCGGACAACTTTTTGAGGCAGAAATACACATCAACTCTCAAACCACGGTAAAAAGAGATAATGTGATATTTACAGGGTATTTACATTGGAAATGGTAAATCAAACACTCCCTTTGACAACACTTGATTGTAATCAACCTATGTAATAGTCTATTACATAGGACCTGTGGGAGTTTTGTGCTCTCACTGCCAATTCCAAGCCCGGATAAAGGAGGAGGGCTGCATCAGGTCGGCAGCCGGCATCAAACTTATGCCATAACTTCCATCATGAATCCGAAGTGGATAAGGATTCATGTAGCTAACACCATTAGTTGGGATAAGGCTTGGATGATGATGATGGAGGAAGTGTGGGGACCTAGACCATGTTATTTAAGAGAGATGATCAGAGGAATCAGAGGGTACCAATTAAGGATGATTAGATCAAGGGAAGGTAGAGAAGCTAGTTTCAGAATGTGTTAAATGATGATCACTCAAAGAGCTAAGTAATAGAAGGAATCATATACTAAAATGAGGCAGAACAACATTGATACTTTAGGAGGATTGGGATATTTGAAGTAACAGAAACTTCGAGAAAGATAAAGAGATGAAAGGCCCTAGGACCAGATGGTATACCAAAAGAGGTTTGTAAGTGCACAAGAGATATTGGTTTATTTTTGTTGACAAAGATGTTCAACAAGATTGTAAGATTGGAAAAAAAAAAAAAAAAAAAAAAATGGAGGAAACATGACATGGGACCTATTTATAAGAATAAAGGAGACATACATGCAACAGTAACTATTGTGGGATTAAACTTGTACTACGAAACTTTGGAAGAGAATGATTAAGCAAAAATTAAGGCATAAGACATGTTAATTGTCCTCATCTTGAGTATGTGTGGACCACATGTGGTGTCCACACATGCCAAGTGTGGTGATAAGTGGATCCCCTTAAGAGTGTTCCACTTCTTATGCTTGGGTTCCATATGTTTTGGGTTAAGTTTTCGGCCCATGGGCCTTAGTTTTTGTAAGGGATTAAGTAAAAGGGGCAATTTTGTAATTAAATATTATTATTGTTAGCCCTAGTCTAATAATACAGGGAGAAGATAAACAACATTATGTTTTAACAAGGAGATAATTGTATGGGGGAAATATTATTCTAGGGTATGTGGGAAGAACTAAACATTACCAGCCCTTGTCAACTGATTATGACACCATGAGATGGTAGCGAGAAGAATTTCGTGCTGCTAAATTCCTTTTTGGTCTTTGCCCTGATTTTGAGCCTGCTTGGAGGTAGTGAGTTTGCAACTACTACAGAGGCATTTGCCATGTTCAACGTGCAATAGTGTGAACACCACAAGCTCACTTACCATTAATCAATCTACACTTGTTTCTTCTTTTAGTAGAGATGGGAGGAATTTATGGTGACATAGTCATGGTCAACAATTTGGTGGTAGATATTCAAGGGCAGGTCATTTTGGTGGTAAAGATATTTGGGGAGGACGTGGTATAGATTCTGGTGGTATGTGTGGCCAAGGTTGTAGACATCGATGGTGTTCTTGCTGTGGACTCCCTGGTCACGCTGTTGATACATGTCGGAATCTCATTGGCAAGCCGGCCTGGACTAATCAAGTTTGAACTTCTGATGACAGTTCTAAGGGATATATAACTAAGCATATCTCCCTCATTCCAGCACGAGTACAAAAGTGATTCAGTTACATTATCCATGGATGAGCACACCAAACTACTAAAGGATCATTCGAATCAAACATCTTCCTCCACTACTACTCTTGATACATCAACTATGTTATGTCTTACTTCCTCAGAAAATGTCCCTTAGATTATTGATTTAGGAGCTTCAGACCATATGATCAATGAGTTTGGTATCTTGTCTCAGTTGGATAAATCTAGTTATATTTCCTCTATAATATTGGATGGTGACACTTCAACCCATGAATCTAGGTTAGGTACTACTCATCCTTCTCCTTCTCTTTCATTGTCATCATGTTATATATTTCTAAATTTCCTTGAATTGTTATCAATAAGCTAACTAGATCCTTGGGTCCCTACTCATGGCTCAATGGTAGACTTTGTGGGTTTCAACATTGAGGTCATGGGTTCAAGTACCCATGTGGGGTGCGTGAGTGTGGGGGTGTGTGTTAAAAAAATTTTAAAAATAAAAATATAAGGCAAACTACATCCATGAATTGTTCTTTACATTTTATTCCTCTTATTGTAAATTTTAGGATTTAAAGACAGGGAAGAGGGTTGGTGAAGGACATGAAGCGGACAGTCTTTGTTTGGACAATGGAGTGACTGGAGCTACGTTACAGAAAAACATTTCATCTTTTTAGTGGCATTGCAGGATTTGTTACCCGTCATTAAGTAGTTTAAAGAGTGATTACATCGTTGTCTTATATGTCCTAGTTAAGGTGTGAAGCTTGCAAGTTAGGCAAGCTTCATAGAGTCACATTCCACATTGTGTCGACAAATAGTGTTAGTACATTCTAATGCGTGGGGTCCAATGCCTGTTCCTAGTCTATTTGAGTTTAAGTAGTTCATTTCATGGATGATTATTCTCCTATGACCTAGTTATATTTAATGAAACATCTATTTGAAGTGTTTCTTGCTTTAAAAAGTTTCATATGGAAGCTAAAACTCAATTTAATGCTCAGATTTGTGTTTTATGCTTTAGATAATGCTAGGGAATGTGTCTTATGAATTTGATTCATCTCTCTCTATCAATGGCATCATTAATCAAACATCTTGTGCATACACACCACAACATAATGGTGTCCCCGAATGTAAGAGCAAACATTTAATTGAGGCTACGCAAGCTTTGTCATTTAATATGAAGGTACCAAAAAAATGTTTTGGGGAGCTGAAGTCTTTACTGCATGTCGTTTAATAAATCGAATGCCTTTGTTTGTTTGGATGGTAAAGGAACTTTTTTTCATTTTGACCTAGTATTCCTACATTATGTCCCTCCAAAGGTATTTGGCTGTGCGTTCGTACATCAACTGGATCATTCTCTTAACAATTTTGAACATAAGGATAAAAGTGCAAGAACAATTCCTCACGCAAACGTTACGTCTCCGTTGATGCTACTTTCTTTGAAAATGCACATTATTTTTCTGAGAATGGCAAGTCATTGCAATTTGGTGAGATGCCCACCACACTTCCAACAGTGCCTAACACAATACTACATCAGGGATGGGAATGTACAATACAAGTCTACTCCAGACAGTCTAAGCATGGTTACAAAGCTCCTCCAATGGCAGCCTTCATTGATCCTCATCTTCCATCTAAGATCACCATCCTACAGATTCTCTTTCTTTTGCACCTTAATAAATCTGACTTTACCCATCGCTCTTTTCAAGGGTATACATTCTTGAACTCAATATCCCATTTCTCATTTTGTCTCTTGTTGAATTATCTCCTTTTCGTAGATTTGCTTTAACTTTATCGTCTGCGTTCATTCCAAGAGGCTCTTAGTCATGATGGATGGAAACGGGCTATGGAAGAAGAGATGGTTGCTCTCCATCATAATCAATCTTGGGCATTAACTAATTTACATGCTGAAAAACATGCAGTTGGGTGTACACTAGCTAAGTATAATCTTGATGGCTCAATAGTTAAAGGCTCATTTGGTCACTAAAGAGAACTCTCAAATCCTCGGAGTCCACTATTCTAAGACCTCTCCTGTAGAGAAACTTAATTTTGTGTGAGTAATCATTGTTGATGCGAATATTAGTTGCCTTGTGTCAGCTTGTTGTGAAGAATGCATTTCTTCATTGGGATCTTAATTTTGTATGAGTCCACTATTTCTCATTTTGTTTCTCTTGTTGGATTCTCTCCTTTTCGTACATTTGGTTTAATTGTGTCATTTGTGTTTGTTCCGAGAAGCTCTCAGTCATGTTGGATGGCTATGGAAGAAGGGAAGGTTGCTCTCCATCATAATCAATCTTGGACATTAACTAATTTACCTGCTGAAAAACATGTGGTTTGGTGTAAATGGGTGTGCACTAGTTAAGTAAATCTTGATGGATCAATAGAACACTTGAAGGCTCATTTAGTTGCTAAAGAGTGCCCGCAAACCCTTTAAGTCCACTATTTTACGACCTCTCCTGCAGCAAAGCTTAACTTTATGATAGTTATCATTGTTGACTCGAATATTGGTTGGCTCATGTATCAGCTTGATGTTAAGAATGCATTTTTTTCATTGGGATCTTATTGAGAAAATGTATGTGGAGCAACCACCTAGTTTTATTACTCATGGAGAGTCAAACAATGCGTGCCACCTTGAGAAGTCAATTTATGACCTCAAAAAGTCTTCAAGAGCTTGGTTTGAAATTTTTATTGAAACAGTCAAACAGCATTTGAAACATGGCATTAACAGAGTCAAGTTGACCACTCTATTTTTGTGAAGCAAAGTGGGGGCAAGCATCATTGTGCTAGCAATGTATGCAGATGATATTGTTTTTACAAGCAGTGATGGGTGTCGATATTAACAAGCGAAAGGCCTTATTACAACAACAATTCTATACCAAAGACTCAAGTCGTCTTTGATACTTCTTAGATATTAAAGTGGCTAGATCCAAGCTAAGAATTAATTTGACACAGTGGGAGAATCGAGTATGTGATGGATTTGTTTGCCAATACAGGTTTTCTCAAGCCCAAACAAGTTGAAACTCCTATGCATCCAAATCAAAAGATTAGTCTGGATCAGGGAAACTTGATTAACAATACAGGAATATATCGTCATCCTGTTGGAAAAATGATATATTTAACAATCGTTCGACTAGACATCACATTCCCTGTGAATGTGGTTGGTCGGTTTATGTACGCCCATCGTGTTCCTCATATGGAAGCAGTGTTTAGTATACTCGGGTACTTAAATGGGGCTCCTGGTTTTTGTACAAATATAATGGAAATCTCAGAGTTAAAGGGTATTATTTAGATGTAAACTGGGTTGGTTCTCCTTTGCACAGAAGTCTACCATAGGTTATTGTACTTTTGTGAAGGTAAATTGGCTACATTGGGAAGTAAGATGCAGAATATGGCAGCTCGTTCAAGTGCAGATGTAGAGTACAGGATAATGACTCATGCTACATGTGAGCTTGTATGATTGAAGACGTCGGTGAGTGAGTTGGGATTTTAAGTTGTTCCCGTGAAGCTATATTGTGAGAAGTTTTTTCTCATATTACAAACAATCCAGTTTATCTCAAGCGAACTGCGCATATTGAAGTGTCACTTTGATACGGACATCAGTGGTGCACCCTTTCGAGTGTATCAGAGGAGGCGTTGCCGACAAAGCACTGGAGCGGAGTAGTTGATGAGGATGGACGCCGGGTCCATCGGACCCACTTTCTGATGTGCTATGAGTGCAGGAGTGGCATGACCGCACCCTGATCGCAGGCCCATGAGATGGACTTCACACCATGTCACGCGGGTGTTTTAGTTTTAGGCGTTTTTTTGTTCTTTTCTTTGTTTTCAGGGTCTTTAATGCATTGTTTTTTTTCTTGACTTATATATACACTATGAGAAACTCTATTTTATTATTGAATGAATGAGAATTCGTATGCTTTCTTTCTCTTTTACCAAAGAGATAAGGGTTTCAGAATTGGCCATTGGGTGTTGAGGATTTCACCCCGGTTTTAGATTTCCCTTCTTTCTAAATCTTCGAGGTGCAGGAAAATGCAAGAATCAATTGTCTTCTTTTCTTTGATGCCCTAGAATTCGTACTCTCTTTAATCTCAAACACATCTCTTCTTTATCTCTTTCGTTTATCTCTGGATTACCTTTTGGTTTAAACGGAAAAGAGGGATAGCTAGTCAGGAGAATCGGATTCAAACTTGATTATAGACTGGCTTATGCTAGATCTAGGATATCCTCATATCCTTAGGTCCTCCCTTTTTTTTATTGTTTACATGATTTTATACTAAAGGACATGATCCTGATGGAATGATTTCATCTCTATGTTGAGATTTGCTTAATCCCTTTGATTGAAAATAGTGAGTTTATTAATTTTATTATTTGAATCTCTTCAACCTGATTAGACATGCATTTAGGGTTAGGCCATCACATGTCCCAGCATCACACTTTATCCAAGAAAAAGTTGCTACAGAGGAAATTTGCATGCCATTGTGAGGTCTCATGATGAATTGGTGAATGTCTTCACTAACGCTCTTAAGCACACTCATTTGGATAGTCTCCTCATCAAACTAGGTATTCATGGCATCTTGCTCCAACTTGAGGGTGGTGTTGATTGACCATAATGGACAACTATGGAAATGTGTGGCCCACCTTACATGAAAATGACAATTACCAGTCATATATCTTTCCCTCCTTATCTCTTATTCCTTATGTGTTAAAGTTAAGGTTTTTAGTTAAGATGCCTTGGTTTATGTAATAACTGAAGTATAGGGGGTATTTTTGTCCCATTATCACGAAAGGCTTGATATAATGTGAGGAGAGGTGTGGAAGCTCCTACCTATTGAGCCCTCTCTTTCTTTTCTTCTTTACTTCTCATCTTCTCTCTATCTTCTTCTTCATCTTTTTTTTTAACGCACACACCCTCACACCTACACACACCAAAATGGATACTTGAACCCATGACCTTAGTGTTGAAAATCTTGTGAGTCTACCACACGTGTGGTGTGTGTGTGTGAACGAGAAACGACCAAACAAATTTAGCTCAACCAGGAGCCATACAAAGGCTTAGAACACTAAGAAATTCTTCTTACCCACCAAAATACTAGTATTACTTTCTTGTTTGCTGTAACACTAAGAAATTCTTAAGCATAGTTGATTATAATGTATTGTTTATTATACTAAATTTTTCTCCAACAAATTACTTTTTATGTTTTACCCATTTTTCCCAAAGAGAACATCTGACTTGGACAGCAACTCATTCATATCAAACAAGTTGCATCATGTAAGTCAGCACTTCAACAGAACAACTTGTGATATTGAATTTCAAAAGTGATCAGAAGCCATCGACAACCAAGTCATGTGGAGAAAAACACGACTGAAAGATAGGTGATTTTCATCAGCTGATGTGGTTGATATAATGATGACAGTACCAGCGAGTATCCAAATACAAGTAAGCCATTTCATTGCCCCATCAATGCAATTTCTGTTGCCCTAATATTCAAAAGCAAAAGGATAATCTATGTAGAACCGTGCATCCACAACATTTGCAGTAATACGGGTACACTTAAAGGCCCTCATAAAAGATAGGCACATTTGGCCATCTCATCATGTTAAAATTTCACATCTGATGAAGCTGTCCGGAAATATCCAGAATTGAGCAACCCAGCTTACCATGAACAGAATATATCATAAATAGAAAAGCATGAGCTCGAAACGAAAGCTACATTAGCCTAGATACTTCCATATCTTTCTACAGAATAACATGGCAATGCATTTAAATTTTTAAATTCAACACTCCTAGGTTGATTGTGGAACAGCCAAAAGAAGCGCAATTTATGGTCCATGATGCTTTTTCAAGGATAAAAAACGAACCTTGGAAAGCACGTCCCGGTCACGCAAGTTGGATGCAGATAGTGATAACTGTCCCAAATGTTCGCAAGGAGCCAAATCAGTATTTTACTGAAAAATGAAGACCACGAACAAAAGAAATGAACGCATACTTTTAAAAGTTGTTTTAGCCATCATTATTATACACATCCCACAGAAATGTCTTAGCTGCCAATTTGTGCTTGTGTGACATTGACCAACAGTAAATTAATTGTTTGATGCATGACCATTCACACATGAAAAGTTAAGTATCAAACTGCACGCACATGATGTGAGGAAGAAGCTTTCTTCCCCACTAAGTGCAATGTAAGATGTAGTCCAAATCAGCAGCAGTAAATAAATCATGACAAATACTGAAACCAAGCAAACTGTTTCATGCTTACTCGTCTGCCAGCACAATCTTTGAAATATTGTAATATAAATTGAAAGGTTTGGTCTACCAGTTCATGTTCAGAGCTAAATCATAATTGATAACATCTGTGGAAACAGACCTAGAGAACTAGATATTTGTCTCCATATATATGGCAAAGCAAAGATCTCTAGTCTTTCACCTTTCTATGTAACTTGATCACAGAGAAAGACAGAATCACAAGTGAGGATTAAACAATTAACAGAATGTAGCAATTGCTACAGACTGCATATTTAGCAATCCATTCAATGCGCACAAAAAAAAAAAAAAAGAAGAAGAAGAAGAAGAAGGGAGGCAAAAGCAAGATTAAGAATTTAGAAACAGTAAAACTTGTACATATTGTCATGGATTCAGTATGAACAGACAAAAGGTTCAGAAGATGCCTGCCTGCCAGGAGATCATGTAATTGGAATTGTCTGTTTATAATAGATTATTTTGATCAGCACATACAAATGGCATATTCAACTTAGCTGATATAAATGCCATTCACATCAAACAAACAGTCTTGATAGAAGCATGAAAATCTTACAAGAACCTTAAGAATTCAGTAAGCTGTGCACATTTCAATCATTTTTGAGTTACCATCCATGTCCACCTCCAAAAAGTTAGGACAGTTTTTCTACAAGACATTTTATTTGAATTCAGTTCACAGGCTTTAGAAGCAGTAGCATTCATGTGCAAGCACATCAAACAAAAGTGTCGAAATCATATCTGCACTGTTCTTACATCTCCGGAAAAGGAAAAAGGATATGTGCTACATGTGTAAAAAGTAAGAGGATTTGATGCAGCACCTATTCATCTATTGTGAAGCAGCAGCAAGGGAGTAAGGTGTTTTAAGGTACTCTGGCGAATTCATATGCAGTTGGGGTAATGACCATTTTAAAACGAGCGGAAAGCTGATGTGGGAGATGTTGCCTTGGCCAGTGGTTTGGAGATCAAGGGATCTAGAGTGAGAGAGCTGGATCTTCGAGGATAAAACTGCTGTGGGGGAGAAGCTTAAAAGTTCTATCATATCGTGGGCCTCGTCCAGAATCCGTTGGAATGTGTCCTCCAGATTTCCTCCTTGATTGATGCTTAGATACTTTCAGTAAGCCCTAGAAGCTGGTGATCGCTCATACTAGGCAGCTATCCCCACATCCCTGTGATTGGAAACTATATTTCAATGACTCGTCCTTTGGAAATCCAGGGTTAAGTGGTATAGGAGAGGTAAGAGAAGATAAGGGCTCCTAGATCCTTTCTTTCTCAAGGCCAGGAGCTATTGGCAGTGCAAAAAGAGCAGAGGCGATGGCATTAAAGAAAGAGTTAGGGTTATGTCTCCATGATCTTGGGCCCACTTATTGACGAAGGGCCTCTCTAAGGGCCCGTTTGGCCGGGTGGATTGAAAGGGATTGAATGGTATTAGGGTGGATGGCATGGATTTCTAGGTAATGATGGTGTTGTCAGTGGATTGTCTTGAGATCCATGGGATTGCTATATCCAGTCTGTTTGGCACGCCCGGCCAATTCCGGGGTTAAACCTTCCCATCCCTTCCAATCCCTCAAACCAAACACGTCTCAGGCAAATTTGAATGGATTAAGGTGGATTGGATGGGATTTAAAGGTAATGATGGTGTTGTCACTGGATTGTCTTAAGACCCATGGGATTGGGATCAAATCACCTACTCTATTTGGCACGCCCGGCCAATCCCGGATTTAACTTCCAATCCCTTCCAATACCATCCAATCCCTTCCAATCCGACTGGCCAAACGGGCCCTAAATGTCATTTTTGGGCCCAAAAAGGCAGTGATAAACCTTGGAAGGTTTCCTCTATATGTCAACAAGATTCACATCCTAGCATCTAGGTTAAACATTTTGTTTGCTCATTTTGGGAGACAGGCCAAATCTATGGCAGATTAGCTAGCAAAAGAGGGACCTCACTAGCTGTTCACATGTATCGAAGACTCTTTCCATATTTCTTGATGTATGATAATACTTCTCCGCACCCTTTATTTAATGAAATCATTATCTTTCCAAAAAAAAAAAGGATAATAGTCAGTTCCCTTACTGATGTAACAGTCAAACTAGATCTACTAAGTGGTTAACAATTCATTGCATTGTTTGCTATGTTACTCATTGTGAGCTGCTGGCAAAACTAGCCATGTAACATGATGATGCAGACCAGTGGGGGCTTCTCAGTGGAAGGCCATGGCCCGACGGATAATCTTATCAATGAACTGCAAACATCCAGTAAAAAGATACTTGCAACTGTCGACAATCAACAGGAAAAGGCAAAAGGATCCAATAATCAGATGGTTATAATTCTCTAAATCATGTCAACACCACCTGTCCATCATGGATCCCACCAAATGAATGGTCCTGATCACCAGACTGATCATGCACCACAAGTCATCTTGTGTGGAACTCAGGAACCTTGATAATCATTAAAGTGCATAGTGCACTTAATTGGTGAACTCTTCTAGTAAATGTCAAGGAAACACTATTAATCATGACCAAATGGGCCAACTCATAATTACCTAAATCGCAGTTCAATAATCCTCATTGAACTAGATTGAGACTGTTTGATCCATAGTACATTTTCAATATGTCGCACATAGCGATTTTTATAAGGTCAATACACAACTTCTTTTGAGCTCATTTGTTTTGGAAATTTAAATTAACTAAAGATGTTCCTGATTCTCACTTGCAAATTGTTGGATATGCATGGTTGCAGTACCCTTGCAATGTGTGTATGGTCTTTCCCCATGCACTCTGCAGAGTGCATGCATGGTTGCTGTACTCTAGCAGAGTGCATGTGAGGTCCCTGCACATGCACTCCAGCTGAGTTTATGCTGGATACCCAGGTGGCAGTGTATAATGGTTCCAGAATGTTGTATACTCTAGTAGAGTACATTTGTGGTTTGTGAACGTGCACTTTGGCGAACTGCATGGTCTGTGCTCACACACTTCTTGCCACATGTTGTTTGATAATTAAAAGTATTCAATAACAGTAATGTTGTCTGTAATGGCCGTTACAAACCCCGTAACGGTCAAAATTCTTTTTGAAGAAAGAAAATGTATCAGCCCCGTATCAGACTATTACAGGCCATATAGGCCCATAACGAACATTGCAGGGCCACTAGGCCCACTACGGGCCTTTTTTTCCAGAATGGCCATTACAACCACATCGCGTAATGGTTCTCGCTGTTACCATTACATCACGGCCATTATTTAACCATTTTCAGAGACAGTAGAAATGGAATGTGAATATGGTATACCTCCATACTACATGTGGAAAGGTAACTTGTCAAGTGGGATTGTCCATCTCGCTTCCCCTACAACGTTCAGAAAATGGTTCAAAGTAGAACCCTCTAATATGATGCACAGAGAAATTGATGGCTGGATTTTCTGATAGGTGTTTTTTATACAAGGGCGACCCACAATTGGATGCATAGCAGGGACAGTCCTGATTGATGCATGACCATGCAACATGTATTGTGGAGAGCTAGCCCTACCAAATTATGATTCTGCTGGCTTTAAAATATTATCTCCCCAAGAATTGTACTCTGGTAGAATGTTGGATACTTTGGCAATGTCCAAACTAGAGCGTCATGCTAGCCTATCGAACTAGCGAACTATACTTTGAATCAAGTAAACTGAAAAAAGAACCATATGAGCCTATCTGAAACAAGCTGAGGAATTCCCATCATATCATACTACGAACTACAAATTCAAACTTGAATTGTCAAACTGTAATTCATGTAACTATGGGCCAAGTATTCATCAGGACTTAGCTTAACAACTCTAACCTACAACTGGATCAGTCTAAACAAAAAAAAAAAAAAACACACACACACACACAAAAAGACCCTAACCTATTGAGCTCCTCAATCCCAAACAACATATCTATCAGAATCCAGCAATTCAATATGCATCACTGTCATCCCCCTCAATTACTCTCAAATGACTCTCCAAACAAAACAACCAGCTGCATGATTGTGCCTCCTAAAGATGGCAGCGCCTAATACCACTCGAAGAGATTTTTTTTTTTTTTTCATTTACCTTCTATGCTCTGGTAGGTAAGCCGCGATGGACCCCCATCAAAGTCAGGCTAGCCAGCTTCAATTCAAAGAATCCTTCCCGCACCCCATGATTGTGTAAGAGGACTCGAAGAATGCCACCACAATACATGCCCTCGTTCAAGGTGTCCTTTCATCGTATTCACAGAGGAGCGAACCTTACAGCAAGATGAGGTGTCCCGACCCTCTCTATTGGTTAGTTCTAACTATCCATTGGCATGACTAATTGTTCTTATTCTATTCATATAAACAAAACTCACCAGACTTCTTCGATTTCTTCTAGAGAAATTCAGTATTAGAACTCGTTTTGGGAAGAAAACTATATCATATGCCATGTGCTTAAGAGAGATTCTCATAAGCACATCTGAATATGCTGATTCACATGCGAAAACAAAAGACAGATACCTGGAAAATCTCATATAGAGATTGTAGAAGTTCACTCTCCTAAACCTGGCAAATGTAGTATCTGCCAAAGAGAGGGGTTAAAATAAAGGTGGAACCCACAGAACAACGATCAGGGTCATTGCTTTAATGGGCACCACCTTAGATGGATGATGCCCCCAAGAATCTCCCAGATTAAATGATCCTAACCCTTTAATGTTATGGCCTATTTTCTACTGGACATACACCTCTTTTATATTCTTTAACAGTCGATCTGTACCCGTAGGCCACTAACTGCTACAATTCAAATGCAGCATTTCTAATCCACTCAACTAACGGCTTCGAAAACGAGCAGATTCCAAACATTTCTTCCAATGGAATCTCATTCATTTTAAATCCAAAAACTCTTTTTTTTTTTTTTGTTACACGCACAGACACCCCCACACACTTACGCCGTTTTAAATCCAAACACTTCTTCCAATGGAATCTCATTCATTTCAAATATAAACGCTTCTTCCAATGGAATCTCATTCACTTCAAATCCAAACGCTTCTTCCAATGGAATCTCATTCATTTCGAATCCAATAATTCAAGAACGAATCCATCAGATATCTAGACGACCAGAATCCACGAACAAACACCTAGAAACAGCACAAGGCCGTAGAATTAGGGCTCCCGACACCCGAATCTGGATCAGAACAACACCAAATGCAAAATGCAGGTAAAGGGCGAGAAGAACCTCGATGTGAGCGAATAGTCCGTAGGCGCCACGAGATCTGAGAAAGCAATCGATAGCGCCCATTGCATCGCTGCTGCCAGGCTTCGAAGTAGCAGCACCGCCGCCGTTGCCGCCGCCCACGGCCTGCTGTCCGGCCTGAGTATCTGAGCAGCAATTCCCCATCTTCCGCAGTAGGAAAGGGGAGAGAAGTGAGAATCGGAATATCTGAAAAAATGACGCGTTTGGAGTGAGAAATTGGAAACGAGGGAAAACGCGTTGAATTGAAAAAACAGATTGCAGTAAATACGACTCTCTTGCTTTGTTCAGGAAAACGGTCCACCTTCTTATATAGGAGTCTAGGGCCTTCCTGGGCCCACACGCGTGTACAAGGTAACTCATATACAACCCACCGCAACTGCCAGCCTTCCGTACAGTCACAAAATCCAAACCATCCATCAGATGACCCGAGAGCATATTTGATATTTTACCAAAACCTAAATCTGGTTTACTTACTAAATGGGCAACGATATTAGAAACTTTCGGCAAGTCTTTTACATCCGTACATTTATTTTATAAATTGTGCGCGTGTGGCATGTGGACCGACTTATTCTTAAGCGTGGGACTTACATGGTGGTAACCTAGGATGGATGGATGGATGGACCGGATCTTGTACTTAGCACGTGTGTGGCATGTGTAGGAGATGCATCGTACACGCGTGTGTGATAACCAAGGGTCGTAGATCAGGAATGCGACCCGTTTCTTGCGGACAGGAATCCTCTTCCGTATCTCTTTTACGCTACGCGTGAAGCATCTGTGCTGTGGGGCCCACTAGTCATGTATGTAACCAGTCCGTCCATCAGTTGATTAGTTGATATCCTCAGTTCTAGATCACGGGGATAACAATCGATAAAGCTCGGGTGGGCCACACCAAGATGAACGATGGAGATAGGATGCCAACCATTGATTTGTGTGTGGGGTCCTGCGTTGCGTATCTTTCATCAAAATCTTTAATCAGTTGTAACTTAGGGGGATGAAATGAACATAAAGAATATAGCCTTATATAAAAATGATGCAGCCATGAATTTTGAAGGAGAAATTTTACATTTGCATGGGAGCTTTAAATCAGGTTGATGTTTTGTAAATGCCGTTTAAATAAGTTTTTGGACCTTATTCATGGATCCATAGATTCCATAGATTCAAATAGACAACATGGTGGGGTGGGCCTCGTAGAGATTAGGTGTTTTATGGCAGCTTCGCAAACACCGTGATATATTTGTTTATCCACGCCATCCATCCTTTCATTAGATCCAGAAATGAGGGACGCGGATTGCGTCCTATCCCCGCCCGGACGGTAATCCGTCCGGGCAGGGCTATGTGGGTTCTTCCATGATGTAATTGTTTTATCCATGCTGTTAAACACTTTTTAAAGATAATTTTAATGTTTGACCCAAAAAATGAGGCAGGTCCAAGGCTTAAGTGGACCACACCAGAGGAACCTACACTGATAATGACACCCACCGTTGAAACCTTTCTAAGGGCCAACGTGATGTTTTTTTTTTACCATACAAACTATTCATAAGGTCACGTAGACACGGATGAAGTGAAAACACAAATATCAGCTTCATCCGAAACTTCTCTGGCTTCTGAGAAGTTTTTAATGGTGGACGTTCAATCCCCATTTTGTGATCCACTTAAGCCTTGGACTTGCCTCATTTTTTGGTACACACGTTAAAATTATCTTTAAAAAGTTTTTAACGGCGTGGATTAAACACTTACATCACGGTGGGCCCCATAGAGCCCTGCCCGGACGGATTACCGTCCAGGCGGGGGTAGGACGCAATCCGCGTCCAAAATGAGGCAGATATAGTGCTCAAGTTGATCACACTTAATAGTAACCTTGGGTTGCATTGAATGTAGGAGTTATCTCTATTGTGGTCCGCTTGAGTGATAGATATACATTATTTTTTAGCTCATGCCTTAAAAATGGTACGGGGAAAAAGATGGACAATGTGGATAAATAAATATATTACGGTAGAGTTGGGCACAAGATGACTCGACTTTCCTGTATCGATTCGTCTAACTCGCTCAAACCTAACTCAATCCGGACTAAATGGGTGAGTCAACCCAAACCGAGTAGGCTTCCCTAATCAAAACTCAAAAATGAGTTGAGTCCGGAGTCCGAGTTACCTAGTAACTCAATCCAACTCGACCCAAAACTTGATCCGATAAGACTTGGCTCAATACAAAACTCGACTCGACTTGAATTCGAGTATGTATATATAATAAAAAATCATAATTTCTAAGTATCTATAACCGTACCCGATGCACCTGATCCCAAACTCTCCCTCCCTCCCTCATCCTCCTCCTCTTCCAAGCCCAGTAGCCACCCACCACCCTCCCCTCTCTACTCCCTCCCTCTCTCCTCCAAGCCCAGAAGCCACCCACTAACATCACCACCCTCATCTCTCTCTCTCTCTCCTCTCTCTCTCTCTCTCTCCGATTTGGTGTCAACTCGACCCAACTTGGTACTTTCGACTGCATCGGACTCAGTCTGGATTTGTCAGGGTAGACTCGGACTCAGATCAGGTCAAGCATGTTGGACTCTGTACCGATTCGAGTTGAGTTCGAGTCAAGCCTATTTAAAAACTAGATTGAGTCGGGTTAGCCCCAACTCGGTCCGACTCAACTCTATGCCCAGCTCTACATCACGATGCGTTCATTTGCACATTTCTTGCTAGAGACCGGACAACAAACGCAATCTTCTTCGATTCGTTAACAAAGCAGATTGCGTCCGATCCGAGACCTAGCAATGTATGACCAGATTTGCTCGAGGCACTATAATGTATTTGTTTATCCACACCGTCCATCCATTTTCTCATACATGTTAAGGTATGGGCTTAAAAACGAGGCAAGTCCACACTCCAATGGACCAAAACACAAAGGACTCTTGCATTTAATATTTAATGTTTCGTGCATTTAATGCAACCCAAGCTTATTATTTTGTGTGGTCCACCATAGCATTAGATTTATCACATTTTTTAGACATACCTTAGCATGATCCAAGTGAAGGGATGGATGGCATGGACGAATGGATAAATCACGGTTGGCCCCCACATGGATCTGATCAGACTTAGATCCGACTAGGTCGGACGCAATCTGCTTCCTTCATTCACAGTATATGTTCAACCGAGTGAGGCAATTGCCACTCAGCTCGGGTAATTCAGGGAAAAAATTAGCATAGTAAAAAAGTAGGGGTATTTTTGTCTTTTTGAATTTGTCAGAACGAATAGAGGTCTACTTTGATGATTTAGGTTTTTTTTTTTGGCCGAATGAAAAAAGGTGGGTAGTATGTCGGGTCTATACAACGCAAAATCCCTAATTCAGGTAAAGGAAAACCCTTGATACTCCTGTAGAGTGTAGTTGATGGTATGCCGGAACTTATAAATTACTTAAGGTTGCATACGTGGCCCACAAGTAAGTCGATTTAAACCGTCCAAATTATATTTTCCAGTTTAGATATACCACGAACCAAAAATTACGTTTATTTGAATATCTAAATAAAGGATTGCTAGACATTTATTGGACGGTTAGACTTGAAATATATCCATTGGTCCTGATTCAATAAACAAACGTCCACGAATCAGAGGCTTGGATTGTTGAACCAATGCGATGGCGACTCGGCGACAGTGGTTTCCACAATTCAGCATGTTTATTTTGAGTTCCTACACGCCATGTTTCCCGTTTGCATGTTCCTAGTACCTGCGTATCAACTGTCCTGCCTAGCCGGAGCATGGCATAGCCACCAGTAACATGGAGGGATGATACGAGAAATGGTGGAGCCATCTCTCCACCGTACACTTGGCAGGTTGATAGACCGATTGGAGCTGTCCATCTAATAGTATCTTTCATGGATGGTATAGTTTTAAAAATCAGACACATTAGACAATCCCATCCATCAATTGTTTTCAATTTTGACGAAGCTGAATGTTGATCATCCACCGTATCAACTTTTCTTCCACCGTTTATGGACGGTCCCCATTGATACATAGATTTTAACAGAGCAGATTTTTTGGGCATGGCCCATTTATGGCTGAGCAGATTCGGTGGTCCGCAGTCGGCCCCACTTGTGTGAATTGAAGGACTCGCGGATCATCCGATCATGTGTGACTCCAGGGGAATTATATGGTAAGTGGCCCGCATCTCTGCACAGTATACGGCGTTCTTAAATCTGATAAGTAGGGCCCATGTTTTGATTAGAAAGACCGTTCATGTCTTCTGTCCCACTGCTGATGAACCGTATCTTTAAAAAATACTTGATAAGAAAATTCTAACCGTTCGATTTTTGGCCTCTAGGAGAAGAAAAATTAAATGATGGTCCACAATAAACGAGAAAAATATCCTAATATTGGTCGGCTGGGATTCTCCAAACAGGGATATTTCGTGGGAACTCTACATCCACCGTTGTACTCAACAGATCAATGGCCCATATTACCTGACAGGACCGCACAGGAGTGGGAACGCCTGAGTACCACTAAAGATGCATGCAACGTCTGACTAAGTCCTGATACGCGGGTTCCTTTTCTTTTTATTTCGTAATTTTTTACTATAGACCCGACGTACCACTCACATTTTTTTTAGACCAGAACAAGACCTACTTTACCAAACTAGACCTCTACTGGAAACTTTTTTTTCAACTGCTTTACCCTAAAAATAAGGAGTATTTTTATCCAAAACCCCCTTTCCGTTAGGAGTTCACATCGAACCAATAGAACCTTGGAACTGACCAAACAGTCCGGTTTGGTCCAGTTTTAGAGTGCATCGGTTCCGGTTCCAAAAATTAAAGAACTGTTTAGTTCAGTTCGGTTCCAGTTTGAGGGTATGTAGAACCAAACCGAGCCGTGAATCTGAACCGTGGATCCGATCCACGTACCACTCACCTTTTTTTATTTGACCCGAACAAGACCTACTTTACTAAACTAGACTTCTACCAGTAACTTTTTTTTCAACTGCTTTACCCTAAAAATAAGGGGTATTTCTGTCCAAAACTCTCTTTCCATTAGGGGTGCACATCGAACCAATAGAACCTTGGAACCGACCAAATGGTCCGGTTTGATCTGGTTCTAGAGTGCATCGGTTCCGGTTATGGTTCGATTCCAAAAATTAAAGAACCGTTTAGTTCGGTTCGGTTCAATTTGGGGGTATGTAGAACCAAACCGAACCGTAAATCTGAACTGTGGATCCGATCCGTAAAACCGAACATGGAACCGAACTTAGAACTGTGAGTTGACAATATATTTTTGTTGTATATTTGCCTCATGATTTATAGTTTATAATGCACATTTTGATTGTTTTCATAAATGTATTTTTTCACACCATATACAATATCTAAATCATTCATCAAATGGATCATAACGCGAATAGACATGGACTAAATTATAAGATAGAACATGCAATTGTGCTGGATTATAAAAAGTCCAGAACCGTGGAACCGATCCGGAACCGAACCAATTTTCACGGTCCGGTTCTGGTTCGGTTCTAGGGTGCTAACGGTCCGGTTCCGATTTAAAAATTTTAGAACCGAAAGAAATGGTTCGGCTCCGATTTCACCCTAGAACCGGACCGAACCGAACCGTGTGCACCCCCACTTTCTGTACCCTAAAAATTTACTTTGGTAACCAAAGTTTTCCGGCGTAAGAAAAAATAAAAATAAAAGCCACAAGAGAGATGAGTCTACAATGCTAATTTTTTCTTTTATTTTTTATTTTTTTCTGTACAACATGATGCACCAGTTTGTTAATACACCGTCATACGCGTCCAATCCACGTCAGTATGATGGTGATCAGACCATTGATTTGTTGGGACCCGCCGTGGATGGGTGATATCACTAAAGTCTCCTGAAATGGGAGCTGGTAGCCATCTAATCTGATCCTTTTACCGTGGAATTCGTGATTGTACGACTGGCATTAAATATAGCAGTATTAATGTACATTTCATGACCCGACATGGCCAAACAAAAACTGGCACGTGTCGTCGTAATTGGCTAAAACATACTTATACGCGAGAAGAGAGAAGTGTCATGTCCGCTAACTTGCCCGATTTACATTCCATTATAATTGTGAAAGCATGACCCTTTATTTTTGACTCTAGTAAAACTAGTTAATGTATATCATGTGCATATGTTTATTGCTTACCACGTTTATAAAAATTTGCTGAGATTACATATTTATTACAAATCTACTTATGATATTCTTGGTAAGGCCTTCTCTTGTAATATTTTTAAATAGAAGGTCCTCCCAAAAATAATTAGAGAGCTTATAATGATTAAGAAGATTTTGTGAATCCAAATATCATACCAATGTCCAAACAAATTAATCTCAAGCAAAGAAAAACAAGCACGCCTATCTGGCTCAGTCCATAACTGTGCCCCAATCAGGATAGAGAAAATGCAGAAAAAGCTCCAAATATTATTTGATCTGACTAACAACAAATGAGCATTGGAGAGATTCGGGTCACCAATCAAGAAAATATGAAGAGATAGAGGAAGTACTCATAGTTTCGGGTCACCAATCAAGAAAATATGAAGAGATAGAGGAAGTACTCATAGTTGAACTTCTATCGGGACTAAGAGTCCAAGAGGTTAGAATATGATAAATCATGTTTATCTCTTGCTTCTAACATTCTTAATTATCCTACAATGAATAGTGAAAATGTCAAAGGAGGTGTAATATAGGCTATCCAATAACGTGGGCAAAGTCGACCATCACTAAAGATATTGAGCGGTAATAATTGATCAAGACCTAGCCCTTGACATGATCATCTTATCATAAAAATCTTGACATGTCTAAGCCTGGTCTTTAATGGACCATGGAGACTTTTGTGACAGATCAATGATGATAAAAAATATTTCTATAAGATGGGAAGTTTGGATCTAAGTAGATTCTTTTTTTTTTTTCTTTTTCTTTTTTGTATAATCTAAATCGCTAATTATAAAGCAATTAAAGGAATTCCGATATCCAAAATTGCGATGTAAGCACCGAGGATTCAAGATTAATAAGAAGACCTTAGCAAAGGTTACACAATCTCAACAATTTATAAAAGAAGCAATCAAGTAAGAGCTTGATATTAGCTTAGTTTTACATAGCCATTGCTTAGATGCTTCTATTATAGTACTTTAAAAGTACAAGTAAAGTCCTGTAACCTTTAATTGTAAAACCATGATCATTTAAGTTCCAATTTAGATGATTAAACCCCCCTCAATCATCTGTTCTAATAAGCTTATTAAGTATTATCATTTTCCTTTTTGTTTATTTATCTTGTTGTCTTGCAACTTGTTGATTATATGAGTATCATTTTCAAATATTAATGAAATCAGTGACAATTTATTTTCTTTAATTTGCATGTGTATCATTATTTATTGAGAAGTATATTAAACTTAAAGTGTCGGTGAAAAGATGAATTCTTAAGTTCATAAACTCACATTGATTCTCACAAGGCGAAAAGAATTAAAAAAATTAAAAAAATTAAAAAAAAAACTCATTCACAATGGCTAACCCTATTCCTTTCATAAATTACTTAAAAGGAAGTGCAAATATCAATGGTTAAGAGGGCATTAAATTTTTTTATCCCACTCTCCAACATGTTCAGGTCAATACAGGAAAGTGCCGGTAGCTCAATCAAACTTTGAGTTGAGTAAACTCTAACTCACCCAGGCATCTTTACTCTCACATGAAGACCAGATCTAGAGCTCGATCACACAAGCAATCTAGTTTGATTGAATTGACAGCAATACCAACTGCCGTTGTAATCTGACAGTGGATGAATGTAACCGTGATTCGATCCGGCCTGTTGATTATTTTTCATGTCAGCCGTCCGCTGTATGCCCACCAATCCGACAGTTTAAAATTAGTCACTTGTAATTTCCAGTCTACTATACATCTAAACTGGGACCAACGATTTGGATCATTTAATCTTTATTACATGAGTGCATGTATAATACAACAACATTTTCCAATTGCATGTGTATGAGCCATCTGCTATACCAGAGTATCGTGCAAGTCATCACATTGATCAGGTCAATAATAACCATCCAGTTGGCGCCCGTAATATGAACGTTAAAGGAAAATTGGGTTGACATTCAATTCAACGGTTGAAAATTACGAGGAAAAACTCAGTGAGTCGACTGGAAAGTCCCGAGAAACTTAGATGAGATTTATCTACAACAAATCACCAGAGGCTTTGTATCTGTTTATTTCAACAATATTTTATATACAGGTGGCTTACATGATTCGGTTACCACCACAAGTTGTAGTGGTGAGGGGCTATCTTGGGGCCCACACGATGGGCACATAAGATCCACGCCGTCCATCTTGTTCAGCCCCTTGTGTTCTTTATTAGATCCAATGATCAGACCAGTCCAAGATTTTGGTGGACCACACCATAAGGAATAATGTTGAATCTCTCAAGCCACTAATTCACATAGTTTGATCCATAAAAACAGAAAGGTGGACCCCACAATAAGTATGGAAGGTCTATTATTTGCACGTTCCCTCCCAATTTCTGCATGTGGTATGTTACACCTGAATTTCCCGGTAGGTTCACTTCTGGTCCCATGTCCTAACATCAAAGGCCGAGCGGATTAGGTGAGACCCCGGATCCACCGAGATGGGCGTGGGACCCTGACCCTGGGGCCCACTGTGATGTATGTGACTACATCCACGCCGTTCGTCCCCATTGAAATCTTATTTTAAGGAATGATCCAAAAAATGAAGCAGTTCCAAACCTCAGATGGACCATAGTACAGGAAACAGTGGTGATTGACCATTAAAAACTTTTTTGGGCCACATAAGCTTTTGGATGAAGATAATATTTGTGTGGTCTCTTCATCTAGATGTTTGTGACCTCATCAACAGGTTGGATGGCAAATAAACATTCCGGTGGAATCCATGAAGTTTATAATGGTGGGGATTCAATCACGTGTGTTCCACTTAAGATTTGAGTCAGCTTCATTTTTAATATCATGCCCTGAAACAAGCTTTCAAAATGGTTTATAAACCCGTCGATTTAAGGTACATACATCACTGTGAGCTCTACAGTCAAGGGTCCCACCCACTAACATGGATCCTGGGTCTCACTCACCTAATCCGCTCCTATTAGACGTGGTATGTTGCCTCTGAAATTGCAGTTGAACTGCCTTCCAAGTCCCAAGGCCTAACATCAAAAGACCATGTTCAATGGACCTAGTGAATGTGGTACGGTCCACAGGAATTTACAGCTGGGCTGGCTTCTGGTCCATTGTATAACAACGAAGGTAATGCCCAGTAGACATGGTGGACGTGCTATGTTCCACCTGAATTTTCAGTTGGGGCTAACTTCTAGTCCCTTGGCCTAACATCAAAGGCCATGTCCAATGGACATAGCAGATGTCGTATGTTCCACCTGAATTTTCAGTTGGGCTGACTTATGGTCCCACGGCCTAAAATCAACGGCCCTGCCAAATGGACAGTGGATCTGATTTAGATGGGCCCCACAGTAGCTTGGTACTATTAGTGCCAGTTTGGGAGCGTGGATTCGGAACCCCTTGGATTTAGAACCCCCTTGATTTGAAATCTTCCTATTGGGTTTGGCACCCTGTATTGAAAATCAACTTTAATCCATGCATTATATATAATATATATATATATATATATATATATATATATATATATATATATTATATATATATATGCGCACCTTTTCACGTTAGCACCAATGAGCACCTTTGCACACGTGTCATGTGCACAAAATCTGAACGGTCCAGGTGATGCCGCACCGCTTGAAATACCATAGGCCCAATTTTCAGCCTGATACAAAACTCTGGTGGGCCATGGCAAAAGAAACAGTTTCCTCCCTTGATTTGCATTTCTCTTTGCCATGGCCCACTAGAGTTTTGTATCAGGCTGAAAATTGGGCCTATAGCATTTCAAGGGGTGCGGCATCACTTGGACCGTTCAGATTTTGTGCACATGATACGTGTGCAAAGGTGCTCATTGGTGCTCACGTGAAAAGGTGCGCAGGTGACCATCTCCCTATATATATATATATATATATATATATATATATATATACACACGTACAAACTTTTTTGAGAACCCATCATACATGACATGGATCCAAAATCTGAACCATTCATGTGTGCAACCACCTCGTGAAACCTCCTAGGCCCAAGTTTTACTTTGATCTAAAACTTTGATGGCCATGAAAAATGAAAACAGTTTTCTCCCTTGATTTGCATTTCTCTTTGCTATGGTCCAACAGAATTTTAAATTGAGGTGAAAATTTTTCACATGGAGTTTCATGGGATTCCGCACCACATGGACCGTTCAGATTAGACACCCATGGCACGTGTACAAAGGTGCACACGTGCGTAGGTGTGCAGGGGAGCATGACTAGGGGTGCACATTTAACCGGTAGAACCGTGAAACCGGACCGAAACCGTTGGATCGATCCGGTTTGGTCCGGTTCTGGACAGCACCGGTTCCAGTTCCGGTTCCAAAATTACAAGAACCGTTGGATACGGTTCGGTTCCGGTTTAGGGGCAGATAGAACCGACCCGAACCGTGGAACCGTTGTCCCCACCTCTTCTTACACATTAGTCGTTACTACGAAGAGGATGAGCGGAGTAGATCTCCAAGAATGCCATCAGAAGTGGGCCCCGCTTATTTTTTTTTCAAAATATCCAAACCATGCGAAAAACGTCCAGGGACGGACGTGCATGGATTGGGTTTTGACAGTGGGCCCCACCCATCATCCCTTTTCGCGATCTGAACCGTCCATCATGTAGGGTGCTCAAAAATGTCCCAAGGGACGTTCTCCTTTTCAACAAAAAGCGAGGAAAGATGGGGGTATCTGCCTATCCATATTTGAAAAACCAAGAACTGTGGAACCGATCCGGAACCGAACCGGTTTTCACGGTCCGGTTCTGGTTTGGTTCTAGTGTGCTAATGGTTCGGTTCCGGTTCCGAAAATCCTAGAACCGTTAGGAACGGTTCGGTTCCGATTTTACCCCGGAACCGGACCAAACCGACCCGTGTGCACCCCTAAGCATGACTATATATATAGGGATTTAAATTTAATCACTAAATCAACTTTAATATATCTAATTAGTTAATGTATTTAATATTTGACACAATGGTTTTAATAAGCCCGTTGAAATATATACTTTGCCGAAAATGACAAGTATAGGATCACGTCCGAGTGACTAACCAATGATTTTTAACCATTGATTTAAATGAAAAATATTTGGATGACATTGATCATCATATTAAAGTAATTACAGTGATGCAAATGATAATCTAGTTGTCTTGGGATATCATTAGTGGATCATATGCCTGATAATTTAATAGTCTAGTGACACATATATTAGTATGTTACTCATGCAATTCTTGGAAGGATTTTAAATGTAATTCAAACCGAGACCATGAATTTGAAACCACTCTTTGAGGGGATTTGAAACCCATTTACTTTAAGGTGCCATACAGCAATATGATTTAAAATCCCCTCAAATCTCCACAAATCAATGGTGCCAAACGACCCCTTAGTATATTGATAATAGTGGTAGTATAGGTACCATGTGAACAGATGCGGATTACGTCCTGCCGTGCCTTCTGAATCTGGCAAGGAACCAATGGATCTATGTGGGGCCCACCATGATGTATTTGTTCATCCACATTGTTCATCCGTTTTCTCATATAATTTTAAGGTATGAGCCCAAAAATGAGCCAAATCCAACCCTCAAGTCGACTACAAAATAATAAACTTGGTTTGCATTAAATGCAAGAGCCATATGTGGTGTGGTCCACTTCATTGTTGGATCAGCCTCATTTTTAAGTTCATAAGTTAAAATGATATGCGAAAAGGAATGAATGACATGGATAAACATATACATCAGGGTGGCCCCCCACACAAATCCACCCATTCCTTGGTATAGATGGGAGGGGGTAGGACGCAATCCGCTTCCCATGTGAACACTCGCTATGTGTGTATATTATAATTATAATTATAATTATTTTAAATATAGAAAAGGTTATGGACCCCACTTTCTTGAGACTGTGGCAACGTGCTCAAGCTTTAAAAATAGGAGATGTTAATGTCTCTACCTTCACGAGAAATGCGACGTAGGACAGCCAATCATGCATCCCGAAGGTTCAACCATCCGTACCATTAAAGGCAATCTACGGTGTAAAAGATCACGACAATTGCATAATTATAAACTTTAAATGTGGGTCGCTTTGTTACAGCCGTCTGTTTTGTGTGGGCCATAAATCAAACGGTTCGAATCGTCAAATGAAAGTGCTTCTTTCAAAACATAAAAAAGCATAAGCATCATGACACCCTTTTGGGTTAACAGCTAGTTGAGTCAGTGGTCCCATTTCTAGGATGCTTGTAGCCTATAGGATTAGACTTGTATGATGGTTTACCACCCTATTGAAAATGGTGACTCATCCTCCTGGCATATGGAACTCACGAGCGGAGATCCTGACCGTACAAATCGTGAAGCCTGTCGTGGATGTAGCATATCTCTCAAATCACATCGACCCAGAAATTCAACCGTCCAATTGATGTCTACCAGATGAACGGTCAAAGTAAAATAGTGGGTGGTTCAGATTATTTCCCGCCAACACGAGAGAGCTTGTCTGGTGGGCCCCACCATATCTGCAAGAGAGAGCTTGTCTGGTGGGCCCCACCATATCTGGGCCAGGATGTGCAAATGACATTCCTTTTGTGCAGTTCTTGTTCGGGCCCTGGTGAAAAGCAGACCAGCATCATCCTTGAATCAGGGCACTCACGGTGAGGCCCACCTAATGAATGGTCAAGGCTTTTCACACGTACACCAGACTACACATGTGCACTTTTGAATACCGCACCTTCTCAACGGATAGGCGTAACTTTGAGAACTGGAGAGGTGATAGTTCACCACCGGATACCCGGAGAAATTTACGACTGTGGACCCCACCTTTTATCCAGTGGTTTTTTGAAGCAATACAAATTTAGAATGCAGACCTCCTCGTACAGAGTCGAAATTTCAGGATGAAAATATCCCTCCTTTTGACGGAAATGGATTCGGTACTCCCCTGCCACCAGCCAATGGCTGACGGTCGGTGGTCCGTGGGCCCCACCATGATGTATGCTTTTCATCCATGCCGTTCATATATTTTTCCAGATCATTTTATGGTATGAGACCAAAAATGAGGTGTATACCAATCTCAAGTGTACCACATTATAGGAAACAGTGTTGAATGAGCGTCGACCATTAAAAACTTTTTGGGTGCCCACTGTGATGTTTGTGAGAAATCCTCCATGTCTAAGTTCATTCATAGGGTCACAAAGACCTGGATGAAGAGGAAAAACAAATTTCACAATGATCCAAAACTTCTGTAACCCCTAAAAGGGTTTCAATGGTAGACGTTCAATTCCCCACTGCTTTTTACAGTGTGGTCCACTTGATAGTTAGATCTATCTTATTTTTCGTCTCAAGCCTTAATATGAGTTTGCCAAATAGATGGACGGTTTGGATATAACACATGCCTCATAAAAGGACCCACGAAAAGCAATGGGGATTACAGAGAGAGAAAAAAAAAAAAAAAAACAGGAACCTATGGCTACGGATTATAGCCATAGCCATAACTGTAGTTCGTAAAAGTCTATGAAATTTTATTTTTTTTCCTGTTGCGGTTGATGCCAGATCAGCAACGGTACCTATTGCTATGGTTATAATCCGTAGCCATAGGTTTATGGTAATTACTTGATTTAAGTTATCGATTCTATCGATCATGTCTCGATATTATCGATGACTTATGCTCGATACTATCGAACGTATGTCGATAATATCGACAATTCATCCATTTTTCGAGTTTTGTTGCTGGACAATTTAGCATTCATCTTCGATATTATCGAACTATGGTCGATATTATCGGCAATCTATGGCTACGATTATAATCCGTAGTCATAGGTCTACGGTCATTTTCTCCTCTTTTTTCCCCACAAGTACTATTACTTTATCAACTTTCTTCTTCACACCTGATGCAAAAATAAATTTAAAAAAAAAAAAACAAAACAAAAAAAAGAAGAAGAAGAAGAAGCAAGAAACAAAGCATTAGGACACCATAGAGAATGTAACCTTAAAAGGCAATGTTTTGCCCGTTTGAGCTTCATGGGCAACATCTTCGTACAACATGAGAAGACTCAAATTATGAAAGGAGCAAGTATCAACAAGATTCTTGTCCTATTCCAGAATAGCATAGTGCAGTAATGAGAATGCAATCAGACCAATATTTGAATTACAATATAATATATTTTATATTATAACTCATGTAATCTGAAGTTTGGCTCAGTTTCTAACTTCCATCTGCCTGGCTTCAATAAATGCCCAATGTGATGAATGTTGCTCTGGTTGCTTTGGTAGTTCACATGGTTGGAGTTGGTTATGAAGAGTGTTCCATGTAGAAACCTCTGTCATGTACTTCCTAAAAGCCAACCCAAATTATTAGGAGAAGACTAAGATAATAATGGTGATGATGATGCATTTGTAAATTCATACATATATACAAACATACATACTTATAGAAAATATATAGATATGCATATGCACATACAGATACAGATACAGGCAGAGCAAATCATTAAATTCAGCGGGGCAAACTGGAAAATCAGCAGGGCAAACTGAAAAATCAGCGGGGGAAACTATAAGATCAGTGGGGCAAACTGGAAAATCAGCGGGGCAAACTGAAAAATCAGCGGGGGAAGCTAGAAAATCAGCGAGGCAAACTGAAAAATCAGTGGGGCAAACTAGGATTCAGCGGGGCAAACATGAAAATGAGCGGGGCAAACTTAACAAATAATTTCGTGGCTTGAGCCGAAAAATCTAAACATATCCAATATTCAAATGGACCACACCATATGAAATTTTGAATTAAACTTCTAATGTTGATCATTTCTTAGGGGTCATAGAAGTTTTAGATCAAGCTTATAATTGTGTTTTATATTAATCCATATCTGTATGATCTTATGAATAGGTTTGATAACAAACAAACATCACTGTTGGGCCGACTATGGTTTCAGCGGTGGAAATCATTATGCCCACTATTTCCCGTGGTATGATCCACTTGATCTTTTGATATGCTTCAATTTGGGGGCTAAATACCTTAAAATAAATGGAAATCATTATGCCCACTGTTTCCCGTGGTATGATCCACTTACGTCGATTATATCTATGATATGTCAATTGAATCGATCACTTACGGCGATTATATCAATGATATATCGATATAATCGACTTTGCATACATAGTCACTTTATACGTATATATCATCGACATGTCGTCGATGTATCCATCGTCATCGTCAATGTAATTGATAACTTGTCGATATATCGACAAAATATGGAATTTGAAGGCTTGGTTGCTGGACACTAACAGCCATAATTCGATGATATCGACAACCTGTCGATATATCGATAAAATCTCGATATATCGACATTATATGAAAATTCGTCGATGCTTGCTGGACAATTGTCAGCCAGTTTCGATATTATCGACACATTGCCAATATAATCGGTGACTTACGTCGATTATATCTATGATATGTCGATCATATCTATAACTCACGGCGATGACATCTATGATATGTCCATATAATCGACGTTACATACATATTTGTAATTTTATTTTATGTAGTTTTTTTTTTTTTTTTTTTTTTTCGGTTAGCTTGTTGTACACACCCGTGTCAGTACACACCCTCCATGTTAGCCATCCCCACTAGGGATCGATACGCAGATGAATAAATACTATCCTTTTTGGGAGTATTTGAAATTTTATTAGGACGGAGAAGTTGGAGTTGTATTGTAGTACTAGGGATCGATACAAGGGTGAATAAATTTCATCCTTGTTTTTATTGTTTGTATTTTTTAGCAACTAGCCAAGAAAAACTTACCTAAATAAGACTTTAATTTCCCTAATCACCTACTATGGAAGTGTCCCAAAGGAGTTTTCCTTTCTTCAAATGTTTTTTTTAATTTTTTTTTTTAATTTCACTAATAAATTATGGGTTGTATTGTAGCACTAGAATCATGTTCTCTTCTTGATCCATCCGTTTTACAGAAACTCTCTTTGTGCATAAGCATTTGGGGGCAAACACCCCTCAAGGCTTTACTGGTACAAATATGATGAAAGTTCAATACATGTAAGAAAATCAAATTTTCAAACAGATTACGGATTAGCGCAATAAACAGTTACCGTAAAATACGTAGGACAGCTATACATTGATCGGAGCTAACAAGAAATTGAAAATTGAACAGGGCAAGTTGGACATTTTACCAAGTTCAACGTTGGCCAGATTAGTGAACATTTATAGTGGTAGTATCAACAAGAAGATGTTATTTGCAACTAGTTTTGTAGTTGGTTAATTGGTCACATTTTATTCTTGAAGAGAGTTGACATCTTCAAAGAAGCACGGCTAAACCCCGTTAGGAAAACATAAAATTAAGCGGGACAAACTTGAATTTCAACGGGGGAAACATGAAATTGAGGAGGGCAAACTAGATAATCAACGGGGCAAACTATAGATTCAACAAAGCAAATCATTAAAATCAGCGGGGCAAACTGGAAAATCAGCGAGGCAAACTAGGAAATCAGCGGGGGAAAACTAGAAAATCAGCGGGGAAAATTGGAAAATCAGTGGGGCAAACTAGAAAATCAGCGGGGCAAACTGAAAAATCAGCGGGGCAAAGTGGAAAATCAACGAGGGATACTGGAAAACCAGCGGGGTAAACTGGAAAATGAGCGGGGCAAACTAGAAAATGAGCGGGGCAAACTGAAAAATGAGCGGGGCAAACTAGAAAATGAGCAGGGCAAACATGAAAATGAGCTGGGCAAACTTAACAAATAATTTCGTGGCTTGAGCCGAAAAATCATCGGTCTTAGGTCATGTTGCAGAAGACATCTAAAAATGAGTTCATGTTAACAATAATTATATATTAAAGATCAAAACCTCTAATAAATCATTTCTACTTCAACAACTATATTTTCGTTTTCAACTTGAATAAAGAAGCTAAAATCCGAATGACAGGTTAAAAAATAGAAGAAAGCATAAAAAATGGGGTTTCCTTCATGCACAAACTCGGCATTTCATGAAAATTGTAATGAACAAAATCTTACGAAGATCGTCGTAGAAGAAATCCCTCGAATCGGATGGTTGCTTGCGTGGAGAAATCCGTTGGAGATGAATAGGATGCAACGTTTTAGAAGATGGATGCAATGTTTCGGAAAAGGATGCAACGTTTTGGAAGAGGATTATTTGATTTTGGAAGATGGAGTTAAAAGAAATGGGGATATGGAGGGTAATAAAGATTGGTAGGTGAAAGCAGTTAATGTAGTTTGAAGGTGTCATCGATGATATCGACAACCTGTCGATATATCGATGTTTGAACAATGATATATCGACAAGTTGTAGATATATCGAGAATGAATTTGAAGGTCAACTTGGTGGACAGTTACAACGTGGTGTCGATATATCGAGATCATGTCAATATATCGCTGAAACATTTAATTTTACTCGTCCGTCGCTGGACAATAACAGCCATGATTCGATATTATCCACAACCTATCGATATATCGATAGATCGATATATCAACAAACTATCGATATATTGACATTACATGAAAAGTCATCAACGTTTGCTGGATAATTGTATTCTAGTTTCGATATTATCGATAAATTGTCGATATAATCGATGACTTACGTCGATTATATCGATGATATGTCGATTATATCGATCACTTACGACGATTAGATCGATGACATGTCGATCTAATTGACTTTACATACATGGTCGATGCTTAAGTATGTATCATCGACATGTCGTCGATGTGATCGATAACTTGTTGATATATCGACAAAATATGGAATTTGAGGGCTTGGTTGCTGGACGCTAACAGCCATAATTTGATGATATCAACAACTTGTCAATATATCGATATATCAATATAATGTCGATATATCGATATTATATGAAAATTCATCGATGGTTGCTGAACAAATGTCAGCCAGTTTCGATGATATTGACAACCTGTCGATATATCGATCTATCGATATATCGATAAATTGTCGATATATCGACATTATATGAAAATTCATCGATACTTACCGGACAAATGTCAACCAATTTCGATATTATCGACACATTGTCGATATAATCGATGACTTATGTCGATCATATCGATAACTTGCGACAATGACATCTATGATATGTCGATATAATCGACGTTACATACATATTTATAATTTTATTTTCTGTAGTTTTTTTTTTTTTTTTTTCAGTTAGCTTGTTGTACACACTCGTGTCAGTAAACATCCTCCATGTTAGCCATCCCCACCAGAGATCGATACGAAGATGAATAAATTCCATCCTTTTTGCAAGTATCTGAAATTTTATTAGGTTGAAGAACTTGAAGTTGTATTGTAGCACTAGGGATCGATACGAGGGTGAATAAATTTCGTCCTTATTTTTATTGATTGTATTTTTTAGCAACTAGCCAAGGAAAACGTACCTAAATAAGACTTTAATTTCCCTAATCACCTGCTATGGAGGTGTCCCAAAGGAATTATCCTTTCTTCAAATGTTTATTTTTTCTTTTTTTCTTGTTTTTAATTTCACTAATAAACTATGGGTTGTATTGTAGCATTGGAATCATGTTCTCTTCTTGATCCATCCGTTTTACAGAAACTCTCTTTGTACATAAACATTTTTTTTTTTTTTTTAAATTTTAAAAAAGAGAAGAAGAAGAAGAAGACAAATTGAGAAGAAGAACTATAGAATATGTGATGGTCCATTAAGATCTTGCTATATAATTGATTGTATTTAATGGTCATCCTAACTATGAATTTAGTAGGTGATTAGTTTATTTTGACTATCGCAATAGTTAGTCAAATCGCTGAACGAGAATTTTTTATTTTAAACTTCACCAGAGTCTCAAAAATATATAAATGCCATCAGGGGTTGTTTGGCGCCAGGGATTTGAAATCCAAGGTGAAAGCTTGGATTACATTTAAAATCATTTCAAGAGCTGCAGCGGATCCAACATCTTGCAGAAGATATTATTCAGTCTACTCTTTCGTTCCATGTGGCCTATAGAAAATGAATTGCAGGACAATTAACCATTTGCTCTAAAAGTTTGAACTGTTGAGACATGCCAAGTCGAGTGAGTTGTGTTGTGTTGACTGAGTAGGCCCGTCAGCTCGACGAGTCGAGCTGAACTGAGCCAGACTCCTCAACAGTTTCTTAGTGACTCCGTGATGTACGTTGGCACATGTGGTGTATGTATGCATGACAGGTTCGGAGAATGTCGTTGGAAATATATTACATTTACCAAGATTTAGAATTAGGCTTCAAATTTCAGTGGGGTATTTACAATTCAGATTCAGGCTTCAGATTTCAGTGTGCTTGTCCACAATAGTAAGGGCCATTAGCTGAACTGTCTGATTCATTTTTCACCGATATTGCAAACTGTACATTGGAGCAGTGATCAACCAAGATCGGTTTGTTGCTGTGGAATTAGCGAAAAACTAGACTTCGTATGCAGGAAATGTTGAAAGTTCTTTTGGAGTTGTTGATGTTATTGTTGAAGGAGAGGTAATAAACAAACAGTGGGGCAAACATGAAAATGAGCGGGGGACACTTAAAAAATCAGCGGGGGAAACTAGAAAATCAGCGGGGGAAACTAGAATATCGGCAGGGCAAACTATCAAATCAGCGGGGGGAACTTTAAAATCGGCGGGGGAAACTAGAAAATCGGTAGGGGAAACTAGATCAGGTTCTCTGGCCCAGAACTCAGGGCATTTGCTAATCAGATTGGTTACAATGTCTGAAGTATATGCAACCAAAAGAAATTTATTTGGCCATCCATTGGTCACATTAGCTGTGGTGGTTTTAGCCATCCATTTGTTTCACACAAGGTAGTCACATGCATGATCGAGGGGACAAGAATTCCCTTTCGGCCAGAGTATCTAAGCCTAAAGATATCATCCAAAAATTGCATTGATGTGATAATTCTATCCAACAATGCAATTTTTTCGATCATCCTCGTATCATGGGATGATTTTATCATCCAAAAAAGCCTAAAGATATCATCTAAAAATTGCATTGATGTGATGACTAGAGAATCTCTTTAGAAAATCAATCTCTCTCTCTCTCTCTCTCTCTCCCTCTCCATTGACCTAATCCCCATTACTCATTACAGGGTGAAACTCATCCTCCTTTTAGGTGTGTTTGGTTGCATCCAAGTAGATTGATTGTTCACGAAATATCATGACATTTCATAGTTCATGCCAATTTACACGGATTAATTTGAAATTTTCATGATATTTTGGTGCAACCAAACGTAATCTTAGAGAAGGGCTTTATTCATTTTTTATAAACCTCTCTCTCAAGTGAGCAAAGGAGAATCCATGGTGGTCGGCCGGGTTGTGACCCGGTCGACCGGGTGATTGTTCAGCGAGTTGGGGTCGACCTTACCCGGTCGACCTCGACTATTTTTTATGGTGATGGCATTCATTCTCCACTGTTTTCTATCACGTGGCCCACTTAAGCTTCTTATTTTGAAGTGAATTTGGAGACATCATTTTCATCAATAGAGAAAGGGCCACTTTCATCATTTGGTGGAGTCTCTGGTATGGGTTTAGAAGATGAGTAAGGTTTGGAATAATTCACTCTAAAAGAATATGCACTCTTACGGCATCTTTTAACATAAATATCCTGATGAACATTAAGCTGCTTCTGTGTTTCACTAGAACATCATTTCGCAAATGAGAATCAAAGGAGACCCATGAATGTTAGCCAAATGGGCTCCATTGTGGATGATCCACAGGGAAAAATACAAATAGGCTGATCACGAACCTTATGACCATTGGGGCCTAAGATTGGTTAATTAGGATAATCCGTTGTGGGTAAAATTTGGTTCAGCTACAAAGACCAACCCTATGACCATTTAGCATTCTAACACTCTATTGACACCAATATGCATTCTCATGCATGCATCTTGTTGGGAAATGGATTTTGCTATTCGTTTATGATATTTGTAGTTATACAGGTTGTAACATGGACAATAAACAATTTTAGATCATGATTCAATTTTTTGGGTTTGCACTACTACATGCAAAATCTTCTTCAAAGCAGTTTCCTTGGGTCTTGAGCTCGTACCAGTGGAGGTTATGGTCTTATCATATAGAATGTTAGCCAGATGGGCTCCATTGTGGATGATCTATGCCCGCAAAAATACAAATAAGATGATCACGAACTTTCAATTAGTCTTCAAGTTTTACTGTTGGCTTTGATTTTCATGCGTCACAGTTGAATAAAATCAAGACCCGAGAGTAAATTTCATATTATCTTGTCAACGATCATATCATTCCTCTCCAAGTTTTACTGTTGGCCTCATCCTTTTCATGTTTAATTGAATAGGTAAGAAACCATTATGAACTCACAATCATACGGTTGATGGAAAAGGTAAAAACAATGAAGCAAATTAGAGAAAATGAAATATGAGCGGGACAAACCGATATATGCGGGGCAAACTAGAAAAACAATGGGGCAAACTAGGAAATCAATAAATCAGCAGGGCAAACTATAAAATCGGCGAGGAAAACATGAAAATGAGATCGGCAAACTAGAAAAACAGCGGGTCAAGCTGAAATATCAGCGGGGCAAACTAGAAAAACAGCGAGGTAAATTGAAATATCAGCGGGGCAAACTAGAAAAATAGCGAGGCAAACTAAAATATCAGCGGGGTAAACTAGAAAAACGACGAGACAAACTGAAATATTAGCGGGGCAAACTAGAAAAACAGCGAGGCAAACTGAAATATCAGCGGGGCAAACTAAAAAAATAGCGAGACAAACTGAAATATCAGCGGGGCAAACTAGAAAAACAGTGGGGCAAACTAAATTACGAGCGGGGCAAACATGAAATTGAGCGGGGCAAGCTAGAAAGTCAGCGGGGCAAACTAGATAATCAGCGGGGCAAACTAGAAATTCAGTGGGGCAAACTGAAAAATCATTATGACCACTGTTTTTCGTGGTATGGTCCACTTAATCTTTTGATATGCTTCAATTTGGGGCTCAACGCCGTATACACACACACACACACATGCGCGCGGGCATGCATGCACATGTGTCGTGTGTATATATACGTCTGTGTAGGAAAAAGTTCTATATGGTCGAGCTCATGTGAACTATCAATGAGGTCGAGCTGTGTGGGCCCTATCATGAAGTATGTCAAACATTTACCCCATCAGTCAGATGCACCATTCCATGGTGGGCCTAGAGCTTAAAAATCTAGTTACTTCGTGACTTTTGTAGGCCACACCACGTACAAAACTTGAGAGGGGTTACCTTCCATTAAAACATTCATATTTATTTTTTGGGCCCACCGAGATGTGTTTCACAAATCTAGCCCATCCAAAATGTGTGTCTCACTTAGATGAGGGGTCAGACCAAGTTTCAGACACATCCAAATTTCAGGTGGGCCCCACCAAGTATTTTTATATGTTTTAGGCATGTCTTCACATGATTTTAGATGGTATGGCCTACCTGAGTTCCGTATACAGCTGATTTTTCTGTTATCCCATAATTTAAAGGGGACCCATCAAGTTCACAGTGTTGATGTTCGACATACATCATGGTGGGGCCCAGACAGCTCGACCTCATGGGGAGTTCCCATGAGCTCGATCGTATACAACCTTTTCCTCTAGTAAAAAAATAAAAAAAGAACTACATACATTTAATGTGGGGCCAACTGAGTTTAAAATATACTTTTGCTGCGTGCTTCTTCTCTGGACCGACCATTTTGAGAAAAAGACAAAATGCGATGAGGGGGGCCCACAAAAGGATTTTTTGGATCTTTCTACCGGAAACACAGTGAGAAAGGGGGTGAAAGCAACAGTTAAAAGGGAGAGAAAAAAAACAAGCAGTGGAAATGGGAGAGGAAAAGCCACAGCCGTGAAAGGAGGGGTATTTTCATCCTGAAATTCTGAGTCCGTACCAGGCGGTCTAAGTGCGTATTCTAAATTTGTATTGCTTCAAAAAAACCGCTGGATAAAAGGTGGGGTCCACAGTCGTAAATTTCTCCGGATACTCCTGTACACGTGGCATATATTAAGTTTATTTAGACCGTTTTGATAATGGCCCGTTGTGGATGGGACATAGCCTAAAAAATCAAATTGATCGGACAATCTCAACCATTGGTGAATTTGGAACGCTGGCCGCTTCGTTTTTTACCGTCCATCTGATAGCCCATGATTTGACGGATGTAATCGTTGGGCATCATTCCATCCACACGAGGCCCATGATTTGGATGGCTGGATTGCCGCGATGTGTAACATGTGTACGGTGGATGAGCCTCTTGCATTTCAAGTTTATAGCTATTTCATACCTTTTCTTCACATCCAATTTTGCGATCTTTGCTAAGCCACGTGTGCAAACATGCCACACATGTATGAAATCAAAGCCACCCATGAGGTGGGTCCCATTCTATAGGCCCCCTGGTCCAAAATAAGGCATGTCTAGTTATCCACCCAATTAAACCAACCTGTTGGACGGCTTGGATTGCCCTGGTGGAACATGTGGTGGTAGGTAGATAGGTTGCCATATACACACGTGTGGGCTTAGAAAACCTGCTAACATGCAAACGTCCATGTCAAACACTTATATCCAAGTGAACCGTCAATCACTTGATCTCGGTCCATCTAGCACACATGCATGAGATCCAAACCGTTCATCCATTGGGCCCCACCATAAATGGCCATATGGCAAAACATGACACCTGTCAAACGATCCTAACCTCTTCATCTTGACCATTAGTTTAAAACCAAGGTTAGCTGGAATGCAGGACTGGGTCCCTAGGGAATGTGAATAGCACAGGAAAGGATACAAATGGTGGATAATTCAAGTCGTTTCGATGCAACCAATGGACTATAAACAACTAATATATGCAATATAATTAAAGTTCACGTCTCACACCAATCTATCTGCGTGTGGGGTCCACTGTAGTGTATGTATGTCATCCAATCCATCCAGTAGGATGATCCCACGATGAAAATGTGATGGCCCAAAAATCACGCCGATCCAATAATCATGAGGGCCACACGATAGAAAACACGTGAGAACCACTCAAAAACCATCCACATTCATCCAGTGGCCCAATTGATGGTTGGATGGCTATGATTTCGAGCTTCCTATTTTCATGAGGAAACAAAATTTCCCAAGTTTAATGAAGTGTCATGATCGTTTCTAATATTCTGATGAGCTTGATCAGTACACCAACTTGATTTTTAGCATCGATCATCTTATCCAATTAAACCCACCTGTTGGACGGCTTGGATTGCCTTGGTGGAACATGTGGTGGCAGGTAGCTAGGTTGCCATATACACACGTGTGAGCTTAGAAAACCTACTTACATGCAAAGGTCCATGTCAAACACTAATATCTAAGTGAGCCGTCAATCACTTGATCTCGGTGCATCTAGCACACGTGCATGAGATCTAAACTGTTCATCTGTTGGGCCCTACTATCAATGGCCACATTGCAAAAAATGACACCTGCCAAACGATCCTAGCCTCTTGAACTTGACCATTGGTTTAAACCAAGGTTAGCTGGATTGCAGGAATGGGTCCATAGGGAATGGGGATTGCACGGAAAAGGGTCCAAATGGTGGATAATTCGAGTCGTTTCGATGCAACCAAGGGACGATAAACAACTAATATGTGAAATATAATTAAATTTTAAACGTCAGGTCTCACACGCACCTACCTGCGTGTGGGGCCCACTATAGTGTACTTATATAATCCAATCCATCCAGTAGGATTGTCCCATGATGAAAATGGGATAGCCCAAAAAATCATGCAGATCCAATAATTAAGAGGACCACACGATAGAAAACACATGAGAACCACCCAAAAACAACCGCATTCACACAGTGGCCCAATTGATGGTTGGATGGGCATGATTTTGATTTACTATTTTCATTAGGAGACAACCCTATCAGATAGACCGATTGGATGCCATACATACACCACGGTGGGCTAAACACAGCAAGTAGTTGTAGGTGAGACGATCCCATGATTAAATACATGAATGTTGTAGCTGCAGATGAGGTGATTAATGTTTTTACGCGGCGCCTATGGTTTTAAATATTAAAATGATTTGAAGCTGACTAAACTAAGCCGACTCAAGTCAATCATATCTTGTCAAGATTCCACATGAGCTGGAAAATTATCTTTCACAAGATTACAAGATTAGGCTGCTGGCAAAACATGACCCTGCCTGCCAATCAGCCCTCCTGCAGCCCCAAAAGACATGGTTTGGGTTAACCCATTTCTCATATGAATTGGGTTTGGGTTATATTTTGTGAATTCAAAATTATCAAGTTAATTAGGTTTGGACTATTAGGCCAGACCCAATGAGACAAATATAATATGCCTCTTCCATCATCCATAAGTGTTGATTATTATTATTATTATTATATGTGGAAATAGTACTATGAAATTAAGCTTTGTGGGCCCCGTTGTGATGTGTGATGGACATCCACACTGTGCATTTGGTAAGTTTTTTCTAGTTAATAGGAGAAATAAAAAATTAATTGTATCCAAAACTCAGGTGGGCCACACCATCTGAAAGTATAGGAAATTATCTCCAAGACATTTAAAAGTACTTGGTGGGGCCATCTGAGTTTTGAGATGGCCTAAAATTCTGTGTGACCTCATTCAAGTAAGGACACATAATGAATGAGTTGGATATTTAAACCACATTTCACTAGGCCTACATGCAATTGAAAAGTTTCAATGGGTGACCATCCACTCTTACATGTTGTGTGTGGTGTGGGCCACCTAAGTTATAGAATGGCCTGTCAAAAGGGTGCATCTGATTAATGAGATGGATGTCCATCACACGTAATGGTGGGGCCCACACAGCTCAACCTCATGGGAAGCTTACCACGAGGGCGACCTTGTAGTACCATTTATATTTTATTTATTTTTTTTTAAAAAAACTTGATTTGATTATAATAGTTATAATCTGAATTATAGTAAAGGATTGAATTTATATCAAAGTTTTAAATATGTGGCTAATACTCTTATATAAAATGATAATATGTTTTTATTTTAGTTTATTTTATATTTTAAAATTAAATGGGCCAGGCCAATTGGGTTTGGTTTGACTCATCAATTGGTTTTGGTTTAAGATTTTCAACCATTTTACTAAATAGGTTGGGCTTTGATTGGACCTATCCTTATTATGTCATAACCAACCTAACCCATTGCCACTTCTACCCAAAACAGGAGAAGTATGACAAGATAAATGATGGAACGTGATTCTTTAACTAATAACCATTAAGCTAGGGCTTTCATAGCTAGTAGGCTGATTGCATCATGCTTGGACACATTAAGCGTGGCTCTATGGGGCCCACCGTGATGTATGGATTTTATCCACGCCATCCATCCATTTCTTTCGGACTATTTTTAGTGTATAAATCTAAAACTTAGGGCATATTTGATTTCCATGTGAAATGGTAAATACCGTGTAAAAAAATAATAATTATTTCCCTGTGCATTTATATCGTAGTTTACTTTTTGACGTAAAAATAAAAAATATTGCAAAATACCCGTGGGTCCCACTATGATGCATTTTGCTTATCCACACCATTCATCTATTATTCCAGTTGAATTTATAGCATGAGTAAAAAAATGGGGCATATCTAAAACTCAAGTGGACCACGTCATATGAAAAAGGAAATTGAATACTGACCGTTAAAACCTTTGTGGGGCCACTGTTTCTTTTGGCGTGGGCCACTTGAGTGTTGAATCTACTTCATTTTTTGTCTCATGCTTCAAAATATTGTAGTAAAACAAATGGACGGAATGGATATATCATATGCATTATCAAACGGTTCAAAAGTTAAAGTTACCTTTTTTGAACCAATTTCAAAGACACGAATTATTATGGATTTTCAAACATGTGAAATAGGGGGAATTACTATTTACCCTGTATTTATCATCTCTTTGAAAAAACAAACAAGCCCTTAGGCAAGTCCAATGCTCAAGTGAACCACACCACAAGAAGCAATGACGATAATGAAACTCTTTGTTGAAACCTTCCTAAGGCCTCCCGTGATGTTTATTTGCCATCCAACTTGTTCATAAGGTTATAAAAACCTAGATTAAGTGAAAACACAAATATTAAATTGATCCATAACTTTTGCTGCTCATAAGTTTATAATGGTAGGAATTCAATCCCCACTGTGTGGTCCACTTGAACCTTGGATTTACCTCATTATTGGGTTCATATCCTAAAATGATCTTTAAAAAAAATGAACAGTGTAGATAAACCCACACATCATGATGGGCCTCACAGAGCCCTGCTTGGACGGATCATCACCCATAATTAATATGATACCCTTTGAACCGTTGAAAGTAGAAAATTGCATCTTTCAATTTGTATTGTTAAAGCTCTTATGCTCAATTTACAATGTTTAGGGACAAACTAAGGACTTGAATATTTGTATGTACCTTTATAGAATATTCAAACAATGCTCTAAAACATAGATTCTGAATGGATTGATAAAAGCAGGAGATGCTCTTTTAATAACATGAAAGAGAAAATGATATACTAATGCAAATAAAGTTACATGAAAGTATAAATGTCTTAAAAATAGGATAATGGAGATTCTTCAAATGCAAAATATAATTGTAGAAAATAATAATATTAAAAGAAGCCGAGCACCATCTAGGCAATTAATGGGCTTCTATGCACAAGATATATATATGTCTTTTGTAATAAATTATTGGATAAAAAGATTATTTAAATTAAATCATATCAGAAGATGTTGCTAACTATAAGGATGCCATCCGGGCTTGTTTGATTGGTCCTAGTTAGGGGTAGTCAGAGGTAGGTATATCGACACACCCGGCTGGGGTAGGTCTCGGCCTGGATTTTGAATTGTTTTAGGCTGGGCTGTTGGCCGAATATATTCAATTTTCTGATTTTTAGGCTGAGCCCAGCCAATCGACACCCCTAGTCATACGTAAATAAGAAATAATTATTTATCATGCCATTTTTCGAGAAACGTGTAAGGTTTGAAACGAGTTTTGAATTGTGTGATGTTGGTGTAAGGTTTGAAACGAGTTTTGAATTGTGTGATGTTGGTTACGTGGCAAAAGTATGTGGGCCTTGCCATGACGATGTATGTGTTTCATCCACGTTGTTCATTCATTATTTTAGATTATTATAAGGTATGAGCCCAACAACGAGGCACATCCAAATCTCAAGTGACCTATAAACGAAATAACCATGTCCATTATTAAACCCAATGTTTTATGTGGTGTGGTCCACTTAAATGTTGAATCTATATATATATATATATGTGTGTGTGTGTGTGTACAGGATGGATACACCACATACAGCACCAAAATCCTGCTTATTGTAATCTAATCGAACTACATCATCACATACTACACTTAATGCAGCACTGTTGACAATGTCAGTACTGAAGTGGACCAATCATAATATAAAAAAACAAGATTTTTCTGATTGTGATAAGCTGAGGATCCATATTCAAAACACATATCATGAGTCACAACGCACCGTCCAAATACCTACTAGCTACTGACATCTAAGTAAGCAATCCACGTCCATCCGCGTCCGTATTATCATGCTTTTGACCCTGAGCTACTCACCAAGTCAGATGGCCCACATGCCTACGCGGCATCCACCATGGCCCCTACCTAGTATTCCTTATGAATGAACTTTCTATACATTTCTCTGAAAAGATGTCTCCATCATTGGAGACTTTTTCACGTCTCAAGGTCTCCGTTGACGTGAAAAAAACAACCCCAACCGTCCACAACACCTGTTTTTTGCAGTGCGTACAACACCCAAGCTATGTAGGGTATATAACATTTTATTTACAGAATCCATTCCGTTCATCATGTGAGAAATATTATTTTGACCGTAGATAAGAGTTTGAAATGGTACACGCTTCGAAACAATGTGAAATTTCTGGAAAAAATGTGATGTTCACACGATATGAACCGCGTAAGTTTTTAATGGGGTTGATTTTTTATATTCTATTCATCCTGGTGATATACACATGGTTAACGGTTCTGATGAGAGATGCATAGCATTGTGACCCCACACACAAACATATGGTTGGCATTGCATCCCCATTGTTCAATAGTGTGGTCCATTGAAATTGTTTATCTAGATAATATTTATAATTTTGATCTAAAATCAAGAATAAAACCTGATAAACGGTCTAGAGTTTACATATACAGCTTGCATGGTGGATCCCACATGCTTACTTTTTTTTACGTACTCCTCTGTTTTTGCAGAGGATACAGATGGACGGAGACAACGTACACATGGCACACTTTTGCATCATCCAAACCGTCGGTAGTTCTTTAGACGATCCACAAACACAAAATCATATTGATAGAACAATCCTAGCCCCCCATCAAACATGAAATTATTTTCATGAACCGGCCTGCTGATATTTCTCTTGTGAGCCGTCCTTTCAATCACCACCTATCATCCACTACGATCATCCTTAAATATGATTTTGGATGTGATCTACTGACATGGCCCTACGATTTAGATGGTTTGGATTGGTTGGCAGTAACTCCACAATGGATAATCAACCATTAAAAATCATGAGTGGGTCCCACTTCATATCTCAATGGGGCCCACTTTGCATGACACTCTAGCCATCATGGCATGACTCATAGCGCGTGGACCGTTGGCCATGGTATTCTAATGTGGTTGCAATTACCTGGGAAAAGATCCCACCGTAGACTACACGTTCAAGGTCAATCAACGAGACAAGGTCAACCACTAAAACATAAGGTGTGGCCCACCGGTTCCATGGTGCATGATCTGTCTCTGTCCAAGCAACATCAGACACGGGGGTCAATCTTTAGTTGACCCTATCCAAGACCCCTTAAATTCCTAACTCCTATCAGGAGTTATATGGTATAAGCTACCCACATCTATGATCAGTACACGTGACTTCTCAGTTCTGATAAGTGGGGCCCACTTTTTGTTAATCCACACCATAGGTATTTTTCAATCCACCTCTGGTAGTCTGTTCCCCAAAAATAAAATTTTAATATTTCAATTTTGGCCTATGAATAGATGGCTAGGAAGAAAAATAAACCAACGGTCTATGTTCAGCTGGATAAAATAATCCAAGATTTCTATCTTAGATCTTGAACACTAGGAAAATTTTGAGGAATGGTCTAACCACAGTTATAAACACAGATCAACGGTCAGGATTATTAAAAATGGGACCCACTTGTCAGAATTGAAAACCAACGGACATAGTGGAATGGTGCGGGGCCACCTATCCTATCACTTCCTAATCTCCCATTTACCTGCCTTGGCTGCGAAGACCAGCCTTTTATTAGTGGATTCGGACGCGCTTGATCTTTCTCCTTTAGTGGGTAAGGTCCAATCAAACTTGACCTCACGCTACTTTTTTCTTAAAAACAGGTTCGCTAATCCTATCAACCAGTCCACATCTTTGAGATCCAAACCGTCCATTACGTGGGTAGCAACATGGAGATGGCATGAGAAAAGAATTTGGCCGGTCCGCTTATCAAGTAGGCCAAACTTGCATGTTGAAGGTGGACCATTGACTAACCTAACTTTAGCCATCCATTTTTTTTGGTAATGGTAGCCTATCCGATGAGTGGACGAGCCTGATTCATGTGGTAGGTGATCTACTTGTTGTGGGCCACCTAACGGATGGCTTGATCTCCCGTTTGTGGGATGTCGTCGGATGTAGGATCTGACTGTGCGTACGTGCGAGATTAATATTTGCTTGAATTTGATATTTGTTGGAGCAGGTTTCGAGGCTTTTTTAAGTGTGATAGGAACTTTTTAACTAATGATGATATTCCATAACTAATGATGTGCACCTGTTGCAGTTCAATCAGACACTATGCCATACGTGTTAACACACGTGTTAAGAAAGGGACTGTAACATTAGAATAGCGTTGAGTGACAGAGTACTCCACATGAGTTGGCTTGGACGCTTGCAACCTGGCTTCAAATCATCATAACTATCTATGTACATTGACCAAGTAATTTATAAGGAAGAGTTATCTTTCTAAACGATATATATATATATATATATATATATATATATATATATATATATATATATATATATATATATATATATCCTTAATTACTTTTCTTTGGTAAATAATTGTGGTTCTTAAGTTTCTCATTAATATAATAATAGGTGATCAAAATTTAAAATAAAGTTTGATTGCTTATTTTGTTGACTTATAATGAAGATCAATACAATCAGCGACAACATAAACTAAGTAGAGAAAATAAAATAAAAATAAATTATTTATGATTGTCTATGTAGATAAACAATCGAAGTGACAATGGCAGTAGGATGTAACTGGTGTAATCTTTTAAGTATGGACTCGGTTGGTTGGGATCCAATGATGGTAGGTCGTTGATAGAGGTGTACACAAGTCGAGCCGAGTCGAGCTATGCCAAGCTCGACTCGGCTCGGCCACTTGCTGACCCCAGATCGAACTCGGCTCGGCTCAGTCCTTCTCGGTCCGGTCAGTAGTTCGGGCCAGTTCGAGCCGAGTTCGCCCGTGTGACATTTTCACAAACACATGGTCTGCACCTTCAAAATCTCACTGAATATGAAACAACAACAATGATTTTACAGTATTAAACACCTTGTAAGCAATATAAAAATCAAGAAAAAAATGGTATTTGTTTCATATACGTACCCTCCTTGCCACCAACCACACTTCATTGAGTCATTTCATCAAACACTTGGTGAGTAACAACAATATCAAAGTAACCAAATCACCGAACTGAATTGATCCGAGTTCGATTCGAGTTGGGTTCAATCCGAGTCAAGTCGAGCTTGGGCAGGGTCGAACTCGGTTCGAAATTTTTTCGAGCTAAAAAAATCAGCTCGACTCAGCTTGAACTCAGTTTCGAACTGAGTCGAATCGAGCTTTTTCGAGTCGAGTTGAGCAAGCTACCGAGCTAACTCTGCTCGTGGATATTTACACTACTTTACATGTACTGTAGCCATAGTGCTGGATAATAGTAATCTAAACTATGTTAAACTCCGGATTTTCTCCAGCAGGGTTAGATAAAAGTGGATGAGCTAAATATAAAACTAAGATAAGGCGGCGTTGCATTGCGAGAGGTTGTGTATGATGGTTTGATTGGTGCCTCGAGCTCTCTGTGTGTGCTCGTATAGATTGGAGGGGCGACAAATATATTTGGTTTCGTTGCTAGCGTGAGATCTATGAAGATTACGGGATTAGTCCGTATTCAAATGACATTACTATTGTTTTTTTAGATATTTTAAATATGTAAATTCAACAGTTTTTCGATGACAGGTTTAATGTTATCAAGTTTTTCGAAGGAACAGTTCGATGCCATTGAAGATGGCTTGATGCAATCGAAGAAAATCCGATTTCTATGTTTTGTCGTTGGATTGTTTTGGTATTATTTTGATGCCATTAAAGTGGCTTCGATGTCATCAAATGTTAAGTTTCGATGACATTGAAGAGTGTTCGATGTCATTGAACAGTCTCGCTCATATTTTCGCAGAGTTGCGACTTTAGGAAATTTGTTTCCTATTTCGATTGTGATTCTTCCAAAGGATATATATATTTGGTTACAATCAAGATTAGGAGGTATTCAAGGGTTTCTAATTCATTCTAGGGCTTCAAGGGTGTAGCTTGAGGTGATTCGAGTCTTGTTCGAATATGGTATTCTCTAAACTCTATTAATTTCTACTTTCATAGTGATTATCAGTCGCTTTGTGATGTTGTTTTTTCCTGAAAGGGTTTTTCCATGTTAAAATCATTGTGTTCTCTTTGTGTTTGCTTGGTGCGATTGAATTAATTTATCTCTGTGTGCTTCCGCGGTCCCCCAACAAGTGGTATCAGAGAAATCGTTGGGGTGCGGGCTTGAATCTAAAAGTGAGTATCAATGGTTGCTAACCCTAAGTTTGATGTTAAGAAATACTCTGGGAAAAATAATTTTGAATTATGGAATGTCAAGATAACTAGCCTATTGATTCAACAAGGATTGAATGGGGTCCTTGAGGCCCACATTAGCAATTTTAACGAGATGATCTGCAAATTGCTGGCTTTGGAGGTAGTGGTCGATGAAGAAGATTAGGTGTGTATCTTGTTGAATTCACTCCCTACTTCGTATGAGTCTTTTAAAGACAACTTATGCACTGGTAACGCAACCCCTAGTATTAATACCGTTATCTCAACCATTCAAGGAAAGGCAAAGAGAAAGAAAATTGGTAGCATGGGAGCATCCACTGATGCATTGTTTACGAGGGTTTAGAATTCAAATCGGGACACGGGATCTTCTCGATCGAGGTCCAAATCCAATGGCAAGAGCAAGGGTAAGTTAAAGTGCTGGAACTGTGGGATGTCAGGACACATGAAGGATTGCACAAATCTTAAAGTGAAAAAAGAGAATTCAGATGCTTCTTCTAAGGAGGCCAACACTGCCACGTCTGATGAAGAAACAAACGGAAGTGATGTGTTGTCAGTGTTTATGATCGGACACTTATACAATGATCGTATGGACGAGTGGATCTTGGACACAGGGGCTTCATATCACATGACTCATTATCAAAGTTGGTTCGCCATCTACAAGGAATGTGATGGTGGGCAGGTATTTATGGGCAATTACAATGCTTGTAATGTTGTGGTTGTTGATACAGTCCGTATCAAAATGTTTGATGGGATGGAGCGTACCTTGATTGAGGTAGGGCACGTTCTTGATATGAAGAAGAATTTAATGTCTCTCGGTGCACTCAAGGCCATTCGGTGCAAGTTCATCAGTTTCAGTGGTGTCTTGGCTTCGACTATAAAACCATACAATGATATGCGCCTTTGAACTACTCTTGACACCCTATAAGTGCAAGGACGTTTTCCATATTTTATTTATGGCAATTAACAAACAACAACCAAAACACTATTTGTCATCTAATCTACTCACCTAATGTGCCATAGTAGGATGGACAACCAAAAAATTAGGTCATTCTACAACTCAAATGAACCACAACACATGAAAGTAAATAAAAACTGTCAAAAATCAAAAGTAAATAAACCACGTCCACATACAGACAAACAAAACTTTCATTCATTCAATAACCTTTGTATGATGAATGCCTTTGTGGCGTGTAACCAGAGTAACCTTTTCCATAATAGTAACCCCCTCTTCTACCTCCACTTTCGTCATCAGAATCATCATTTTTACAACTTTAACTGCAGGAGAACTCTGGATTGACTCTGAGCTGGAGGTGTCCAAAAGATAGTCGTTTACCTCTGCTGAATCGGATGGTAGAGATATCTTTCCATCGTCCTCATTCATAAATTGAACAAGTTTTTTCAGTCGATTTTTATGATCCAATTTATACGGGATTCCCAACCACCTATAAAATACTGCAAGACTTTTAAGAAACTTTGATGATTTACTTGTGCCTGTTTTAACATCATGTTGTTTCGGAGGGGGTGGATGTTATTATCTAGTCCTGAATGTCATTTTCAAGCTTTCTTTTACTGTCTCTTTATAATCTTGTTCACTAAAAAGTCTCTCTTGTTCTTCTCTATTAACTGTGGAGGCAGTTCCTCTACTTAACCCTTCTTCATTTATAATAGGCCTACTTTTATATCTTCTGTGGCTAGTTGTATTAGCTGTATTTGTAGGGGGAGGGGTGGAGAAAGTATTTGTATTTGAGTCGAGAATGACTCGTAATAAATCCCAGACTTCCTGAGGAGTTTTGTTACATGGTGCAGCGTCTCCTCCCCGACAAGCCAAATGTAATATCAACCGAATTTTTTTATTTTTTATTTTTTATTTTTGTTTACAAATTATTTTCCACACAACTTGCATTGTAACTTTAGCTTTCCGTCCTATGAGTAGACCTGGACTCCATAATCCCAAATATTTGCGGATGTATTATCTTCCAATGACATATTTATAGGCGTTTATTTTAAAAGAAAAATATTTGGATAGATTAAGACAACATAAATAATTAAGATATAATGATGAATAAACACAATCAGCCAACCATATGATATGAGATTTAAGCAACATCAACTAATTTAAAAGTATAAATGAAAAGAGAGAAAATATCCATCTACCCATTAAATATTACAATTTAAGTCCACAAAAAATAATTATCAAAATTCAGTTGTAACTTGTAAGCAAATGTAAGAGAAATAAAAACAGTTTATCCTGCAGCCTCTTTTATGCAATTGTTGCAGGTACTGTCTATCTTGCTTGTTATTTTTTTCATCAACAAACTACTCATCAACAGAGTTCCCTTTCCCCCAGATCAGATGCAGCCAATCCTATGTACAAATGAGCGCTTCAACTGATTCTGGTATAAGTGAACATCGATACTTGTTCATGACTCTACTCCCCATACTAAAAGCAAATTCTGACGCCACGGTTGAAATTGGAATTAATAATATGACTTGTGCCATTAACGAGATCACATGGTATTGTGAATCATGAGATTTCGACTTCAACCAGTCCAAAACATCAAATTCTTCGTCTTTGTACTTTACAAGTGACTCCTTGAGATAGTGGTTAAGTTCTGATTGGGTTGTTTGTGTTTGAGTCTCAACCTGTATATGAAAGACATGAAATCATCGATCGTATTTGGTTGTTCATCAACAGTAGAACTAGAACCCTCTTCATGAGCATACAGGCCTGCAGATGTAGTTTCGTCTTTTGCAGCGCCCAAAGTTTGTACAAATCATCAACTGCATCGCGAATCTTATCGACTTCAGAGGCACTCTTCTCATCATACAACTTATTAAAGATGAATATAACCATGAACATCTTGTATCGAAGATCAAGAACGACTGCAACAGCCACTCAGACCAATACTTATCAAACTTAACTGCATACCCATGGTCATTAATTATAAAAAGTTTGGTTCACTACAGCTTTTGTGCAAAATATCTTTTATCCTCCAAAGTTCTGACAAAAATATATTTGTTATCGGATACCTGCTTATTGAAAATTTCTTTGTCGTGTCATAAAAAACTGAAAGGAACTTGCGAACTAATTCAGCTTTCAACCAATCATCATCAGAAGGCAACCAAAGATACACACTATCATGCTCCGTATAGTGAGAGAATACATCTCTGAAAGCTCTCGCTAACTCTAGCATTTCAAAAGTTGAATTCCAATGAGTCATGACATCCAGCTTCATCGTTCTCTGAGATGACAAATTCAGCCGTTTTACGATCTCATTCCCTGTATATAATTGTGAAGGTGATCTTTGTATGTACTTCACACTCTCTCTTATGTTCTCGATCGTTGGTTCAATTATTTTAAGGTCATCTTGTACAATCAAGCTTAGGATGTGGGCACAACACCTAACATGAAATATCTTTCCACCAAAATATAACTCACCGGTGGCCCTAAACTGGTTCCACTAATTTCGTTATTACTCTATCATTTACAGAGGCATTGTCTAAAGTTATTGAGGAGATTTTCTTCTCAATGCCCCACTCCACAAGACATTTGTACATACAGTCTGAAATCATTAATTCAGTGTGAGGAGACGCAAGATAACGAAAGTTTATGATTATCTTGCAAAGCCTCCATTCGACATCAACATAGTGAGCAGTTAGTGACATATACCCCTTTCGTTGATTGGATGCCATCTACAAATCTGATGTCAGGATAATTTGAGAAACCGATTCCAAATATCCTTTCAACTTGAGTTTCTCACTTTCATACATCTTCATGCACTCTCTTTATTGTTAGTCGTATCTGGGGTTAAGGCCTCTGGCTAATTCAACAAAAGATGGGCTCTCTAACATCTGAAATGGTCTTTCATTGACAATAATAAATCTGGCCTTCAACTCATTCACATGGTCTCTGTTATACTTGTAGATGGACAATGTACCTTACGATGAACCCACTAAAGGTTGTATAAATGAAAGTGTTTGTTGCCCTAAGGTATGACTTCTCACTTTTTTATAACACTTGGGACTATGTTTATTTAGAGTTGTGGTCAACCCATATACTTGTTTAGTATATTGAGCCTTGCAATACTTGCATTGTATTTTCAACGTGCCGTTTTTCAGGGTTACTTCTTCAAAATCTTCCCACACTATCGATCTTTTTTTCGTTTTTCCTGTAACCTTTGACTGTGAGGTACTAATATTAATGTACACCTCTTTATCCTCTAAACCTAATGTAACGTCTTGAATTTTCGCAGCCCGAGTACATACCTGTGCTCGAGAATTCCAAGTGTTAATAATGTAAAACTTGGATGCTTCAAAATTGCACCTTATTTTTATTTTTTATTCATTTATATCACATCCAATTACATTCACAAAGGTGATCATTCATGAGAGTAAAATCAACTATATTTATTATTCCATTAGATTAAAAGAATTTAACAAATCATCAAATGCCCTCTTAATGGGAGCTTATTACATTATCAAAGTTCGGAGCGAAAAATAAATAAAATAATTCGTGGTGTCATCCTTCTTCTTTATTCGAAAGAATCTTCCATAGAATGATTATTGTCCACATCATCAACCTGTAAATTCATTTGCAATATCTGTATGGTTGGAGATGGTCAATGCCCTACTCATAGTGGTGGTTGTCCTTTAAAGTTTACAATGATTCAAGTGATTCATAAGAATAACAGAAGGGTTCTAATACATCTCATACTCCACAAATACAAGTGGTATCGGTATGCACAAACATTCTACATGAAATGCATGTCTAGCAAAATATGTGCGGTCCATCACACTCAGCAACCATGATCACAATGTGGAAAGTAGTTCAAAATATCCGACTCGCCCCGCATTCCACACTGTAGAGATTCGCTGGCGTGTCCAATGTTAACGTGGATTTATGCGAACATCACAAGAAAACATAACAACGCGATTGAGGAATTTACGTGATACGATGTGTTCATGGAGTGACTATTTGCGACATCCAATCCCTTGAAGTGATGTAACATGCATGGTGATTTACTTACATCGATTGTGCACCACTCACCAACCCACGGGATTACGTGCCGACTAAGAGGGCCGTTACCCGTAACGCATTACGTCTACGATAGTATATTGATCACTAGAAGTGCAATTTCTAACATAATACTTGCATGCAAGATAATAATGTAGTGATTTGAATTAAATAGCGATGACTCATATGGTAAAGATAAACAGTATTAAAAACTTGAAACATGTAAGAAATATGTAATCGAATCAATTATATTGCAAAATTTAAAGGAATAACCCCCACCTTTAGAACTGAATCTCTTTCTAAGGTTGTCAGTACTTGTTGTATACAACGTAGGGTCGAATTTATCGTAATTCCTATGGTTAGATTTTAACATCATACGGTTAAGATCAAATACAAGGGTTTGTATATCTAGGTTTTACACTAAATAGTAACTTAATTAGAACCTCGAAAAATAATTTACCTTGTTCGGAAATTTCCAGCCTAATAACTTGGATTGGTTAACATTCTGCGTCGAGTCGACTCGACTCGGCTCGGTACCTCTTAAGCCTATTAGCTTTGGGTCGGATCGGGGCCCACAAATTATTAAATCTCTTTGCTAATTTGATGAAAGATCACACACAACAGTTTGGGTTGAAATTGATTTTGAAAGAAAAGCTTAACACCTATTATGAAGTATAAGGGAGGAACTGACTAGATTCCCTGTCACGCCCCAAACTCGAAAAACGGGCTCACAAAATTCCCGATCACCGAATCCAGTGCCGACAGCCTCTGTAGTGTCCCGTTCTCGGCTTCCGGCACCCATTTGCCAGATTCCGATCCTGGGATCCTACAAGGAGGATTTTTAGTATAAATTTTCTTTGTAATGGAGCATAATCAAGTCATAAAACAACATCACCACATATCCACTATATCAAAAATTTTAAGTACAATGCGAAAAGGGAATACAGGGTGATCAAAAAGTTCCAAAATAGCCTAGTACGCGCTTCAGCCTCAGCGCTGTTGCGATCCAACAACACCTGCATACAACGGTCGTGCATAAGCTTACAAAAGTTTAGAGGGTGGTGTAAGTGTGTGCGCAAGGCGAGTGACAAGTATGCAATATCAGAGTAATGCAGAATATGAGGGTAAGTCCATAAATACTAATATGATGTAAGGCATGAATGCTATTGGCCATATCAAGGCCATGCGATGCAAGGCTACACGCGATGCAAGACCTATGTAGCCAAATGTCAAATGCGAGATGCAAAGCAAGTATGTCAGTTCTCATCAAGTACACATATTAGTACGGTTTCTCTCTGGGATATCATCGGGGTCTAATACACTTCACACTGATTGCCGCCTCCCTAGTCGCACAACCCAGTAAGTGGAAGAGACTACACTATCCGCCTGACCAGTAGTCTGTCAATACCTACCCGGCTCGTCGATAGCAGACTCATTTGCGAGCTGGTCAAACTCAGCCTAGCTTACAACCCCCTCACTCAGGAGGATAAGGCCACACCCCCTTCCAACTGACCACGACACAGTGAGAGACGCGGTCTACTGGTATTCGACACACCTACACTCGTGTATCCACTTGGTCTTGACGTTGGAGCATCTCCTGGTACCAAAAAGGTTCTGGGACTCACCCAAGGACATCCTAAGTGCTCACAGTGCTAGAACTAAGTATTTTTAGTATCCAATACGACTATCCACGATGTGCCTATGGAGCCATGACCTTGATGTCGCTAGGGCGTATAATAATTGTGACACATAAATGCGAGATGCATGAATCACACTGTCCAATCATGCAACAATCCTACGCATATCATGTGCTCATGTAGGTAACTCTTATTAGTGAGTTCCATAGATAATCTGCCTAATGACATATGCTATGATCAGTCACTCCTCATACCAAGCATATATATGATGTAAATGGGTATGAATCATGAGATTATACTAAGCATGTTATAAAGTAATGAACTATCCTTACAATGTAGATAGGCCTATCAATGGGCCCTAAGGAGAGTTACAAAGCGGACATTTAACCAACATTGTACTTACAATGTGAGCGTCAAACCATCATTGCTCCCAAGGCATAGCCCGCCATAAACATTGTTACATGAACCATGGTGTAATCACACATTGCAATGGGCCTTATATACATCCCATTGGGTCTCAACCCATGGGCCTCAAATACATCTAATGGGCCTCATAACATGGGCCTCATATATATTAAGGCGGGCCTCAATGGATGGGCTATAACTACATCAAGATGGGCCTAATCATATGGGCCTCATATATATACTAAGGTGTGCCTCATACATCCCCATAAGAATCATATGGAGGAATCATTTGGACTATACCACAAATACCAATGAAGATAATAATTGTCATGGTTAAATAATTCACAGGGCTCACTCTGAAGTTTATTTTTCCAATCAATCTAATCATAAGGTCATAAAGACCTGGATTAAGAGGGAGAACAATTCCCCATTGATACAGAACTTCCGTGACCCAAATGGGTTTCAATAATAGACGTTCAATCATCCACTATTTATGTGGTGTGGTTGTAACACCCCGTACTTTTCAGTACTTCGGTGTATTACTATGTAACTTAACTTGGTATTTTGTATTTGAACATTTAGCGTCGCTCAAGTCTAAATCTGACCATTAGGAGTAATATTCATCTCCAGAACAAGTTATACATTCGTTGTTTTTTTAATGGATCACTACATCATCAAGTCACTCTATTTTTAGGAGTTCAACCACCCTGATAGACCAATTACTCTGATAAATAAATCAGACAATCCAACAAGAATCATAGAAGGCTCTAATCTTGGATCATCTTAAAGATTGGGACCTGAATCGTCAGATCCACCATTCATCAGGGTCCAACTTTAAGGCCTTCCACTTGATTATCACACATAGACCATTAGACCACTAATCTAACCATGGAACTTCATCTGGATGAACCCTAGGACATTCAGACGATTGATGTTCAAATTCGAAATGATCCAACCACTAACTCATCAAGAGATGCTAAGTAGATGCATTCCAAGAGTCTTAAAACTATGAACTAGAAATTTAAGTTGAACCAACCATTAGACTGTTTGGTATCAATGATTAATTATCAAAAAGGTACATCGGGTAGCCTCTTCAAACATCCGAGACACAAATTATCGGACCATTATACTCAATTTAATGATTCGTCATTCGATCATTGCGATTGGACCATAAGATCATCAAATACACTAAGGATTTCCACGTGAACGAAGCTAGGAATATTAAGAATCGTTGATGAATGGAGTATGAAAGGATTTGACTGTCGATGTTTAAAAATCAATTCGATCTGACGTTGGAACCACCTTTAAACGCTAATAAAACTCACAAAGATAAGTAATGTGACCCACCTGAGTTTTAGATCTGCCTGACCTTTGATCATAGGCTTTGATGGGGCCCTCCAAATGAAATGGACGGAGTAGATTTATCAAATACATCTATGTGGACCCCACATGAGGTGTGCGTATGCACATCCCGTGCTTACCCGCGATGCACCGAAATACACAGCCCTTTAATCGGGCGTTGACCCGAGTAAAGACTGAAAAAGAGATATTTTCTCTCCTTTCCTTCCTGCCGAACGGAGATTCAAACAACTCCATTTCGCACCGCTGAAACAGGTCACCAACAACTAGCATCTCTGAAATCCAGACCGTTCATCATGATCGGTGGCGCCCACTGACCGTAACCACGTCATCCTTACACGTGTTAGTTCACGCTCCTGTGCACGACCACCACCCAAACAGCCTCCCACGAAAAGCTCCCCTGGAAACATATCCACTTTGCCGCAACTCCTTGCTGGAGAATCCGTTCGTCCAGAATCTTCGCAGTTCTTCCGCGCGCCACGCCAGGATCGTAGTCACGCCTACCATTTCTGGAAATACACACCTATCCGGCAAAAGGTGGAAGGAATCTCGCCATTTTAAGAAACAAACCATCCCAGCCATTTCCCATCTTCCAGAAGCTTCCCACGAGAGATCTGGGACGTAGAAAACTAGGGCTCTTTGAAGATCTCATACTAGCCGAGAAAATCACGAGATTTTGGTGAGTAGACCGATCGGCGCAAACCGCCTTCGCACGACTAAACGTATGTGATCTACGGCCTTCTATCCACCATAAGATGGACCTCACACACCCTCCAGTGGAGATCAAAGCCGTTCGGATGGCCATGATCAATGGATCAACCGACCAGCGGGAAAACACCATTTTTGTCCTTCATCTTCTTCAATCTAACTATGAGACCCACTTTCGGCTAAGTCGGACCCATTCACTGATCTGGTCCGTTCATCGTGTGGCCCACCACATTTAATGTCCATCAGGGGCAATCAAATGGACCCATGTATGAGATCTAAAGCAGTGAGTGATCCTGACGCCTAACCATCTTCGGCTAACTCCTGTTAATCCTCGCGATTAGTTGTAGATCTTTCCAGAAACAGAAACGCCTATAAAAGGCCGGGAATTAGGGCGTCTCCCAAGGAAAACCTAAAGAAAGAAAGGGGAAAGCGATAGAGAGAAAGAGAGAGAGAGAGTGGGGCCGGCCGCTGGAACGAGTTGCAAATTTCTGTTGCAACTCGACTCAGCTGCACCAGATAGCGAGTCAAGTTGGGTCTGACCCATCCATTTGCTGACAAGAAGAAGAGAGAGAGAGAGAGAGACAAACACAGAGAGAGAGAGACAAACACAGAGAGAGAGACAGAGAGAGAGAAAGAAGCGAGAGAGAGAGAGAGAGGAAGGAGAGGCAGCTACTGAAATCGATTTCCAGCTGCTGTTGCAACTCGACTCAACCATCCTAGCACGATCGGACAGCTCCAGCAGCGTCCATCTATCGAGGGTCTGAGAGAAATCCAACCACCTCATAGAATCTCTCCAATCCGTAAGCAATCGCAGGTAACCAACTGTTATTTCATCCGTTTCCTTTGTATTCGAGTCATTAGTGAGTCGTTTGTTTACTAACTCAGCTGCTCATTTCAGGGTGAAATCCCTGATCTGTCACCACGGCCGTGGTCGGTTTGCCTGGAGCCAGCCCAACACTTTGAGCTGGCCTCAGGTTCGCTGCACCCAGCTAGCAGATGGGTCGTCAGGGTCGGGTCGTTACTGAGTCAGTGACTTGGGACCGTTTCAGGCTTGGAAATCCTGACTCAGTTGGGACTGGGAGGCAACTCGCCCCAGTTAACCAGTAGCCCAGTCAAGGGTTCACCCATTTGGGGACTGACCCGGACTCTTTTTCACCACTAAGTCAACTCAACGTACCTTATTAGGCTGACTCAGTCAATTTCCCGGCCGAGTCAAGCTAACTCTAACTAGTTGCAAGTAATCTTGAGAGGCATCGGGTCCAATAGACCCATGATCTGACCCGGTGACTATCAAAACCATTGAAACAAGCCAACTAGTTATGATGACCTCGACCGAGTTAACTCGGTCCCGACTCAGTAGAACTGGTGATACCTCCTCCAGGAGCTGCTTACAACTAAGTTACTTAGAAGACACTCCATCCTTCAAACAGTCCAAACCAAAATATTACAAATTAGAGTGAACGCACCAAGGTGAGGAGCATCCCCCATAGCTTCTTCCTTTTGCTAATTTCCATATGGATTAAATCTTTAATGCATAGAATCATTGATTCCTAGCTATTGTGACTTTCTTGGATTAATCGTTTTAATGTCTCTTTAAAATTATGTGCATGATATATTGCCGTATGAACTCTATGTCACATTTATAATTATTTGCCTATGAATATATCCCTGTTAGACATATTAAGAAAAGAAAGCTTCTACACTAGTTTATCTGTGAATTGGGTAGTGAAATATTACCTTCATGACTTTCTATATTCTCTAATCTCTAATTTAGTTGGTACTATCATGTGGATAGTTCTTATGATATGACAAATGTAAATTTGTTTACATATAGTGTACAAAGGGATGATGGGAACTCCATCTTTCATAATTATTACTATTTTGCTATGAGACAAAATTCCTCTTGTCATCTTTAATTCAAGAACATAACTTTAATGAGTCTGACTTGAGCTTTACAAACTCCTATTTCATTATACATTGTGAGTAGTATGAAGAATGATTATGGGAAGAGTCTTAAAGGACATAGAAGGACTCTTAGATAATTCAAATGATATGACCTTGCTTGTAAATGTACATGATACTTGGTAAGCCCTCCTTGAATGTAAAGAAATTATGAAAATCCATGTGGAATGTATAGTTGGATATTTTTTATTTGAAAATTGAAAGTCATTCCTATTCTATCAAAGTAATGTATAGATGTGTCATGGTGCATAACATTCACGCATGACATGTGAGCTTTTTCCGAGTGCTTAATGTAAGCCACATTCTGCTCGATTTACTGTAGATCAGTTAAATGACCAGAGTTGCCCATTTGAGTCACTTTGGGCGCTCTTGTTTTACATGAGGCTTTTCCGGGATTTTTATTCCTCCTCGGTCATACCCCGGGTATTTTTCCAGGAGGTCGTCCTTGGGCGCACTCACCTTCATGGCCTTTTCTAGGTAGTTTATTTACCTCGGGTGGTCTTTTATTTTGACAGTTGGATGTGCATAACCAGATCTGTGGCTTGAACATACATTCATACATCCATTCATACAAGTTTATCTTATCCAGGTTATAAATTGATGTGTTGGTTTAACTATGCTATAACTGTTTGATATACATGAATTGCATATGTAGTTGTATTGCCATTTGAATCAAATTTGAATTGTTAACCCATTTTAGGATGAGGTGTCATGGTTGAATCTATGAGGGAAATTCTCACTGAGTTTTCACTCACCAATCATGCGGTTGCAATGCAGGGTTGATAACATGTGGAGACCCCTATGACGGGATTCCAGGGACGGCTGAGGTGGAGTTTGGCAAAGGAGAGTTCTATGTGAATGTTGTTGAGCCATTGGAGCTCTAAGATTTACTTGCTTTGTATTTCAGATTTTGTGTCTTTGTTTGAGTTGTAATAAAATATTTCCCTGTTGTTGGATTTCATTTTACTCCCATATACTTGTATTAAACTTTCTTGTAATTACTCTTGATATCCCTGGCTTATGTAGTGATTGCTTTACTTCATGCTTTGAAATTTACTATTAATTGAATGTATGAGTTCCATTTTATAATGTAATACTTGGGTTCTCAATGAGGAGCAATTATCCTCGGGTTTCAAGAACCAGGTTGTTGCAGTGGTCCACCTGATCAATGGACTGGACACATCACAGAGTGGCCCGTCCGTGATGTGTTTGAGATCCAACCAATTCATAAGTTAGCATAGAGATAGATGAAGTGAAAACAAAAATATAAGCTTGAGTGGAAACTGCTATGGCCCTCAGAAGTTTGAACGGTGGACGTCACTGTCCACATTGATGGTGGGTCCACCTGATCCTAGATCTATCTTATTTTTAGTCTCAAGCCTTAAAATGGGCTTTCAAAATGGTTGGACAGCTTGGATGCAACACATGCATATGGGTACGTTGTGGACAGAACACATACATCATTGGGGTCCCACCGTCTAGTGGTGTGGACAAAACACATACACCATGGTAGGTTCCACCGTCCACTACCGTGGACGACGTGAATAAAACAAATACATCATTGGTGGGTTCCACGTGGGGCCCACCATAACGTTTATTTGTCATCCAATCTGTTGGTAAGGTCACACAGACCCGTACGAAGAGGAAAAACAAATTTCATATCAATCCAAAACTTTTGTGACAACCCAAAAGTGTTTCAATGGCAGACGTTCAATCCCACACTGTTCCTGCCGTGTGGACCACCTGAGCTTGTAGACGGCTGATTTTTAGAGGGCCCACTGCCCTAAGGGGCCCCGTCAAAATGCACGGTGTTGATGTTCTCACACATCACGGTGGGGCCCATGGCTGGGACCCCTGCCTCCAGCGTCAAACGCAGCAGGACGCTACTGTAGCATCCTCAGCAGCAGCGCCTGCTGCCTTGCTTATGTTTTTTTTTTTTTTTTTTAAATAAAATTTTTGCGGTTTTTCGTAGGTGGGGCCTGCATCAGGGGAATCCACCCAGCCCACTGGCTCCTATGGCTTAAAACAAGCCAAACAAGCCCAATATTGAGCATGTTTCGGTATATAGAAACATCAGAGTGACTTTCAACGGTAACAATATTGTTTTCTATGCTATGGCCCACCAGATAGTCAGATCAGCTTCATTTTTCGGCTCAACGCCTAAAATGAGTTGGAAATAGGATGGATGGCGTGGATTGAATTCATACATCAAGGTGGGGCCTACATGGGTGGCCCACCCAAAAGCCTAAAAGAAATCTCTTTTTTTTTTTTTGTTGTGAACCCACGTCCAGCGTCCCTGGACGCTGGACGGACGACGTGAATATACAGTTTGTCAAGGTGGGTCCCACATGGACATAGCCCACCTGATTTGGATAAATCTGATATTTGTGTTTTTCCCATCATCCAGAGGGTAGGGCCCACATGGCTTGGACCATCACATACTCATTAAGTGGGCTACAAAATAAAGGGAGGAGAGAGAGAGAGAGAGAGAGAGAGAGAGAGAGAGAGAGAGAGAGAGAGACGTGATGATGGAGGGGCTCCGACACTATGGGCCCTCCCTTGCATGATTTACAACATACATCAAGTGAGTCTCATTTCATATGGGCCCACCGATCAAAATCAACGGTGGAGATCCTTTCCCCACCGAAATGTAAGGTCTAGATGACCCTATTCATGCAAGGAAAATAAACATCATGATGGGGTCCATGGAGAATGGCCCCATCATGGAATGATCAAGGGAATCAAGGTGGGCCATCGACCACATCTAAGGTCCAAAGTGAGATCCATGCCATCGATCGATAGGCCTCACTTGGCCCATCATTAAAATAAGAAATCTAGGCCTATAGAAACACCCACCGTTCAATCTTCTTGGTTCGTTGGAACGTCGATCTCCTTGTGTCTCACTTTGATGGAGGGTGATGAGAAGTGAATGGCTAGGATGAAGGATTTTGGAGTGGGAAGTGGGCCACACAACTCACTCTTTTTTCTCCATGGGAAAGCTTGGACGTCCACTTTTTCTTCTCCTTTGTTGCTTGGAAAATGTGTTGAGAATGAGAGAGAGAGGTGGTGATTGTAAGAGAAGTGATGGGTGTGAGTGATGGATGTGAGGTGATATTGTACTTGACATGAGAGTTGACTTGGTGGTTGCTTGACTTGGGGAGAAAGAAAGTATGGGTTGTGTACTTTGATTGATTGATTGATGAGATGGATTGTAGAGATTCTCTTGAGTTTGAAAAAGCGCGGTGTTTATTCAAAATAAACGCCGGCCCACATCTCCTGGCCAGGGTATCAGATCGGTGCACGAGTCGCGGCGTTGGAACTGTGGCGATGGTGCGGTCGCAATGATACAAGTCTCGGATTAAGCCGACTCAAATCTATGAGATACGACTTAGGATCGCGTGCAAACGTCGATTACAGGTCGCGGATTACTGGAATTCGACGGAAATGATCGCGGGATTGTACAGAACAGTACAGACTACGATACGAACCTTACAACTCTCCCCACCTAATAAAAATTTCATCCTCAAAATTTACACTACCATCGCAGCTAATCATAACTCATAGGGGAATAGGAAACATAATATCATATATAATCAAAACACAATACATACTTTATCAAACATCGAAAAGATGAGGATAACGCTCTCGAATCTCTACCTTGTGCTCCCAAGATGCCTCATCCACACTATGATGGCCCTACTGCACCTTCACCAAGGGAATGACCTTGGTCCGATGACCCGATCCTTCCGATCGAGGATACGAACTGACTGCTCAATGTAAGAAGCGTCCTCACGAACCTCCAACAACAGCCAATCAATAACGGGAACGATGTCTGACCCACACTTTCTCAACATAGAGACATGGAAGACGTTGTGGACGTCAGACAACTGAGATGACAAGGTAAGCCGATAGGCCACATCGCCAACGCGCCCAGTGATCTCGAAAGGTCCTATAAATCTCGGGGCAAGCTTGCCCTTCACTCCGAAACGAACCACACCCTTCATGGGTGAGACCTTGAGATACACATGGTCCCCTACTCCAAACTCCAAGGGACGACACCGACGGTCAGCAAAACTCTTCTACCAGCTCTGAGCTGTGCGCATCCTCTGCCTGATGATATCGATAACCTCTGACGTCTGCTGCACAAGCTCGGGACCTAGGAGACGCCGTTCTCACGGTCTGCCATATAATGCCTAAAAAAGAGTCATGCCAATGGTCGCCTGATAGTTGTTGTTGTATGCAAACTTAGCCAATCTAAGTGCTCGTCTCAACTACCTGAGAAATCAATCCCGCAGGCCTGAAGCATATCCTCAAGGATCTGGTTGACCCTCTCGGTCTGACCATCGGTTTGCGGATGGTACGCGGTGCTGAGCTGCAAATTAGTGCCCATTACTCTCTGGAAGCTCCCTCCAAAACTGAGACGTGAACCTCAGGTCTCGGTCTGAAACAATCGATACAGGAACACCGTGCAGTCTCACGATCTCATCAACAAACAGCTTGGCGAGCCGGTCCGCACGCCAGGCCTCACGAATCGCAGGAAAATGTGTCGACTTCGTCAGACAGTCCACGACAACCCAGATGGCATCATGACAGCGCTGTGTCCTCGGCAAACCCATGACAAAATCGGTAGATATGTGCTCTGTGATGAGTGTTTGGAAAATCCACCCCCTTCATCAATTTTACAGGATCATGTTAGGCCATGGTTGCGAATATGAAGTTGATCGGAGGCGTATCCTAAAAGTTCTCCTAGCGGTGTTGAAACGAACTTAATCTCAATTACCGGTCCATGCTTAATGATCAGGGACCAATTTTGAAATAATTTGTAGTTAAGATATGCAAATAATTGGACAAATTTTGGTGGTTGATCGATGGTGGAAAAAGTCTAAATCTAAAATTTCACCTTTTGCAGCAAAAGGAAGGAACTGACTTCAGCATTCAACGATGTAAGATCATAGATCATGGTCTAAATTTTATATGATATCGTACTCATGTGAGGCCAAGTTGTGGTCCAATTTTGAGTTGCGACGGATGGCAGGAAGTGGTTATAGATATATACAGAGTTGGTAAACCTTAAAATGATAACTTCTCGCTTAAGTAAAAGCCTACCATAGTGGGGTCTTCATATTTCACACTTGGTCTATATGATAGGCAATCTAAGTCGTTCATATGAATGAAAATATCCTACTATGATTACCTACGAGCTTTCCTCAATCAATGGACACCAAAATCAACGATTAAGGGGCTGATTTGTCACTTGGGTCACTCTTATAATGATTTAATGGCTGAAATTTAGCATGTACGGTTAATTTATGATACATAGGTATAGTATGAAATTTCACATAAAACGGATCATGAGAACCATATGATTTGGAATTCAATGGTCTAGGTTGATAGCATTTTCATAATTATTACTGATTTAAGATTTTTGAGAAATCTAATGGTTCTACATGGTTATAGGAACATTTTAAAACAATTCGTATAAAAGAACTTACATGTAAATCATTATAGATAATGAGTTATTAACCAAATTAATTAAGGTAGGGTACATATATCAAACCACATGATAGATGGTCAGATGACATTTTAAAAAGAGAAAGACTTGATGGTTGGTACTTTAACCCTATATATAGGAGTATGTACGATCAGTTTTATAAACGGATGAACACAAGTGGGTTTTTTTTAGAGTGGTCAAGAGGTAGAACATATACACCGTTAGATTTAAGTACTTATTCACATGTGTAAGTTTCTCAGATTGTAGTTTTGATGGTGGGTTAAGCATATTCCTAGGTGGTGAACAAGATGAACGGATCGGAATCTCAATCCAATGCGTGTGCGAATGAATGTAGAGATCAAGTAGTTAGTTTGCTATGATCGGGTAGTCCAAACTCAGAGTGGACGGTCAGATATCTTTACTTAGTGGTGAGTAGTTGACTGAACGATTGGTTATGATGGATAAGTTAAAATACTTAGATATATGATGGTCATGTCTTAAAATCAAGGTTCATATGGCTTGATTTATGGATGAAGCTTATTCCCAACGGTTAGATTCATGTTAGAGAATAGATGTAAGGTTAGGATAGATAAATTGGTATTATACACATACACATACTAAGTTAGATTTCATGTTAATACTCGAGAACTTTCAATACTCAGGTATTTAAAAGTTCGGAGTGTTACACATAATCCTTCATCTTCCAAGATCCTCGGTGATGTAACTGACAAACCGCCGGGGGTATTGGAAAGACCCTTATTAGCCATCTAATAGTTGAAAGATACTAAATCATAATAGTGGTAGCATTCTAATGCCTTAAAGATTTATACTAAATCTTAAATTAGTCACCCATCCAAGGTTGGATAGATTGTAATACTTTCATATTCCTATTTAAATACTCACGCCAAAAATCCAATAGCATCTCCCCATGTCTCTCCAGATAAGTTGATCTTCCATTACATTCTGATGCCAAATATCTAAGCAATATGAAGATATTTGACATGATAAATGAAAAGGAAGAAACATTTCTAGAGAGAAATGATGAGATAGAGCGCAGATCAGGCATAAACATTTAAATAGGTTATATGAAGGCATACTATCCATCTAACCTTCCACTGTCCAAAATGGGATAATTTGAGCAATTTCTATGTCACCAAAAATACACTATATCTATGTTTGGCCATATAAAAATTCTCAAATGGGGAACATTTAAATAGATTATATAAAAGCATAATATCCATCTAACCTTAAACTGTCCAAAATGGAACAATTTGAGCAATTTATATACCACAAAAAATACACTATATCTATGTTTGGTCACATAGAAATCCTCATATAGACAACTATTTATCTAACTCATAAGTCACAATAAAATGCTAAGCAAAAAAGGCAATGTAATACATATTAAGTTAGCTATATAATGCATAAAAATAAGCTAAACAAAAAAGCAATGTAATACAAATATATTAATCTAACTATTTAATTTAATGCACAATAAGAAGCTAAGCAATAAGCAATGTAAACAATAATTCTAAAATATTAACTACTAATTGTTTAATTCAAATAATTAAAACACATTAGCAATTTAGAATTTAGGGTCTAGGGATTAGGTTTAGGGTTTAGGGTTAGTGTTTAGGGTTTAGGGTTAGGTTTAGGTTTTAGGTTTTAGGATTCAGGTTTAGGGATTAGGGTTTGGGTTTAGGTAAGGACGTAGGGTTTAGATTTTATGGATTAGGTTTTAGGAATTTGGGTTAGGTTTTAGTGTTTAGGGTTTAAGTTTAGGGATTAGAGATTCTGAATTAATATTATGGATTAGGGTTAGGGTTAAGGTAAGGTAGTATTTAGGGTTGAGGGTTAGGTTTAGGGTTTAGGATTATGTATTAGGGTTTAGGGTTAAGGTTAGGGTTTAGGTTTAGGGATTAGAGTTTAGGGTTAGGGTTAGCCCGGCCGCACCTAGGGTAGGTCAGACGCACCACAATGAGTCAAGTATTACGGCACGGTCCGCACCCGAGCCAGTCTAGGTGGGATGCACCACTATACCTGAGCTAGGCTAGGTGGTACGCACCAACAAGCTCGACCGCTCCCTAGCCAGGCTAGGCGGCACGCCCGCAACCCACCCGAGCCAGCCCAGACCACCACAACGAGCCCAGGCCGCTCCCAAGTAGCCTAGACGCACCAACGAGCTAGGGTTAGATTTATTTAAAATAAAAATTAAATTTTACCTTGAATGGGTGGATTGTTGCCGGACGGGTGGAGGGAGGAAGTTGACTGGAGAGAGAGAGAGAGAGATGAGAGAGAGAGAATAGAAGAGAGAGAGAGAGAGAGAGAGAGGAGAGAGGAGGGAGGGAGGAGGAGGAGGGAGGGAGGGAGGGAGGGAGGGGGGGGGAGGGAGGAGGAGGAGGGACGACCGGAATCGTTTTTGGATGGGGTAGTGCGATCGGGTGCAGTGCGGGTAGGGTTATGGATGAGGGAGTGGAAATGATAACTTCCTTATATACTACCTGACAACCAAATCGAGTCGGGTTTCGGTAGGGCTACTCGATCCAAACCCGACTCTGCCTTTCGGTTCGGGTCAAGTCGGATCTGACCAAGTCGGTCGAGTCGGATCCACCAAGTCGAGTCAGGTCTTGCACAGCTCTACGAAGCAATGTAAAATTGTGCGTAAAACCTCTGAATTCACGTGGTGTGGCCCACCCGAGTTTTAGATGGCTATACTTTTTAGCGTCCATTCATCTTGGTGGGCTTGCCTGATCAATGAATTGGATGGTATATACAAACCATCCGGAAGGTTTTAATAATGAGCATCCATATCCAAACTAATCCTTGCAGGGTGGCCCACGTGAGTTGTCGAATACGAATCAACTTGACTTTGGAGCTGCACGCCATAAATGAGAGGATGTAACTGGTGACTGAAATGGACCTCACGCATACATCACAGTGGGCCCCATCTCTCTCTCTCTCCCTCACACACACACAGGTGTAGCTTCGGTGGATCATTTACTGTAGGGCCCACCGTGATGTACGTGCCTCTTACATCAACACTGTCCATCTGTTTTGACAGTGCATTTTATGGCACGATGCCAAAAATGAAGTAGATCCAAATCTTAGGTGGACCCCACCACACTGAAACGGTGGTGATTGAATCCCTCCATTAAAAACTTCTTGGGTCCACCGAAATGTTTATTTGCCATCCAACCTGTTGATAAGGCCATATATAATTCAATTTTCCGTTTCCAAACAGTTGGGACCCTTGATTTACCATATAACTAGCAGTTGAAGTTCTTTCCTATCATGCACGTGGGGCATACAATACATTGAAAAGGGTGGCCCAATATCATGCAGATGAAAGTTCTTTCCTATCATGCGCGTGAGTCATCCAATACATTGAAAAGGGCGGCCCAACCATACAGATGATTTCTTCACGATCATGCGTGTGGGCCATCCAATCCTATCATCGAAAAGGTTGGGCCTATCATTCCCTATCATGTGTGTAGGGCATCCAATCCGTTAAAAAGATTCGCCCCACTACAAGGATCACCTACCAAGTGCAAAAGCATTACCAGATAAGGTGGGGCCCAACCAAACATCGCCCCTACCATGCGGATAACTTCTTTCCCTTTGGTGCGTGGAAAGGTTGGTAGGAGCCGCCCAAAAATGCAGCAGATTCAAATCTCAAGTGGATACACACAACACATGAAACAATGGTAATTGACCATTCAATACTAGTTTTGAATCAAACCGATATTAGTGTGATCCTTACATCCAGGTCTTTGTCACCTCATCAACATGTTGGATGGCAAATAAGCATTCTGGTGGCCCCCAAGAATGTGTTACCTGTGCTGTGGTTTTTGGGCTCAGTACCCAAAAATGATATGGTGAAACAGTTAGGTGACAAGGATATAAGTCACATACATCAAGGTGGGCTCCACAGCCAGGGATCCACTGAGGTTAATGGATCTGAAGCAACGTCCCCTCAAAGGAGGCCAGTTCTTGGTGGACATGCATTGCACTTCCACAAATATTGCTACACTAGAAATGCATGGGAAGATATTTCTATGAAATATAATTGAATCAATATATCAAACCAGAACAAAGAGGTTCCACACGACCTCAAATCTAAAGGCTTTAGGGTTGGGAAATGGCTGGGAGTTCGACTTCACAACATGCAAGGTTTTTCCCATGAAATTACTTTGCGCACAGCCACACACACACACAAAAAAAAAGGGTAAAAACCTAAATCGAGTGGCTCCTCAGCCTGAAAGAATTCTCTAAATAGGTTTGCTTGATTATTGCCTCTACATCCGTATTGCAGTATGCCCTTCTTTAACCTTTGAATCCCACAGGTTCGAGCATCCCTTGTGGTGCGAGTGCACAAGTGTAAAAAAAAGAAGAAGAGGAAAACTTTGAATCAGGGGTCATTTTCAACATAATAAAAGCTCTTGTTGATATTTTGGCTCTTTTGCTTGCAACATGACGATCAGCATGTAACCTTCATATAATCAATGGGTTAACATATTCCATATGTGAGTTTTCTTTGGGCATTCCCGAACAAAGGGGAGCACTATCAAATGAATGGTTTTTTTGTTGTTGAGAAATGCCCAAATACCCAACTGTCGAAATGCATTGGAACAACCCTCTACTGCAAAATGCTTTGAGAGGGCATATGGTTGCTGGTTTTTATATTTCTCATCTTAGTTATTCCTTTAGTTCACACTTTTTTCTCTCTTTTTTTTTTTTTTAAAAAAAAAGGTTATTTATACATTTCCTAGATTTACATAAAAACAAAAAAAACAAAAAAAACAAAAAAAAAAAAAAACCAACTTTTACCTGAGATACTATAAAACAGAATCAACCAAATAAAATTTACTCATTCCCCAACAACCAAACTGGTCCCAAGTACTATTAAACGGTCCTCATCACCTAACAGGTGAGTGGTTAGCAGGTCACTGCCAACAGTGTCATAGACCATCCACCAATCATTGGGTTCCACCTCAGATATGATGGCCCTGTCAAGTAGTTTCAAAACCAGCACAGGTCCAAGCCCCAAAATTCAAAATCCTTTGCAACAGACTAGGACAAGACTCTCCCTGCCAAAAGATTGCAAGGCAAGACTGTCGGAAGAGGCCAGTTGCAAAGACGAGTTCAAACTATTACATAGCTGAAGAGGTGCTCCGAAACCCAACAACTGCACGTTTCCCTATGGAGGCCTTCCTACCATAGTCTGCAAACCAGTTCTGATAACCGTACCAGTCACACCAATGCAGGGTTGTATAATCCACGTATTAAGTTGTAGTTGTAGCATTCATGGCTGGTACCGGTATGCATCCAATGTCTCAGATGATAAGTTAAACCATATTTCTAAAGGAAGCCGTCTAGATATGAAAAACCCCAAGGGCATAACACTATTGCAATTGTACCTTAATAAAATCCACCGCTAATTTTCAAATTTCAGAGATACAGAGGGGCTTTTCCACCAAAACAAGAATAAGAACAGTTAAAAAGGCATACTGTATGTGACGAGTATCAAAAGCAATTATATTAACTCATATAGCTCTGTAGGACGGCACTGAATCTGCAAAGCTATAGATGGATGAGACAGGCGCCATTGAGGTGTTGCTAGTGGCCTGTGGGCGGGCCAAATTATCCGTGTAGATACGATTCGGGTCCTCATAGCCTGCCCTCCAGTAGCCTGTTTCAACTGGCAATCCTGGACGCACATTTTGCATGGCCCGTAGGTTGCTGAAGTAATCCACATGATTTGGCCGTGTGGCCATTTCATTCTCCCTACCATATAATGGCCTATAGTCCCTCTCAAGGGGGCGATTCCAATCTGGTGCAGCCCTGTATCTGTCATAGCTGGCCCAAAAAAAAAAAAGCGGAATGAGGAAGAAAGATATCATCCAATATTGGACCAAGAGGCAATTTTCAGCCCAGCAATTCAAAAAGGTGGAACCACCTTTCAATAACCTAACCCATTGATCTGGTCAGCTCCACCATGAGATGGGCTGTGCCTTAATACCTCCCCCAATAAGATTATCCTAGTTATCTGATGCAAATCAGTGATTACAAGCAATTGTCCACATTTCATGGAGGAATGAAACCAGAAGGTCAGGATTATTTGTTTAGATGGAAAATGGAATTTTGGATTAACAGGCCAGCACCGCAGTACAAAAACTTCCACCCAAGCATCACATAATTCTGTGAAAAGAAAAGGCTAGTCAGGGAAGTCAATACCTGCTGTAAAGCTCATGCTCAGGCAAAACTGGGTTTGGAGGCAAGTAGGTCCGTCGGGCATCAGCTAGATAGTATGGGTCAACCGGAGGTGGCGGGCCTACTGGCAGAACATTTCGAGAGTCCACTGGTGGTGGGGCACGTGCCAGGTGCATTGTTGTTTCATATTGGTCAGCAGGAGGAACATGCCAAGATGGCTCCATGATTGGTGGAGCACGTGTTTCATAATGATCATGATGTGGGGCATACTGGTCATGATGTTGAAAGCCCACTTGCCGATGGGCATGTCGAGGTGGCTCAATGGCTGGAGGGACATGTGCCAAGCGCCCATATAGCTCCTCTGGAACTGGCAGACGGGCTAGTGGGGCATGCACCAGGTGCCTGTAGGACTCCTCTGGAGCTGGCAGATGGGATGGTGGGGCATGTGCCAGGCGCCCATAGGGCTCCTCTGGAGCTGGCAGACGGGCTGGTGCTGGGCGTCGATCATTGAGAACAGGCCTCGCAGGTGACAAATGCTGGGTCGGGATCGGCCGAAACAAGGAAATCAGCTTCTTGACCTGCAGTTATCTCAAATGCTAAGAAACTGGAAAACATCATGAAACCAACTAGGATCTCACGTACTGGTGCGGCATTTCCACATGTGAGACAGCCAGACAGGCACCAAATAAGTACATCTGATCACTCCTTTGTTGTGACCAACGATAGGGTTTGAATTCCCAACTTACCTGCTGAGAACTAAGTTCAGATTTGAATTTGAACTTCCCCTGATAGTTCTCCTGGATCGCATGTTTGAAAGAACTCTCAGGCAGAGGCAAGCAATCCTTGTAAATATGAAATTTCACCTGCCACGAAGATAAAACTTGTAAATGTAACTATCCACCAAGCATCCAGTCACTACCAGTAGTGACTCATCAGGGAAATTATCTATGTTCATCCTGCCTTACCAGATCGTAGGCCCATTGTTGATGGAGCTTATTTTCATGAAAACTCAGTTATTGGATCTTAAATATCTAATATATGTGATGAGTTTGCATGAGGAATGGAAGAATAATTAAAAAGAGGGATTACAATTTCATCTTTAACAAATATTCCAAGCCATGTGGCATCAATGAACTGTGTGCACAGGTAGGGGTGCAAATGGCATCAATGAACTGTGTGCACAGGTAGGGGTGCAAAATTTGGACCCATGGGACCATGTCTGGATCCAACAGTTTGACCCGAGTTACTAAATTGTTGGGTCCTCTCATAATCAACCTGAACTGACCCAACCCAGACCCAATTTTTAAATGGGTCTGAGTCTGAGTTGGGTCATGCTAAAATGAACTTGACAAAGACCCAACCCGGACCCAAGCGAAAGTAGTTAATTATGTATGTAGGTTTTCCTTTCTATTATTTTGTGCTAGAGTGAGGTAATAGCTCACCGGCTTTTTCTAAAGTGTGGTTACCCATCCACTACTTGTGCCAATCTGAAGATGAAGAATATACCCAAACTCACTATAATTGAACTACCCTGACCATTTAATTTTAACTTTCGAATTTGGACAACTAGACATCTTATTTTTTCCATCAAAATTGATAGCCACCACTAGTATGACAAATATTGCCGAGATTTTGAAAATCTCATGATAATATCAAGGAGAATACACTAAATGATATTATCGATGTTATTTACAAAATCTTGGCAGGTTTTAAAATATCGTAATAAATTTGCAATAATATCGCAATACCATTGACTCAGAAATAGATTTTTATTAAAAAAAACAAAAAAAAATACTAAGTAATTTGTTATATAAATATACATTTAAATTTTATTTATTAATTTGAAATAATATTTTCAAATAAATTTATCTCTGGCGAGATTTTAACAATAATATCTTGAGAAAAACCTCAACATTTAAAAAGTCTCCCAAGAAATTTCTAGCCTAGAAATTGTTGAGAACGAGATTTGAAAACCTCAACACTAATAGAATGATCCAAACTATCCAAAGGTTGGCCATCTAAGTGGATGGTTAAAAACGTTGGCAAGTTGCTTGTTTGTAATCCTTACATTTGTGCCCCACCCGAGGCTCGAAATTTCCTCTTTTTTGGCAAAAGTATATATTTCAATGGGCTTATTACAATCATTATGTTAAATATCACATGCGTACAATAATTTGGGATATTAAAGCTCATTTGGGATATAACATATGTTCCTGTGAATATATTAAAATTTTCCAATGCATTCCAATTCCTCCCATATACTCCCATCCAAACACAACTGAGTAAAAGCCATTTACTTTCAATTCATTTACCTCTAATTCCCTTACCATTTACCTCCATTTACAGGCTCCCAAGAGCCCTTAGTTAATTGGTCCAAAACAAAGTCACTCGGAATAAGATGGCGGAAGGTGATGTTAAACACACTTTTAACACTAGGAAGCAACAACTTTCCCTTCAACTTGTTTGGGAGTGACGGTGCGTTAAAAAGCTTAAATAATTGAGAACAAGATAATGAATTGTCAGAAAGAGCATTTTGGAATGGTTGCAATACCCAAGGCCCACATTCTTTAAGAAATTTGACACAAGGACAAAACAAAGCAAGGGGGGAGTCTGGCGCATTTTAAGGAAGAAAATGTTCTTTTTTAGAGAGAGAGAGAGAGAGAGAATAGCCACTTAATTAAGAAACTCGCAAGCAGTGTTCAAAATATCAGTATCATGTTACGTATCACATCCTTGGGATACAGATACATATAAGTTATCACACAGGATGTATCGTTTGTATTGGGTAATTTATTGCACTTTTTGGGAAACAGGGGGAAATTGGGAAAATGGCTAAATTTTTCAATGAAACTTCAAGGATTTTTTTGGAAAAAAAAAAAAGAAAAAAGACTTAATAAACACTTTTAAATCATAACATATCAAAAAAGAAGTGCACATTATAGGTTTCCTTTGCATACACTCTATGACTGAACTAATGCAAACATGTTTAAATTGAATGCATAACAATTAGTGTATGTAATGATCATTTCATCAAACACTCCTAAATACTTCGAAATTAGTCTCAATTGACAGCTAGTTGAAAGGAAATTTCAAAAATATATATATTTTGTTAAAAATGATTTTTTATTTTTCAAAAATTAACAAGGACTTAACAAATCAATAGATCACCCTCATACATGCTTGATTTCATATTTGGAGTGCAACATTGCAGGCAATTTGGGGGAAATTGGGAAAACTTCAAAATTTCTCCAAATCGGACCACCTACACTCAAAATTTGAAATTAGAGTATATGTGATGATTGTTTCATCATATACTCCTAAATATTTCGAAATTAATCTCAATTGATAACTGGTTGAAGGAAAATTGGAGAACATGAAGAACCAATGGATATCAAAATCAAAGCTCCAAGTCCATGATTTTTCATGTAAAACATGAAGAATCAATGGATTTATAACCATTTGACATTGATTTCACATAATTTCAACAAAAAAAGGATTGAAAATTGAAAATGCTCACCGGATTGAACATGTGGTATAGATCTTGTATCGCACAAGTGGGATACAAGATATATCATGGGATATATCGGCCGATATCGTTGATATTTAAAACATTGCTTGCAATAAGTGAGAAAAGAATACAAGCAAACGAAAGACTCAATCCAAAAGGCCAGGAAAAAAAAAAAAAAAAACTACATGGATAGCCCAACCCTTAATAAGAGCATTAACCTTCCTTATGACATCCACATGGTCCACACAACAATTCCTAAAACAATACTCGTTCCTAGCCCCCCAAATAAACCACAACACGTCAACACCGACATCAACAGTAATCTCAACTAAGCTTTCCCAGTTGTCTGCACCTCCACCATGCCATGCTCAAAGCAAATCCTCTACGAACCTTGGCATAACCCAAGCCGTGTTATAAAAAGAGAGGAAGTGACTCCACACCTTTACGGCGAAGGAACAATGAATAAAGAGGTGATCGATCAATTCTTCGTTCTTTATGCACATGAGACATGTTAGGGAGAATCATGACCCTTCTCTGCAAGTTATCAATTGTGAGAATCCTCTTCCAGCCTAAAAGCCATACAAAGGCTGCAACCCAGGGCAGGGTCCCATAGAACCAATGATGGTATAGGTGAGGCAGGGAATCAGGGGCGAAACCCCAATCAGGCTAAGTAACGACTTCACCAAGAATGACTTGTTGGGGCTTTTTTACGAGAATCATGACCCTTCTCTGCAAGTTATCAATTGTGAGAATCCTCTTCCAGCCTAAAAGCCATATAAAGGCTGCAACCCAAGGCAGGGCCCCATAGAACCAATGATGGTATAGGTGAGGTAGGGAATCGAGGGGCGAAACCCCAATCAGGCTAAGTAACGACTTCACCGAGAATGACTTGTTGGGGCTTTTTTACCAAACTATCGAGTCCTCTTTGTCAGCAAATTTGAATTCAGATAGGGTCTTCAAAAGCTATATGAATTCTCCTACTTCATTCTCCGATAGGTTTCTATGCCAAGGAAAAAGCCTATACCACTAAACCCCTTTCCGCCACTAAAATGAAACGGTCGAGAGCTATGTGAGTTATACAGGAAATTGATCTTCAAGGGGTTGGTCACCACACCAAACATCAACCCGAAATCGGATACGACGCCCATTAGCCACCGAGTAGGTGATACCTTGACGAACAACGAATTCAATATACGCCACCGCTTTCCAAATGGTTGAGGCTTTGTAGCAAGAGGATCGTTTGACAGACCAACCACCCTTTGGCTTCTATACTTGGAATTAATCAACTCCCTCTAAAGCTTACCCTTTTGACCCCAAATCTCCAAATCCATTTACCAAGCAAAGCAAAATTCATGGTTCCCAAAGGTTTAATGCCGACAACACCCTCCTTAAATTGCTTGCACACCTCTTCCCATCTAAGGAGGTGGGACTTCTTCCCTTCAGTGGCCCCCTTCCAAAGAAAATCACGCCTCAACTTTTCAGGCCTATCCACTACCGATTTGGGGCATTTAAATAGAGATAAAGTACACGAGCATATTGGAAAAAAGGCGCCTCGGTTAGCGTTAGGCAACCCCCCAAAGAAAGGTAATGGCACTACCATGAGACCAACTTCCTCTCAATCCTCTCAATTACTCTGTCCCAAAGATGTTTAGCCGACCTCCCAATGCAAAGCGGCAATCCAAGATACGTTAGAAGAAAAAGTGTCAGGCTTACAACCAAAGATACTAACAAACATAAGAAACTCCTCTTCACCCACGTGGATTCCAAGCATTTCCGACTTGGCAACATTAATCTTCAAACTAGACATCGCTTCAAAGAACACAATTAACTTCTGAAGATTATCCACTTCCTCTTACTAGCCTCACAAAATAGCATTGTATCATTGGCATACTGAAGGTTGCAAATCCGACTCCCCGTGATTGACACCTTAAACCCATTTAAAAATCTGCCTTCCACACCTTTACATAGCATCTTGCATATGGCCTCACCAATAACAACAAACAAATAAGGCGACAAAGGATCCACTTGCCTAAGCCCCCGAAAAGCTTTGAAGAAGCCTTTAGGAGACCCATTGATCAGAATGGAAAAGGAAGGAGATTGCACACAAGATCTAATCCACCCCCTAAACTTCAAACCGCAACCCAATCTGTCAAGTATATAGTCTGAGAAGTCTCAATCAACATGGTTGTACGCCTTCTCAAAGTCTAGCTTACACACTAACCCACTCTTCTTCTACATGTGCCTAGAGTCTATGCATTCATGGGCAACTAAGGAACTATCCAAGATCTGACGGCATACAACGAAGGCGCTTTGGTTTTCCAAAATGACTTCAAAGAGCACCTCCCTGAATCTAGAAGCTAGCACCTTAACCAAAATCTTACAAGGACCTCCAATGACGCTGATAGGTCTTAAGTCCTTTAGATGTTTGGCCCCCTCAACTTTTAGAATAAGGGCAATGAAAGATGCACTGATTCCAAAGAGAGCAAACTCTGCTCAAAAAATTTAGACACAAAAACCATAATGTCCTTAATGACATGCCAAAACTTCTAAAAGAAGAGCATGGGGAATCTGTCAAGGCCTAGATCTTTATCCCCACACATTGAATGAAGAGCTACAATCACTTCGTCTTCCGAGACTAGCCCTTCCAGCAAAGAAGATTCATCGGCGGGAATTTTGGTAAAGTCTAAGTTATCCAAACTAGGCCTTCCCGATTTTTGCTAGTTAAAAGATTCTTGAAAAAAGAAATAATAGCCTCACGGATTTTGTTTTTGTCCAAAGACCTAGCTCCGTCAATCTCTAAGTAGGAAATTCTATTCACATGAGCACGGGCACTGGAAATACTATGAAAAAAGCGGGTATTCATGACTCCCTCCTTTAGCCACAACGCTTTAGATCTTTGGTGCCATTTAATCTCCTCGTCTTTAGCCCTTTTTGCAAGATTGAGAGAAAGGCTCTCCCTTGTAGCCCTATCATCAACCAATAGGGCATCCCCTTCTTCTAGCATGTCGAGCACTTGAATTTCTTTTGCTATCCTGTCAAATTCTGCCTCCCTTAGCCCGAGAACCTCTTTTTTTCATCATTTTAGCTTCTCCAAGCATTTTTTAATTTCTTGTATGACATGAAGCCAACATATCCTTCAACCGAAAAGGAAACCCACCAGTCTGCTGCTAGCGGGTAAAGCTCGTCTATTCCCAGCAGGGTCGCTTCAAATCTAAATGGTTTTGGATCCGTCCTCTTCAAAAACCTCAAGCATTATCGGCCTGTGATCAGAAGCCACTCTTGGAAGCCCACGCCGATTCACCAAAGAAATCTCTCTAACCAGTCAGCAGACACCAAGAATCAATCCAATCGAGATATCATTGCGTTTTCCTGAACATTCGACTAGGTAAATCTGGCCTCGCTCAATGGCAAAATCCACCATCTCGTAACGGTGTACCCAATCTGAAAAAGAAGCCCCATGCTCTGGGAGAACCCCCCCTAGATTTCTCATAGGAAAAGTGCACAATGTTAAAATCCCCACTAACACACTAGGGGGCCTCCCATCTATTGCTATTGAGTTCTTCCCAAAAAAATGTTACAAAGGGAGGATCGACATGGCCCATACGCAAAAAAGAATACCCATTGAAATCTTGAAGAGGGGTCCCGCAAGAGCAAAAAAGCAAAAAAAGAACAAAAAAAAAGGAGCTTACTTTCTTCTAAATGACACTGTTGTTTTGTGAAGCCTCCAGTCCAGAGCGCGGGTTCTTTAGTAGAAAACTTCTAAGATGCTTTGAAGAAATTCCCTATCACAAAGTTAACTTGTCCAAATCTAAAGTCCTTAGGATTAGGATGGTAGAAGGGGATATAGACATAGTCTCGATGTTAGGATGAAAAGTTATTTTGTGATGTGAATGACACCATGTTGTTGTATGAAGCCTCAAGAGAGCAAGTTCTTCAATAGACTCCCTATTGAAAAGTTGGTCCAAAACGAAATCATTGGGAATAAGATAGTGGAAGGCGATGTAAACACATTATTAACTCTTGGAAGTAGGAACTTTCCCTTTAACTTGTTTGAAAGTGTCCTCAGTGTGTTAGAAAGCCAAACCTTAAAAAGGAAAGAGTATATCAGTGACATAATATTTCAAGTTAATTACAACATCTCGTGCGTAATGCCGTGTTCCCCAAGAAAACACATCCCATTATATACGATCCATGAATCTTTTTTTTTGTAAGGCTAACTCTACCATGCTAATAATATAGAAAAAGAAAAGAAAAATATTTATAAATCAATCGACAAAAGAGGCATTTGAGCAAAGGAAAGAAGTAGAATAACCTGTGCAGGATATGCCCCTCCGAAAGCAGATGGTTCCAAATTCTTCCCACCATTACCTGTTGCCTGGTATATACCATAAAGAAGCTTCAAGTCAAAGTCAAAAAGGAAAAGCTTTGAGCCTCCCTTGATTTTCTTCACAATCTCTGCCTTTCCTAAAGGAAGGCCAAAGACACGATAGCGGTAGCATTCCGGTTTTGTTTTTCCATTGCACATGAAAATGAACCCAGAAATCCTTTCGTCAGAATCGGTTTCCTTCTTTCCCACATGCGTTTTATCCTTGCTACTCTTGGCCTTAGGAGTAACAATAGGAGCCTTCTTCTTTTCAGAAGAGGCAATAAGAGCCGCATGAGAGGCATCGTTTGCCTTCGAGGCCTTCTCAGGAGCAGCAACTGAAACCGCGAGAGCAGCATTGTTCATCACAAGGGCCTCCTTCTTAGATGTAAATTTCTTCTTTATCTTCTTCGAGGAATTCAAGGGCTTTCTTGGCTCACCCATCTTCTTAGGCTTCTTGCCTGATCTTCTCACCATGGCTGGGCTTCAAATTCTGGGAAACCGAAGCCATCGTTAGAGAAATTTCCAACACCCAAAATTCAAATAGCATATCGATCCTATAAGATGATACCCGGACAAATGCTACAAAGGGAATAGGGATGTGAGTTTGCAATTGCTTGAAAAACAAAATTTGCGGATATGAGCTATATCTCAAGCCCCTTGTATCATCCCCTGAACCCCCTCGAGTCAATTCAAATCCCAAATTATCTGAGCAAAGTTGATGGGCCAACTCCTCATACCAAGAATTGTGGCTTGTCATTTAATTGACTTCGATGACCACTATGACCGAGTCACGATCAGAGTCACTTGACTTGTTTGAATTTTGTATGTACTTATCTCGAGCCACTAACATTAACTTATTTCAATAAGTTCTTGAAGGTAATGAAAATCGACATCTTTTTTTAATTAGAAGGTAACTTTTCCTAGTTTTACTTTCTTCTATTTTCTACTCTTTCATTATTTCTTTTTTCTTTTTATTGTTTTCTTATAGCAAAATTTAACTAGTTTTGATTGGCAACTAATTAGTGTTTTCTTTATCAATAGATGAACATTTTTAAAGGACAGATAACATTACAAAAAAACAGTCTTCTCAAGTTACAAGGCATTGTCAAACAACTCCATGTGCTAGCACATCCACTTCAACATTCCCACAATGGCCATCCTCTAATGGAGGTCCCTTATTCCTTCCACTCGCTTGGCCAGACTCCACAGGAAATCCCCCTTGATTCTGCCCATGTAATAAGGCATCTAGAAGGGTCTCCCTCTACAACCAATCCCTATAAGAAAAGGTCCCCCCTAGACATGCTCTTAGTGACATGGGATTCCCTCTCAAGCAACCATCAAAGTTCACTTTTAGGATTTTCCGAAGGAGGGCACTTCTATCTAGAGCAATTCCATCCACTTATGTATTAAATGTCACCCAAAAAGTTGGTAAAATAGTGCATCCAATCTAAGTGTGCATTTAGAAGAAGGGCAAACAAGGATTCAACTATTTTTGCATCCCATAAACACAAGATAAAACCTATTATTAGTGCGTGTGTGCTCTGAAGATAATTAATCATCAGCACCTTATCAAACCATGTCATCCAACTAAACAACACACATGAAGGGCATAGGATTAACCAAATGCTTCCTTCTATTGTGGCAAGGATATGGATGGAAGCTTGACTTCCTCACCCATTAGATACCTTTGAAAGGATGGACGCTACAACACTTGGCCCCTTGAAGGATTGTTGAGTGTTGAACCATAATTCACTTAATTGGAACTAGTCAATACAGAGATGCATATATCAATGTAACATATCATTCGATCTCCATGTCTTGCCAAAATATCGCACTCTTTTACTAGTAACAACCCTATGTTTAATGGATTTTATGAGTTCATTCCAAGTGTTCATAATTGCCTCCCACGTTCCCAACCTAGTGGCCAGCCTCCCACATTCCCAACCCATACAGGGCTACAATGACCATTCTTAAAAAATTGGCCCACAATGACCGTAGCCATAACGGATCAATTCATGTCTACAATGGTCCAGTATGGGGACAATACATGTTCATCTTGGTTCCCATACAACCATATATATATTTTAAGAAGTGCTTGTTGTAATTGAAAACAACTAATTCTTGATACCTCTATTTTCCTTAACTAGCACACTTCTACACGCTCTTTATCTTCCAACGCATGACATATAAATCCTCTCCAACATCTTTTGATCCTATTTGCAACACCCTTTGGACAATAGAACGAGGACAAGTAATGCAAAGGACCTTAATGAGGAACATATGATCACCAAACAATAACCTCTTCTCCATTCTCCCAATGACGAGGTCTCCCAACTCTTTCCTGGATAGGAATTGGAAAACATTGCATACCAAATCAATGCAAGCTCTAACAAGCCTATCATTTCAACCAAACACCTTGGACTTATTTTTAAAGAAGTTGATCACTAGCCCCTAGTCACTTTGAACTATCTCAAGATTGCTTTCAAAGTTAGCACTTGTGATGCAGGACAACTAACCATTTGCTCTAAAAGCTCAAACTGATAGAGCGTGGCAAATCAACCCCTTTATCTCATAGCACATGCCCCACATCCCATAGGTCGGGTCCTCGGTCGAACCCCCCTCATGGGCCCCACATCACATGGGTTCCACCTCACACAGGCCGGCCACCCCACTCGAGCCCGATGTGAAAATGTCCCTGCACTAATCACTCCTACTGAGGAGTCTCGAACACGAGGCATCCCACTCTGATACCACTTTGATGCACGACAACTAACCATTTGTTCTAAAAGCTCGAATTGATAGAGCGTGGTGAATCAATCCTTTATATCATAGCCCAAGCTCCACATCCCATGGGTTAGGCCCTCGACCGAAACCCCCCTCGTGGGCCACACATCACACGGGTTCCACCTCACACGAGCCACCCATCCCGAGTGTGCCCTTACATCCTACAAGTCACCCCACTCGAGCCCGGTGCAAAAATGCCCCTACATCCCATATGCCACCCCACTCGAGCCCAATGTGAAAATGTCCCTGCACTAATCACTCCTACTGAGGAGTCTCGAACACGAGGCATCCCACTCTGATACCACTTTGATGCACGACAACTAACCATTTGTTCTAAAAGCTCGAATTGATAGAGCGTGGTGAATCAATCCTTTATATCATAGCCCAAGCTCCACATCCCATGGGTTAGGCCCTCGACCGAAACCCCCCTCGTGGGCCACACATCACACGGGTTCCACCTCACACGAGCCACCCATCCCGAGTGTGCCCTTACATCCTACAAGTCACCCCACTCGAGCCCGGTGCAAAAATGCCCCTACATCCCATATGCCACCCCACTCGAGCCCAATGTGAAAATGCCCATGCATTAACATGTTCTCCAAAGGAGTCATAAAAGCGGATGACATCATCCACAAATTGCATTTAAGCAACGCAAAATTCCAAGATGCAAGCGAGCAACCCTAAATATGCTAGTCGCACCTTTCCTAAAGCACTTGCTCAAGCATACAACTCATAGTGTATGCAACAACAACATACAAGTATGGGGAAGAAGGATCTCCTTTCCTCAAGCCCTTCTAAAACCTTTAACAAACTATGTTAACCAATATAGGAATGGTCGAACCATATGCAAACCATCATCCATCCCCTCAACTTTAAACACCTATACTCCCCAACATATAATCTAAAAAAATCAAGTTGTAACCGTCCACCTCCCTAATCAACCTTTCGAAACACCCAAAGCTCCTCATAGATCTCTATAACAGCCCCCTTCCCACTTGAATTTGATTTTACCCTCCAATGCGATACTATGGGAATTCCTAGTATTTTTCTCTCCTTCTGCCAAACCACATGGACTTATGTCTGCACTAAATTACTCTCAAACCTTTGTTTTCTCCTTGCAAAACCAACATCTAGCGTGCTCCTCTAAAAGTGGTCAAGGTACTTTTTAAATCCAACTTCCAAATTTTCAAGAAAATCTTACATTTCACCTCTTCAACATTCCCAAAGCACTTAGTATTCCATTATTTGATTAGTTTTTCAACCTCTAAGTTTTGCGCTAAGAATTGGTTTCCATTACGACTCACCTAAAAATGAACACCATAATTACGTACAAGCACTCATCATACAACATAACTTGAAACAAAATTATTGTCTCCCACCATAATTACGTAAAGCACTCTTCACACAACATAACTTGAAACAAAATGATTGTCTCCGATTGATCAAAACTACACCAAACATAATAGGCCAATGATCAAGAAGACAAAAATTGCCCCTAGCATTGCACAAAAAATAGAGTTCCTGGATTTTCTGAAATTAGGAATTTGTCGATTCTTTTCATGACAAGCTCTTCCATTTGCAAACTCTACACTCCCAAAGGTAGATCACTTGGCTCATGGCAATTCACCCATTCGGAGTGGTAAACATAATTCTCAAGCACAAAGTGATGTTGGATCTCATTGTTGCCTGAAAGAAAATCCTAACAACCTCTTACAGCATCTAGCTCATCCTACATATATAACATGTCATGGGAACCAATGTCCACTTCCTTGGATATCCATCCACCAATTTTAGGAAAAATGTTTTGTATATCCATACACCAATTTTAGGAAAAATGATATATTTTGCCATTTTTCCAATTGGCTTGACTCCCTAAAAGTTCACTCTCTTGAGCCTCGAGTCAATTTTGAAAGTCATCATGTAGCACCCAAGTCCAAGCTAACGGGCCATACATGCAAAATATCCAATACCCCATTCATACCATGATGCTTATATTTGGTTTTATAGTTTTCACGTGAAACATTTAATCATTATAATTTTAAGTTCGTTACATAAGATATTGACTCAAGTATCTATAAGAATGCAAAATGTAATGAAACTACCAACCTTGAAAATTTTTAATACTAAATCTTTAGTAATCCGTAAGGTAGTGTTTGGCTCGTGAGTCATGCCACTTCAAGAGCAAAGAAAAATAGTTTGTGAATTTGGCATTTTATGTTCTTAACATAATTTCTAGAAATTGTGAAATGGACTCTTTAGTACTGCACCGAAAAGAATTTGGTGTTTTGTATCCATACAATATATAGTTTCATGGCTTCGAGAAATTCTACCAAGAGTAGAAATCCTAAAATCACGTATTACTTTTCTTTGGACTAAGCTAAAAGAACATAAGGAAATGGTTATTTTAAAAATAATGAACTTGATACAACAAGATTCAAGGAAAAACATGAATTAATCTTTAGCAATGTTTGGTTCCAGTACCAATATGCTGCCATCTTCATGCAATATACTTAGTATTGGGGGTGTCTTACAAATTACACCCTAGTAGCTTTAATCATAGAGTAATCCGTGGGCAAAGAACAAGAAGCGCATATAAACTCTTGAAAAAAGCACGACCAAATTTAAAAATACTTCTTTCCCCACCAAAAATGTTGTTAACTGGCATTTCAAAATACTTCATTCCCCACCAAAAATGTTGTTAACCCATCACTCCAATTTTCTGGCAGTAAGACATCTCGAACATGTCTTTCAATGAAGAAAATATAGGTCCAATGACCCTATGGCATAGCACTTCGGGTCAAAATGCTACCAAAACATTATTTGCTCAACATTCAAAATGACACTAACGGTTACTACCATGTCATCATTGTTGTTTAAAGTAACTACCCATATAATAAATGGATAAGGAAAGAAGCATAGCATAACATAGGAACTCAACCAAAGAATGTTGGGACAAACTTAATGACAGAAGCCTCAAGCAAGAATGTTGGGACAAACTTAATGCAGAGAGACATAAATGGGACGCTTCAATTCAATTCGATTCAGTGAGGAAAATCAAGGTCGAAATGTCAGATTGTCCGAGCTGTGGGGCTTTGCAAGGTTCATCGGGCGCAGTGAGTTAGTGGACCTGCCAAGCAACAATCAACTTTTCACGAGGTCAAACCAGAGCCCATTTGTTTGGTGCAAATTGGATAGGTTCTTGATTGACAAGGTGTGGGATAGTCACCTCCCTTTCTCACAAAAATTCACTCTTCTAGAGCTTTTTAATTTTAGAGGAAACTTGCAATATCATTAAAAGGAAAAGGGGAACAAAACGAGGAGAGAAAGGCCGCTGAGAAAGCGGCAAACTAACTCTCGCCGGACTCTTCTAAAGCTTGCATAAGATCATTGGCTGATTTTGTTCCAAACGGAGGAGACACGAAAATATCCTAGACCCTTCAAATTGGAAAACAAGTGGCTTCATTACCCTAATGGATTCATGCAAATGATCCAATCCAAGTGGAATACTTGAATTGACCAAGGTTGGGTGGGGGTTAAAACAACCAGAAAATTACCGTTCATAAAGGGAAGCCTATAAGAATGGAGTAAAGCAATCAAAGAAGAGGAAAAGGGTAGATCACAAACTCTTCTTAAAAGCTATGGATAGTCTGGATTCAAAAGAAAGGGAAGGGGAACAAATAGAAGAAGAGTTTTAGAGAAGAATTCTCTTTCGAAAAGAGCTCAGTGACATGATGTTGAGGGAAGAAATCGTGTGGAATCATAAATCAAAACTATAGCTCAAAGAAGGCAATCACAACACACCTTTCTTCCATTGATAGCAAAAAGCAAAAAAAGGGCAAACATTATCAACAAGCTATTCGTTGATGGAAAATATATAAAAGACAGAGGCATTGTGAGATAGGAAGCAATAAGCCTCTACAGGAAGTTTTACTCTTTCAATGATCAAATGAGACTCCAACTAAATAGCCTGAATTTCCCATCTTTAATGAGCTAAGATGCTACATATTTGGAAGCTATACTTTCGAAAGGTGCAGAGGCGATCTTGGAGAGGGGAGGTTGATAAATTAACCTGAATTCTTTTCAACGATGTTGGGAATGGTTCAGGATGATCTTCTGGGGATGTTGAAGGAGTTTCACAACAAAGCCCGTCTAAATGGAAGCATCATTACCTCTCTTATATGCTCAATCCCTAAAAAGGGCAGAAAGCTTGGTAGATTTCAAGCCAATCAGCCTCATCATGAACCCATACAAGATCACCACTAAGGTCCTAGCTAAAAGACTAAAACTTGTTATGCAAAAGATCACGTCTCCTTTCCAAGGCACTTTTATATCCGATTTTGGTAGCTCACTTATGCATTCATTTCAGAAGGCGACTAAAGCAAGAAGGTGAGGTGTGCAAAATCAACATTGAGAAAGCTTACAGTCACGTCGATTGGGGTTACCTCTTGTACATGCAGCAGTATATAGGATTTAGGAAAAAAATGGCACAACTAGATCAAGGAGTGCATTTCCTTAACCTTCTTCTCAATCCTTATTAATGGTTCGATGATGCAATGATGTCGAGGGTCTGAGCAAAGGGAGATTCCCATTATCATATTTGGGCCTTGCCACTAGGAGCTAGTGTTTTTCACATCCACTTTGGAACTTATTATAGAAAATTTCTAAGGAGGCTTGCCCCATGGAGAAGAATGACTCATCTTTGGCTAACTTGCCAATATACTTTCTTTCTCTTTTCAAGATCCCATTAGATGTGTCAAAGAGATGGGCGGGTATTGTTGCATCTATACCGGGATGCAAGAGGGAGATTCCCATTATCATATTTTGGCCTTGCCACTGGGAGCTAAAGTGTTCGCCGCATCCACTTTGGAACCTGTTATAGAGAAATTCGAAGAAGGCTTTGCCCCATGGAAAAGAATGACTTATCTTTGGTCAGTCAGTCGCATCACTTTAATCAAGGCGGCTTTGGCTAACTTGCCAGTATACTTTCTTTCTCTTTTCAAGATCCCATTAAATGTGTCAAAGAGACAGGCATGTATTCTTGCATCTACTAGGATGCAAGAGAGGGAGATTCACGTTATCATATTGGGCCCTACCACTAGGAGCTAGAGTGCTTGCCACATCCACTTCGAAACCTGTTATTGAGAAATTCAAAGGAGGCTTGCCCCATGGAGAAGAATGACTTATCTTAAGTCAGTCCCATCTTAATTAAGGCGGCTTTGGCTAACTTGCCAATATACTTTCTTTCTCTTTTCAAGATCCCATTAGATGTGTCAAAGAGACCTGGAAAATTACAGCGAGAATTCTTATGGTAGGGTAATAGTGAACAGAAAAATTCCATCTAGTGAAGTAGGAGGATGTCCAACTTCCAATTCATAATGGAGGCCCGGGTTTGGGAAGAATCGAAGAAAAAAACTGGAGCCTCCTTTGCAAATGATGGTGGCAATTTGACTCTGAGCAAGAGGATCTTTGGTACAGAATCATTGCTGAGAAACATGTGCTGGAAATAGGAGGATGGGATTCAAACTACTAGACAAGGCACGAGAAATCAGAACTATGGTCTGCCATCTACAAAATGGGAGACATTAATCAGAGGTGGGGGAATGTCCCCGGCGAAGGGACCAGATTCAAGGTGAACAGCAGGGATAAAGTTTGCTTCCAGCGTGACAATTACACAGTCAGTGGTATGCTCACCAGAGGTTTCCAGATCTTTTTAGGGTTTCATTTCAACATGAAGATGAGGAATCTCCAATCTCCTACACTGTTTAAATCCAGTTAAAGCCCTGAATGAAGATCCTGACTCCTAAGATATGGAGATGGAACGGCTCCAGTACATTCACTGTGAAATCTTACTTTTGGAAGTGAATCATAATCCAGTGCATCTATCAAACAGGTTGGGAGCAGGTTCCGTAAAAAATTAAAAAGTAAAAAACTGAAATCTACATATTACAATAAGTCAATCTGATCGCAGCAATTTCTACTTGAACCATGGACTCAGATCCCTAAAACAGTAACAACCTGTGACACCCAAAAAAAAAAAAAAATTTGATTTCAAGATTCTCAAAATCCAAAACATGGATATCAGAATCCTACTGGTAAGACAAACACTTGAAATATATATATCAATATGAAAAACACCAGCGATTAGACAGCTGAAATCCCCATTCAATTAATAAAGTTACAAAAAAAAAAAAGAGTATATATCAAACAGGTAGGGTGGAGATAACAATTACCTGCAAAACCCTAATATAAAACATCCTGATATTCAAAACAACCTCTAACAAATTCAAACCCCCAATTTCATGATTCTCGGTATTCAAAACTCAAACCCTAGAATCCTACTCTAGCAATCTCCAAGACAGAGATTAAGGGAAAAAACAAAGGCATATTTACAACAACAACAACAACAACAACAAAAAAAAAAAAAAAAAAAAAAAAAAAAAAAAAAAACCTCTACCCAATGTGGTAAAGAATGGACAAAAAACGAGGGGAATGTGATCTTCTGTCAGCAATCTCTTACCAAAAGCAAAACCCTAATTGCTAGACACCCACATTCAAAACAGAAACCCTAGAAGCCGATAAATGCAATAAAACCCCTGGAAATGGATGCTGGCCAGGAATTTGCAGGAAAAAAAAAAAAAAAAAGAGAGAGAGAGAGAGGTTGGGAAAGAGAAATCCGAAACGGTATGAACCGGAGGCAGCTTACCCGATATTGGATTCTCCGCGCTTCTTCCGAATAAACAGATGAAATTGGATCTCTTCTTATTTTTCGATGTCGGCGAGGAAGATGCTGGTATTTATAGAACGGAGTTGCGCAAAAGAACGGTTAGGATGAAGCGATGGACGGAAGGAAGTTGAACGGGGCCGACCTCGACGTCCGTGTGTAAAATCCATCCCGCCAATCGTTTTCCATAAGTGGAGTTTGGACATGACCGCAGAGAACGAAGCAGATCACAGTCTCAAATGGGCCATTGAAAGTGAACAGTGGGAATGAAATCCTTCACCGTTAAAATCTTCCCATGGCCCATCCAAACCGTTCAGGTCGTTCCACTGAGATAAGCAGGAGACGCGAATATTAGCCTGATCCAAAACTTATGTGGCCCATTAAGATTTCGATGGTGGCCGTTCAATCATCGATGTTTTTAATGGCGTGCCCCACTTGAGTTTTGGATCTGTTTCATTTTTTGACCCATAGATACTCTTGGAGGGCTCCGATCTTCACATTGGTAGGAAACCGGATTGCCTAGGAAACTGTGGGGCCATCAAGATTTATGGTATTATGGACACTTATTTTTAAATCATTTTATAGTATAAACTAAAAAATGAGGCAGATGCAAGGCTCAAGTGAACCACACCATAAGAAACTTTTCCAAGGCTCACTCATTAGACCTGGATAAAGAGAAAACACAAATATCAACTCCATTGGTGACATTTGGTGGCTCCATGAACTTTTTAATGGTTAGAGCTTAATCTTGATTTTGTAGTCCATTTGACCTCATTTTTAGACTTATATTCTAAAATGATTTTGAAAAAAAGAAAAAATAATGAATGGACGGTATGAATAAGACTCATACATTACAGTGACCACTCAAAGCTCTTGTCCGTTTCAGGCGAGACAAGTAAGGTGTGACGCAATTCCATTACTGGCCATGTTCATCCTGTTTCTATGTGATTAGTTCAGAGATGATCTAAAAGAGTATCATATCCAAAGATCAAGTGAACCCTATAATACGAAACAATGTGAATCAAATGCTCACAACTGAAAACTTTTCTGAGGTCACAGAAGGAGATGCCTGTCATCCCTTCATCCCGTGTGATATTGTGAATGACAAATAATTATCACTTATAAGAAGGTTTCAACAGTGGAAGTCATCATCATTCTACTGTGGTGTAGTCCACTTGAGCTTAGTATATGCTTGGAAAAGCGGATGGATGTTATAGATAAGTCTCACACAGCCACAGTGGGCCCAATAGAGTTTATTATGGATGCAGATTAGCTATTGAACCCAATAGTAGTGAGTCCGCTACTCATGTGGCGTTAACATATTTTTTGTATGTGTTGTATTCACACCATCTATCCATTTGGAGAAATCACATAGGTCATTATACAGAGAATGAGACAAATCCAAAGTTCAAGTGGACCCCACCACAAAAAACAGTAGGGACAGTGACACCCACCATTGAATACTTCCCATGGCCTATTATGATGTTTGTTTGAGATCCAATTTGTTTATAAGTAAAAACAGACATGAAATAAGGGAAGCTCAAGTTTCAGCTTGATCCAAGCCTTACCTTTTACCCACCGTTTTTTCTAAATGCTTCTAATGTTGAAACTTTTCTTGGGCACATTGCACTGTTTATTTTCCATCCAACCTATTGGTAAAGTTACATAGATGCGGATGCGGTGAAAAACACAAATATCAGCTTCATCCAAAACTTCAGTGTCCCCCACAAGTTTTTAACGGTAAGAGTTTAATCCCCATTGTGTAATCCACTTGAGCCTTAGATCTGCCTCATTTTTTATTATGTATTCTAAAAGTATACCGAAAAAATGGATGGACGGTGTGGATAAGGCCCATACATCACGGTGTCCACTCTAAGCTGCTGCCCATTCCCAGCTGGAAACGGGCTGGCGTAGGACGCAATCCGCGTCCAATCCGCTTCACTTGCTCGCTGGGATAGTCAGATGGCGGGAAAGGATCCCTTCTAAACAAATACGAAACTAACGCCCTTTCATTTCCATTAGCCGGAGAGAGATTTTCTTGGTTTTGTACTGTGTCCAAAAGAGAGATGACGATGCAGCAGCAGCAGCAAGATCCTGAGCAAAAGCCGCCTCCGTCCGACGAGGCTTTGCCGGACCCTCACATCTGCGGCTCACCTCCTGGCCCCTCCATCCACGACGAATTGTCGAATCTCAAAGACGATGACACCAAGGATCATCCGTCCGTAACCTTCCCTGGCATCTATGGCGGATTGCCAAATCTCGTAGACGATGATGCCACGCAGCAGCTGCAGTCCACCATCCGTGCAGACCTAGCTGATGAATGGTTGAATCTCAGAGGCAACGATGGCATGCAGCGGGGGTTTGCACTCGTTGAGAAATGGTTGAATTCCAACCGCGACGATGTCACTCAGCAGCTGCCCGCATTTGACGACGAATGGTTGAATCTCGATTACGATGATGTTACACAGCAGCAGCGTGCAATCTGTCGAGATGAAGCAGATCGATCGCCGTTAGTCGGCGACAAGGCAAGATCCCATCAAACCCTAATCTCCCTTTCAGTATTTTATCTTTCTTCCTTTCTTTTTTGAATTCTTGAACTCTGATCTAGATCTTTAGACACCTTTCAAAGATTTCAGAATTCATGTATTTTATCTGATGTTGCCGTTCTTGCTAGGGTTTTAGTTATCCTTAAAAAAATTATTTGGGATTCATGAGAAATGGGAAGTAAGGAAGGGAAAAACTTTGATACTCTGGCAGAGTGGGAAGGCTGATAAGCAGGCAGTTGGAAATTGCTTTAAAATTGCATATGTGGTATACAAATTAAAGCGTCCAAATTACGGTTTCCAGTTTAATTCCATAATAATGAAAGATTACACTTATTTTATTAACTCACTATTGAATTGGTGGACATTTACTGGAGGGTTAAAGATGAAAAATATTCATTGGTGCTATTTCCACAAACAAGTGTCAATGAATCAGAGGTTAAGATTGTTCAAACAATCTGATATAGGGACTAAGATCTAGCGAAAGTGGGTTCCACACTTTAGTCAGTTTAAATTGCGTTAGTGTACACCTAGTGTATAATTTCTGGGTGCTTGCATATCAAGCATCAGACGCAGACTGAGTATCATATAATTCCTTGATGAGGAAAGGATGACGTTTAATGCATGCTGATTTTTATTTAGTTTTTCTGTGATGACTGTTTGATTTTAAGATCAGAGCCTTGATCCGATACAGATTATTGTTACCTTATTACTGTGTGAATTCTTCTGTGGGGTTCAGGTGGCCCCACCTATAATCATGGCAAACCATTGGATTTAAGGGGAAGCAGAAGAATGGATGGTAGACCAATTTTACTTCTGCCATCCATTTTGCATGCCCCTAATTGGGTAGCTCTGGTCATCTAACCATTGTGATTTTGGGTCATATGCAACCACCATGAACCAATCCAAAAGGTGAGCCCGCCTGGGCTCCATGAACAAATTCAAAGTGGAATAAAGTTACAAGAATTCATGATGGATTATGGTTGTTTGAGATTGATGTTCCTTTTCATTTACTAAGTGTCTTTTTATTTGATGATAATGTGTTGGGTGAGGTTACTCTGGCCAGCTGTGTGATGAACTGGTCATGGTTCTTTACCAATAAATGGTATGTGTGATCATTCAGTCGATGAATCAGGACCACTCATCTTGGTGGCCCCAATGTTGGGCGTGCACTAGGGAAACCACATGGGACACACATTCCTAGCTCTGCATTTGTAGCCTTCAGATAGATGGTGGAAGACAATGCAGCAACTGGTCTTGGTTCAGAAGGGAACAGTCTGTTAATCAAATAACTAGGATTCTTACCTTGTGCAGCTTTTGCAACTTGGGCCATCTGACAAAAGGCTTACAAAATTGACGGTCTGGGTTCACCAACCACACAGCTTTGTTGGTAAACATAGACTGTCAATTTGGTGGGATCTACTATTTGTGCTACATGGTAGAAAAATGACCCAGGCACAGCCTTTAGCTGTAGATTTGCAATCAAGAGGGTCAATGGTCTATATTCATAAACGAGAAGTCTATTGCTCAGATTGCTAGGATTTTTGGAGTGATTTTCTGATGCAGGCCAACACATCCTAGCAAAGCATACTATTGCAGGATCTAGCCTGGTCACCGCAACCTCTTTGGTTAAAATCTAGTCCCCAAAATCTTTTTGATGGGCCTGATTCTAGGTCTGGTTTGATTGGTGGGCCCACACCTTTGCATTGACACCTGTGTAGTGTTTATCCACACATATGCAAGCATTCACATAATTAGCCAGCTAGTTCCTTTGTTTCCATTTGTAGATGTTTTCTTTAAGAGACAATTAATGCCATGGACTCATGGTTAAAATAGGAAAGTAGTTGGTGAAAGCCCTATATACGAGCCATATGTATGAGACTGGAGACATTTTTCAACAGAATTTTGGAAGTTTCTTCTTCAAGTGGTTGGAATATCTTAGAAGAGAGATTCTCTGCTTTCCAGTGGTATGATGCCTGGAAGACATTGAAAGCCTTTCAACAGTCCCTTCTTTTGATATTTTTGCTTATAACATGGAGTTGTCAGAGGGATTCTGCATATGAAATCTGATATGTTCAGTATTCATCAGTCTTTTCTTAATTTGGATTCAAATCCGGCCTGTACCCCATCACTTTCTTACTGTGGGCCATCCACAAAGGGATCTACCAGATCTATGGTCTGAATTCACTGATCATACAACAACGTGTAGTGTTGAGCTGCAATGGACTCCAAACCTCCAGTGTAATGTCATGCCCTTTTTTGTACTGGCTGATTTGATTGGTAAGCATTATGCCTTTGAGACCCGGGTCATACTTTTAAGAAATGCAATGAAATTTCAATATTTGACTCAGTGTTGTTGCTGTCTTCTTGACCTTTTATCCCTGCAACTAGATCAAAGCCTGTTAGCAAAGGAGGCACCATCATGAGCCTGTAATTATAATTATGTAGCAGGCCTCCTTTTTTTTTTTCATTTAATGAAATGTGTGTATTTGTGTTTTTAAAATGTTGGGGTGGATGAGTGGCAAGACGAAGAAGGATAGAATTAGAAATCAATACATCTGAAGGAACTTAGGAGTAGCACCAATAGGTAGAAAGGTGAGGGAAAGTAGTATACTTACATGGTTTGGCCATGTGCAATGGAGACCAAGATCTGCACCGGTTAGAAGGAGTGAGTGAGTTCAGGTTGAAGGCTCTAAAAGTGCAAGGGAAAGACACAAAAGTAATTTTAGTTGGACCAAGGTGTACTAGATCGGTTACGTGTCGGTCGTAACGACCAATACGTAATAGTAATGACCGAGCAGTGTTTTAAATAGCGGTAGTGTGATGCGTAGCGCTCAGCCCTCTATAGCATGTAGCGTAAATACGTAGCGTGTAGCATAAGCTACACGATACTTCTATTTTTTAATTTAAAAATAAGACAAATATAATAAATACTGGGAAAAAAAAAGGAAAAAAATATAAAAATGCCTAAAAGATGATTCATTTTATCAATTATAAGCATGTTCAAAAAAGTTATTAGTTATCATTTATCAAAAACCAATCCACATATATAAGTCAAATCAAATAATTATCACATCAACAACTTTCTAAGCAAACCACTTTAATTAATAATGTCTAATTGAAACCACAAGTCACTCACAATTATGAAAAGAAATAAAAATCTCATACGTTAAAAGTATCAAGTACAATACAAGTGTCACATTCTTCAACATTAGAAACAAAGAAAATGTGAAAAAATAATATAAAACTAAAATAGTAAAAAAATACATTGTAGCTTACGCTACGGACTCTACACGCTATGTAGTTGTAGTGTATGCTACAACCTCTGTAGCGTACGCTATAGGGGATTTACGCTATTTGGGAAGCTACATAGCGCTACGGGCGCTATTTGAAACATTGTGACTGAGTCCGTTACGCGATACAGGGGTCGAAATGGAGACCCCCAAGTTTTTTGCTCGGATCGGCCATTACGAGAGCTGTAATGCCCATTACGACCCATAATGGCCATTACTGCCCCATAACGGTAATAAACGACTATTTTTTAGTCTTTTTAAGTTACGATTTTTCTCATAATTTGGCACTTTTGTCTTCCAAATTCTTTCCTAAATTATTTTATTGCAAATTCCGACAACTCTTAACTTGAATTTGAGGATCAAAACAAGTTATTTCAAGGATTTTGTTGAATTGAAGCTCCATGGGCCATTTTTCGGAAAATCTTCAAAAATAAATATTTACGCATTTTTAAAAATATCTGTTGTCATGATTGAATATGATGCATTATTCAAATTAGAACATATGAATGTGTATTTTACAAATTATGCAATTGTGTGCATTTTACAAATTATGCAATTGATTTTCTTTTTTTTTTTGTATTTTTTTTATAAAAAATTTCGGACTATTTTCAGTTAAACTTTAAAAATTAGCAAACACCTACACATGTGAGATATTTTGATATTAAATTCATTCTAATATATATCATTAGTATTAGATAGTTAGAAAATTAAATATATGAGTTTTGTAGTCAATTCCAAGCTGTCAGGTTTATAAATTCATTAAACCGCCTAATACAACTTTCTCACCAAAGAGTGGACTGTTACACCACCATAAATATGTTCAAAATTATAAATAAATGCATATTTGGAATATTTAGAATTTTTTGAATTTAATGAATTTTTTTTTTTGGATTTTTTTAGAACCGAAAAATTTCTAACCGTTACAGGAGATGTATCGGCCATTACAAAGCCATAACAGCCGATACGGCCCGTAACCGTATCAATAACGGTGGGCACCGTTACCACAATGGTTTACCTGGAGTTGGACTAAACAGTTTATGGAGTGAAATTTAGTACCAATAGGAGTGGAAACGAGGAATTAATTAAGATTGATGACCAAGAAGTTTCCCAAAATGACGACTTTCGATATCTTAGGTCGATAATCCATGAGAGTAGAGAGATTGAAATGTCTCCCATAGAATTCAAGCTGGGTGAATGGAATGGAGATGTGCCTTTGGAGTTTTATGTGATCATTGCATACTAATTAAATTGAAGGGAAATTTTTATAAGAAAACTATAAATCAATCATTCTTTATGGGACAGAATGTTAGCAGGCAGTTAGAAATTACTTAGAAATAATGTGTTGCTAGATTTGAAGCCCCTTTGCTGATAGGCTGAAGTTTTTGGCAATCCGGTTGATGTGTTGCTGGATTTGAAGCCTCTTTAATATGTGGTTAAATCCCTTGCTGGAAATTCTTATTCAATTCCTTTTTTGAAGATTTTTTCTGAAGGATTTACTGTTTTTTGGCTGAATGATCGAAGGTATTGCTGGACATTCAGGTTTGACGGATTTTTTAAGTCATTCTTTCTTCAGATTTTCCACATCCGGTTTTCAACAGTAAGAGTTTGTCAGCTATTGTCGTTTTGGGCAATTTTTTGAGCTTCCTTCTCATAATATGTCCAGCTGTAAAACCATTCTTCTCCTTCTTTGTTCTCTCACGTTCTTTTGAGATTATACATGACCTCTTCGTTGACTTCTGAGGCAGTTGATCCTGTTAACTTGAAGATGGAACGGCTGACTGTTCATTCTGAAAATCCTAGTTTACAGATTACCACATGCACATACACCTACAATGATAAAATAAAGCAGGAAGAGATCTAGTGTTCCTAGAGGCACAACTTATTTTGTACTGAGCATGCTGCACATGCTTATGATGATCTGAACTGTCCATCCTGCAGATTCTAGCATTAACTGACCGTTGACATAAAATAGGATTGATTGGACTATCCAACCATCTCATAAATGTTGTATCTCGTCCGTGTTACCCACATGTGGTGACAATATGGTGGCATAGTCTATTGTTTGTGATATGTTGATTTAAGATTGGAATATTAGCTGAATTCAGCTCACATCAAAGTGACAGGATTTGAACCTATGGCCTTCTGTACCCAAAGGCATTGGATCTCTTCCCTTCTTTATCATATTGATATAAATACATGTCAAATTCTTTAACATAATTTGTATTGAAGATCCTCAAGAACTCCTTTCGTATATGCCATTTTTCCATGTCATATTGATTCAAAAAGGCTTTTCAAATTCAGTAAGTACACACCAGAATAAGAAGCTTTGGCACTGCAGGAGCCTCTCCTTTCATTAGCAAGGGAATACGAATCAGGCAGCCCTATCTTGAAGGAAAAAATCAAGGTTTGTCACCTGTATGAATGATGCTTCTCATTTTTATTTTTTTTATTCCTTTGGCAGTAGTATCTAAATTCTCTTAGGACCAGATTATTTTTTTATCCCATAGTTTTATGTCTCACTACGCAGATGCTCAGTGAACATTATGCTGCCATCAGGCGGACAAAGAGGGACGGAAATTGTTTCTTTCGAAGCTTTATGTTTTCGTATCTGGTATTTTCTTAGATGCATAAACCTCGAAAGCTCTTCTGCTCTCTGTTATTTGAGCTGCTAAGGTCCCATGATTCCATCTGATAAGAACTTGTGAGACAACGGAATTAGGAGTATATTCTGGAATCGCAAGACAAAGCTGAGGTTGATCGTGTTGTGGCATGTGTTGAACAATCCAAGAAGATGCTTCAGAGTATCGGATATGAAGAATATATCTTTTCGGATTTCTACTCGGTAAGTCAGTCATTTACATGCATTTATTCTTGTCTGTTGCTGATACATTCCCTTCTCTATATAGATACAGTTCATGTATTGATGAAAAACCATGTTTGGAATGGGACCTTCATTTGCCAACTTAAGAAATGACCCTTCACAATTTTTCATGTACCAAGCTTTCTAACTAATTCAAAAGAGGCTTAACCACTTAAATGTAACCCCCCAAAAAAACCATGTTTTGGATCTTAGCCTAATGCTGAGTTGGCTGATAGAGCTGGCTACACCTTATTAGCATGAATCTTCTACCCAGCGTGCCCGGGCTTCGGAATCCCACTCCTGTTTCCCTTTCCCCCATGGAATTTTCTCATGCTCCATCTGCTGGTGGCTGCCATTTTCAAGCTGTTTCTTGTTTTCTTCTTTATATTTTGGAAAAGCAAAGATCTATGGCCCCCATGCCAGGCATCTTTAGAAATTTTGCTTCCTCATCCAGAATCCGGCTCTGCACCTAAAGTTTTTTGTTCTTTTTAAATGGTGTGAACATGTGTAGGTGTCACTGTAAATTGCTCTTTTTTAGGTTCTAAATGAGGCTTGAAAGCCTTCACTTGTGTCTACTTTGTTAGGTTATGTTCATAAAGGAACTTTGGTTGGCCGGATACTTTTCTCCCAAACCAATATCATTTTCGATTCATGTAGAAAATGGAAGGAAACTGATTACTGGTGTGGGGCTGAAAAGGGTAAAAATTGTATCCAGCACAATGCAGGAACTTTTTTACGCACTGCCCTAATAAGAAAGCTGAAAGGAACTAGAGTTCTGCTGAAAATCTGCCTCTTCCAGTTTAGGGTATATTACATAACTAGGCTGCTGGTTGTGCAGATCAGTCATCTTAACTCACCGATAATCGCAGGACAAACAGGAATCCACAAACCGGATTAGAGAATTGAGAAGGAAAATCAAGTGTAGGTTAATTAGACTCACAATGGAGAACAAAATCTTCTGAAGTCCTCAAAATCCGGCAAACACAGAAATAGAAAAAACTGGTTTAATCACTATTCACTAGTGTCCCTAAGGAGTCTTTTTAAAGAACCTGAAAATATTATTAAAATTTTCCCCTTCATCCATCCTAATCTCAGCCTTTTATTTCCATATAAAATAACTTTATAGACCCTAAATGAAAAAAAAAAAAAAAAAAAACAAAATACCATAAGACTGTAGATGATGGGTCCCTATGACTATGTTGATGGGATGTGGCCTGTGGAGTCCACCCAGAGCTGCATCGGGGTACATCCACATGCAACCTCAGTCTCATCGATGGAAATACAGCTCTAGTATCATTTTCCCTAGGAGCCACACTTCTTTTTTCCATTGACACAGTTATCTCAATTAATTCTGTGTAGGCCTGATATTTATCCTTCAGTATCTTGTTACAATTACTGAGATTATTCTCTTGGGCTTTGAATTTGTATTTTTCTGTTTGTAATTTCTATTTTGTAGTGACTATATATATATATATATATATATATATATATAGCCAAATGCTCAGCTGTGCACCAGCTCGCACGGAACTCGTGAGAACTTTTTGAGAACTCATCATACGTGATTAACTCCAAAATCTGTACAGTCCACGTGAAGTAGCACCTCATGAAACCCCCCAGTCCCAAATTTTACTTTGATCCAAAACTTTGGTGGGCCATGAAAAATGAAAACAGTTTCCTCCCTTGATTTGCATTTCTCTTTGCTATCGCCCACCATAATTTTAGATCAGGGTGAAAATTTGTTCGGATTAGATGCCCATGACACATGTGCAAAGGTGCGCACGTGAGCATCCCTATATATATATATGCTCACCTACGCACTTTTGCACACGTGTCATGGGCACAAAATCTGAATGGTCCACGTGGTGTGGTACCCCTTGAAACCTCACTAGCCCAACTTTCAGCTTGATCCAAAACTTTAGTGGGCCATAGCAAAGAGATGCAAATCAAGGGAGGAAACTGTTTCCTTTTGCCATGGCCCACCAGAGTTTTGTATCGGGCTGAAAGTTGGGCTTGTGAGGTTTCAAAGGGTGCCACATCATGTTGAACGTTCAGATTTTGTGCCCATGACATGTGTGCAAAGGTGCGCAGGTGAGCATTCCTCTATGTGTGTGTGTGTGTGTGTGTGTGTGTGTGTGTATTTGAAAAAATGATTTTATGTAGGGGCACACTCCAGTGATACCGGTAGATGTGAGGCAATGTGATGTATTCATACCATCCAACCGTCTATCTAACTAGTCAGCTCAGAAAACTCACAGGACCAAAAAATAGCTCAATCCAGAACTAAGATGGGCCATAACAAAGGGAAGGATCTGGTAGGGAATGCCCACCTTTGAATTTTACAAGGGCCCACCTGATTTGCAAAACAGTCTGAATTTTATCCTGACCCTTCATTTGTTTATTTGAACGGCCTTGATTATGTACACATAATATGGTCGGCTCCCCATGCTAATCATTGATGGATGTTCCCTCTCAATATGTTATGTCTTGTGGCCCATCTAAGTTTTGGATTGGGATGATCTTTAGGCTTTGGGGGTTTTCTGAGGGCGATGCATCTCATGGATGGGTTTGGATTCCATAAACACATCATTGGGCCCCACATCTGCCCAGTACCACCATAAGGTTAAATGCAAATTATCTTCATTTTACAAATGTGCCCCTAAGATGTTGCATGGGACACATCACCCGAGATTTAAATTTGATAGTGGCCTTGTAGTGGTACATGGCTTCTTTGAGCTATTAGTTGTTAACAAGTTTAATCTAAGAAACATGAATTTGCAGGATCATTGCATGTTATGCTCATATTGAACACCCCCCCTTTTTTTAATTTATATTTATACAGTTTTTTTTTTTTTTTCAATAGCTATTCCATAGATTGGTGAAGAAAATGTACAAGGCAATTTTCGGGCGGACCCATAAACAAAAGGGGGAACAGGCCCACCTATCATGTTCAAAATGCAGCAAAAAGGAAAACTAGCCTTCTCTCAAGTTTCCCAGGCCAACTCTATCCAGGAATAGGAGACCTGAAATGGGAGAGGGAAGCTCCGCCAGAGAATGGAAGAAACTGTGCGACTGGCCGCCACTACCCCTGCGGGCTAGAGCATTAGCCACGATGTTTGCCTCCCTAGGAGTATGGGATAGAACAACCTCCATGGTTAGCATGAGCGCTTTGATCCTGGCCCACCAGTACCCGAGGCCTATGGAGGAGAGGATTATTTGAGCAGTGTCCCAATCACAGAGTTGGAGTCGTTGGCCACCTCTACCTTGGTAAGACCCATGGAAGCACAATGGGAAAGACCCTCCCAGATCGCCCTAATCTCGGCCCGAGAGTTAGATCCAAAGCCATAATCGGACGAGAAAGCGAAAAGGAGGTTGCCCGTGCTGTTTCTACCCCCACCCCCACCCCCAGATGGGCCTGGGTTACCTAGAGACGAGTCATCCACAATGATTTTGACCCAGCTCATTGGCGGTCTAGCCCATTTGATGACGTGGACTTTATTCACATCCGCAACAACCCCTATGATCCCTAACGCAGAAAGGGCAGTGGCTGAGGATCTTTTGACCACCTTAGGGAGGGGGAGAGAAGGGCCGACAAGATTAATCCAGATTTTGACCCTACTAGTCACCTTGGCTGCGTTGATCGTTGAATCGTCAAAGCGAGTTGCGTATCTGGCCAACTAGATCTGCCAGAAAATGAAGTAGGGAGTGAGCCCCTTTAGGATTTGAAGACAGTCCGATGAACTAGCTAACGACCACCATCTAGTTGCCCTACCGGTCGCCGAGGCAGGGGACGTCGAGTGGATATTGAATAGGAGCTCAAAGTTATCCTATACCTTCCTAGCTATGGTCTCGGAGGAGAAAACATGATCAAGAGTTTCGACGTCGGGCGAAGATGGGAGGGTGCAGCAATCGCATTTTGATGCCAAGGAGATTCCTTTTGCTTGAGTTCTAACATCCACCGGGATTGCGCCGTGGATGATCTTCCAAGTGAAGAGAAATTTTCGGTGGGAGCTTAGGGTGACACACCCACTTAGCCCAAGCTTTCTTATCCCCTGACGGTCTGGAGTTAAGCCAAGCCGAGCTTACAGTGAAATCACCAGATGGAGAGTCAACCCAGATCTATTTGTCCTCCGAGGACAAGGTACAAATTCCCTCGTCAGCGACGTGGTCCAACACCACTTGGGGGAGGAGAATCCTAGAAGGAGCACTCAAGCCGAAAGGCCTAATCAGATCAGAAACTTTTTGGGGCTAAGGGGTTGGTGTCTGGAGGTTCCATTCCTTGAGGGCCCCTAGACCGGACCAGTTATCCTCCCAAAATCTGCAATCCCCTCAGCCGACGAGCCAACGGCTGCAAGCAGCTACAGCCGGAATTAATTTGCGGATGTTCTTCTACAGGGGTGAGACTCGGGCCATCAATAGAAAGGAGATCGGAGGAATATTTTTCCTTCATGAATGCAACCCAACAACTGTCCTTGCCCCTGAACCTGACTATCTATGCCATCTTCATCCTGAAAGCCTTCATAACACTGGTCAGGCTTTTCATTCCCAAATCGCCTTCTGATTTGGGGAGGGAGATATCCTTCCAACTCACCCAATGGCAGCGTTTCCGATTCCCGTCCCAGCCCTAGAAAAAGTCGAAGAAGGTTTTTTCCAGATTTTGAAGCATAGATGAAGGGACCTCCGTTGCTGCCATAATGGTTGATCAGCGTTAAACGACCAACTTGGGACAGAATTCTGCTTTTCCAGCCTGAAATTCTGAGTTGAATTTTCTCAAGCATCAATTGGAAATAAGAAATGCACGGTCTCCCCTTGTATATCGGGACTCTAAGGTAGGTAAACGGGGCAGGCCCCTTCATAAAACCCATGACCCTCTGGACAGACCTTGCACGCGATTCCGATTGAGAAGCAGATAGGATGAAGAAGCTCTTGTGGATGTTGATCTTCTGACCTGAGGCGTTTTGGTACTGGGAAAGGAATCTCGTAATCCATCTCAGAGAATCGAGGCTACCATTGGCAAAAAGAACCGTGTCATCTGCGAAGAGGAGGTAGGAGATCAACGGACAGCTCCTGCGAGTCATGAAAGGGCTGCAGAGGCCACTAGAGCTGTACACGAGTCGAGTCGAGTATCGCCCTACTCGTACTCGGCTCTACTCGGCGAACGAGCAGGGACTCCCTGCTCGTACTCTACTCGCCCGAGTACGAGCCGAGTACGAGTAGTAAACGAGTCGAGTCGAGTCCGAGTTTTCGAGGCGAGTTCGAGTACGAGTAAAAATTTAGGGAAAACACAAATATTAGGTTAATCCCAAATATATACTAAACAATTTCTATATTAACATATATTAAACAATTTCTAAAAATCAAAAATAAACCCACACATACCGGGCGAGCTGGGTAGGAACGACCGACAGCTGCGTGCAGGGCAGGGCGATGACAGACGACTGGACGAGTGGCAGGGAGGAGCTCCGTCACCGGACAGGGGCACCGGACAGGCCGCAGGAACGAGCGGACAGGGGATGGGCGTCTAGCACCGCCAGACAGTGGACGGGCGAGAGAGAGAGAGAGAGAGAGAGAGAGAGATGGAAGAAGAGGGACGACCGGACGGCGTTGGGAAAGGGAGGGGAGAAAGAGAGAGAGGGGGGTTTTTTTTTTTTAAAACGGCCGCTGGAGGAAAAAAGGGTTTCGAGCGGGTGCTTGAAAATGACCGGCGACTGGGTGAGTGAAGTAGGTTTTTTTTTTTTTTGCTTATATATATGAGTACGAGTCGAGTACCTCCAGACTCGTACACTACTTGTAATCTAAACGAGTAGATGAAACCCGCTCGTACTCGGCTCTAACTCAAACGAGTCGAGTAGAGCGAGTACTCGAGTCTTAGTCTGCTCGTGTACAGCTCTAAAGGCCACTAACTATCAGCTGACGAAAGCCTCTACTGAGAACCTCAACCGCAATAATGAAGAGACTTGGTGAGACAGGATCGCCCTGGTGGAGGCCTCTTGAGGATTTGAAGAAACCGCAAGGTTCACCCTTTATCGGTATTGAGAACCAGGAATTACACCAACAATTTTCAACCATTGCTTTTCATCTTGCTTCAAAACCGAACCTAGAGAGGACTACCTTAAGAAAGCCCCAGTCAAGCCTATCGTAGGCCTTTTCCATGTCCAGCTTGATAAGAATGTTCCCTCCTCTGACCTTCCGATCAATGTCGTGGAAGATTTCTTGCACGAGGGCGCTACTCTCCGCAATGGATCTTCCCTGGACAAAAGCCCCTTGTTCAACTGAAATGATTTTGGGAAGGATCTTAGAGAGCCTGTTAGCAATTAGTTTGGCAAAGATTTTATAAACACAATTGCAGAAGTTTATTGGACGGAAGTCAGAGAATTTATCCGGTGATGGGGATTTCAGGATCAGACAGATCAGAGTTGAAGTGAATGCCCTCGAGAGGGCTCCGCCTCTAAACAGGGAGCGCGCAACATCGAGGAGATCCTGGCCCACGATTTCCCAGCAACCAATAAAGAAGGCTCCCGAGAAGCCGTCCAGGCATGGAGCTCCGTCAGGAGGGAGCCCCTTAACAGCCGCAAGCACCTCATCCATCATCGAATCCTCCAACAATGCCTTGTTGTCCTCCTCCATGACGCTGGAAGGGATGACATTCAAGAGGTTCTCCAAATGGGGTGGATGATCAATTTCCATGAGAGATGAGAAGAACTGAACCGCTGCTTGCTTGATGGAAGCTTGATCCACCGCAACCCCCCCTCCCTCCAATTTGATCTCTTTGATAGCTGATCTTCTGACATGATCGGAGGCCAGGCTATGGAAGAACGACGTGTTCCGATCACCCTCATTGAGCCATTGATTCCTAGTTTTTTACTTCCAGAAGATTTCCTCGTTCTAGATTTACCAGTTTTTCCTTTGCTAGTTGCAGCTTGCGTTGGACTTCAGGATTATTAGAGCCTTGTGCTTCTATTTCAGCCCTGGCGAGATCCCCTTCCGTCATTTTCAGGTTGAGAAAGATATTACCTACAATCTCTTTGTTCCAGCTCCTCAACGCCTGTTTAAGATTTCTCAGTTTGTTTTGGAGAACCAGCATTGGCTCCCCCAGAATATCTGAAGTCCATGCCCTCCGAACTAGATCTTGAAAGGAATCATGTAAAAACCACATTCGTTGGAACCTAAAAGGCTTAGGAAAAGTTTTCAGCTGGGTTGGGGAGGAGAGGAGGAGAGGCGCGTGATCCAAGTTAAGTCTGGGCAAATGTGCCACCTAGAAAGACGGGAAAGTGTCCATCCATAAGTTATTGCAACAAACTCTATCTAGCCTGGCCCAGACCCTTGCTTGGCTACTTTGATTATTGCACCATGTGAATCTGCTACCTGTGAAGCCTGCGTCAATCAACCCTGCTCTGTTCAGGCCATCGACAAATTCAGACGAGCCGCGAGAGTCGAAAGATGTAGCCCCTCTTCTCTCCGAGAAGCTAAGAACCGCATTGAAATGACTAGAAACCACCCAAGGGATCGAGCAGCCCATCGCCAAATGGGCGAGTTCGTCCCACAGAGGCCTACACAGGATACTCGAGCATTTGGCATAAATGAATGAAGCTAAGGCTATAGAAGATCTACCCTGAGTCCCCACAACAACCATAAGCATTTGGTTTGAGGCTACGATCAGATCAATGGATAAGAGGGAAGTATGGAAAATCCACACTTTCCCTCCTTGGGTGGCATTTGATGTTGATGAGTGGTAGCCTAGCTTCAACCCAATGTAAACACGCTTGTTGTCCCTGAGCATTGGTTCCAGAATAGCGATGATAGTTGGCCTGAACTGTTTCGTGAGGCGCTTTAGAGTCCTAATGGTGGCCGCGTTTCCTACTCCACGAGCGTTCCAGTCTTCCAGATAAGAATGTTGTCCATGAAATGATTGCTCGCTTATCACACCCGGGCAATTCTGTTTTCTGAGCTCCCCATTCCAGCCTACTTCAAGACCTTCGATACCTGAGAGTGTGCAGAGGTTGTCTCGGACCTGACCTGGAATCAACATTTTGTTCTTGAGTCTTCTGCAATACCAGCGTTGCTTTGGACTTGTCCCTTTTGTTCTAGCCCCGCCCTCTCGGATAGGACTTCCTTGAGAGGGGGATAGAGTATCAACAACAGCTTGCGATTGAATTTGGTGGGTGGTGGCTCCCATATATAGCCTCGCAGAGGCGTGGGACCCCTCTGCAATAGTTGTGGAAGAAGAGAAATGTGGCCTTTGAGCTACCTCTCGAGGTACAGATGAGTCAGGGGTTAAAGGGATGGCTTTTGGACTGTGAGATCACAGTGGGGGTTGGGGGAGCGCTGGCAGGAGGTGATGGAAAAATGGGGAGAGGTCAACCAGGATTTGAGCATCTCTGCGCACCACATTCCTACCTAGAGAGCTGATAGGGTAGGAGTTCCCTGCCGTTGAATCGGTCTCATCCGAAGAATCCTCAAGGAATTTGCCTAATTTGAGAGGGTTGTGGCCTTCCGAGAGAGTCTTACGAACTCTCCTGGATCAATTCGGCAGCTTGAAGCCAGGTATATGATTTGCGAGTTGTGTTTCAGGGATAGAAGTCTCCATCATGGTGTCCTCAGATGGAGAGACAGAGATGTGGACAGGGGCGGGCGAGGCAGGGGTTCTGATGTGGTTTTCTAGAAAAATTGGGCAGGGCGGGGAGGAGTGTTGAGGGCACTTGAACACATTATAGAAAGGGGAGATACCTGGCTTAGATATACCCATTTGTGCTGCCGAAAGGGTGTGACCCATAGGAGCTTGGAGGGTGGTTATCTTGGGAGTCTCTTGGGCGTTTTCACAAACACCTTGAGGAGTATGGATAGGATCTGGGATATTTGCAGGACCTGGGGAGGAGGATTTCCTACAAGGGACGTTTGCATTTCCACAAACATCTTGAGGGAGTACTCTCCTAGCAATAGCTGGGGTATAATCACAAACATGTAACACGGGAGGATTCCCGATAACTTTTGGGGTAGGATTTGGAGTGATATCAAAACAAACGGTCTGAGGGGGGGCTGCAGGGGAGCTAGGAGGTTGGGAGAGGACTCCCAGGGGGGTGGGCTGGGTGGCGAAAAACCTTCTCCACCCACTGCCTAGTGGAGAGGTCAGTGAGTTTGGAGTAGTCTGGAGAGTTTCCAACTAGTGAACATCAAGACGTCTCCGGAACACCCCATATTGAGTACTCTCTACCAGCCACTACCAGTTTTCGCACTTTCTCAGTGTCTATCCCGGGCTGAAGGATGACCTTGACTCTAGCTCCGATTTGGACAAGACCTAGGGTGGAACACCTCTCAACCTCCACAACTTTCCCATAGGTCTTCCCCAATCCGACAAAAACCGATTCTAACCAGGCATGTGTCGGGATCAGTGTTTCAAATAGCGCCCATAGCGTAGCGGTAGCGTACGCTTCGTAGCGTAGCGTGGCCGTAGCGCTACGTAGCGTCCCAAATAGCGTAAATCCCCTGTAGCGTATGCTATAGGGGTCGTAGCGTACGCTACAGCTATGTAGCGCGTAGCGTCTGTAGCGTAAGCTACAATGTTTTTTTTTTTACTATTTTAATTTTTTTATTATTTTTCATGTTTTCTTTGTTTCTAATGTTGATAAATGTGACACTTGTATTGTACTTAATACTTTTTAACCTATGAAATTTTTATTTCTTTTCATAATTGTGACTTGTGGTTTCAATTAGACATTATTAATTAAAATGGTTTGCTTAGAAAGTTGTTGATATGATAATTATTTGATTTGGCTTATATATGTGGATTGTCTTTTTTTAAATGATAACTAATAACTTTTTTGAACATGCTTATAATTAATAAAATGAATCATCTTTTAGGCATTTTTATATTTTTTTTCCTTTTTTTTTCACTATTTATTATATTTGTACTATTTTTAAATTAAAAAATAGAAGTATCGTATAGCTTACGCTACACGCTACGTATTTACGCTACACGCTATAGAGGGTTGAGCGCTACGCATCACGCTACCGCTATTTAAAACACTGGTCGGGATTCAATACAAACAGATCCAGATACCATCTTTGGCGGACTCCATGCTTCGACTCTTGAAATACCCATCCTGGACTGCAGGGGATAGTTTGAATAAAACGAGATGAGCTCCATCCTGGTTTTGAAGAGAATGAGGAATTGATCTGAAGCTATTCGAGCAATGTCGATCGCAGAAGCAACATACCTGGATTCTGCTAGAGACTGAAATAGACGGATTAGGGTAACATCTGTCTACCGCATGGCCCACCAGGGCCAGCCCTAATTTTTTCAATTTCATCTCTACCTCCTTTCGATTCGCTGTGAACAAGAGATTACTGGGCATCGATATTACCTGTGTTGTGTTATCCAGAACCACGTTGCCCCCTAGCAGGCGATTTTGAAGAGGACGGAATGCGGCCTTCACTGCATGCAGGTAGGGTGCTTCAAGTGGGGAAGGTGAAATGAGGGTAGGGTGGGCCGTGGGCTGGGAGGCAGAGAGGCAGAGAGGCAGGGCTGGCTGGATTGACTGCCCTTCCTAGGGTTTGCAAGAGCAACGGTTATGAATGCAAAACCCCTAGGGCGATGAAGCTTGCCATCCCAGGGGATGAAGACATCCGAGATTTTCCCGTATTTACCGAAAATCCTGAGAAGTGTCAAAAGTGATGTTTCCGATGAAGAGAACGAGGATGCCCATATCACCCACGTATCAATTGTGCCTGAGTCACCAGCCATTGGCGTCGACACTGCAACAGAGTGTCTTCGCCATTCCTATCTGTCAAGCATAGGATAGAGAGTGGATGTTCTTCATTGCTTGAAAGTTCATCAGCTACTAAGCTTCCCAAATAGGTTTTGAGAAGCAACAGTCACTTGGTATTTGTAGCTGTATCCTTTTGTTGAGTTAGAAAGACTAGTTTTTCTTGTTACAGGCAAGAGGGAGACTAGTTTTTCTTTTTCTTTTTTTCTGTATTAACTGATTCCATTCACATGCAATCTTGAGTCCTAGTATAAACCCAAACCATATATGTATTTGATCTTTGTTTAAATAGCATTGGTGGGTGATGGTCGTCACTACAACATATGCTGATACCATTGTTTAAAAACTCAATTCGACTCGATATCCAGCCAGGTCAAGTTGACTTGATTTGATGTTTAAAATATTAACCTAGGATTAGTATTTCACTAGAATAATAGGAATATAAAAATAGTATTCAAAAAAATGCAAAACAATTGCTTGGCTTGCTGGTAGGAGTGTGATTTTGCTTGTTTGAGGTAGGGAGTTCGAATTGCACTGACTACACATTCTTTTTCTTCTTTTTTTTTTTCTTTTTTCTTTTTAAATTTTATTTTTAGTTTTAGTTTTAGTTTTAAAATGAATTCACTCGGTGAGTGACTTAGTTCGAGTAATGACAAGTTGTGTTGAGTCGACCGAGTAGGCGAGCCGGCTTGATGGGTCAGCCGGAGTCTGAACCGAGTCACTCTTGCCAGTGAGTTTTGTGGTGAATCGGCAAGTTTTGCAATGACTCAGCTCGATTTCTCGCTCGTTGAATTGACTCGACCGAGTTTCGAGTCGAGTGACCAAGTTTTCAGCTGTCTGATCCATTTGTTGGGCTAGAATCATTCCATTGAGTTGAAAATTTGAATGAACTGGAGTTGTCTCTCCTAAGGTCCCCATTTCCTGATCTTTGTGGGCATAACTTTCAGCTCTTCATCAAGCAGCTTGAATGTCTTCTGCAAGGAAAAGAAACCTCCATAAGGTTATACTCTCATTAGCCTCATCTTTTCCTTCTCATTGTTTAGTAATCAGCAGAACCTGGTGATTAAAATGTGAAAAAAGAAAACTCATTACCACTATCACATTGCACAGAAATTGGAAGGCTTCGTTCTCCAAGTGTTACTGATAAAATCTTTCTGATTTCAGTCATGACGAACTTTTGAAGAGAAGCCAAGAAGCATCGATTTCGAACTACCGTGAGATACTCAGTCACATGCAGGAATTCAATATTATCGTATGCCTTTGCATTTCATATTAATATGTTTTCCTGGCAGTTGTATTGTTCCTCAGATATGTTGCTTCTGGTGAAATACGCAGACGCTCTGATTTTTTTCAACCATTCATTGTTGAAAAGGGAACAGTAAATAAGGTGCGCACCATGCCACCATCTGGTTGATACCTTTTTACAATTAACCAGGAAAATTTACAAAAGAGTTGAGGTTTGGGGATATATTGCTAAAGTTGGCATCATTTTATCTCTGGGCCTAATATGGGACTTAAATATCTAATGGTTCGAGTGGATCTTCCATAGACATCATGGCGGTCCTGTCAAAATCAAGAGTGGTGTCCCATACAATTCTTTTTTTTCTAAATAATTTTTCTATTCTTTTCTTTTTTTCTTTTTTTTTTTCTAAATAATTTCTCTATGCAGTTGGAGAGGGACGTCGCACTTCTGGACTTGATTTTTTGCAGGGCCCACCGTGATGTTTATGCAAAGAGCCAAAAAAAGCAGGCTGACTTGTGATTTAGGTGGGTCACACCGAAGAAAACAGTTGGGAGAGAGATGTCCACCCTTGATTGTTACAAGGCCCATCGGGATGATTTTATGAAATCCACTCCAACCATTAGATCCCACACCAAAATTTAGGCCTGGGACCAGGCCCATCTATGATTCAGGCGTGCCATACCAAGGGAAATAGTTTGGAGGGCAATGCTTGCCCCATATATAGTCTCCAATCATGTGGTCCAGCTGAATCACGGATGGGGATATTTTTGGGACCTTAGCCTAAAATGAGGTGATGCGCCTGCTGGTTGGGGTGGATTTTACATAAACACCATTGTGGAGCCCACCCAAGCAGCCAGCCCATTTGCTCGCACACGACTCAACCGACTATTAACAAAATGTAACGGAAGGTAGTGGAATGATAATAATATCAATTAATGAGGTAACTTTTTGAAAAATGTGAATGTAAATTCCATATAATTAGGTTTTTTTTTTTTTTTGTAAAATTCCCTTCTTCTTCTTCTTATCATTATTATTAATTACTAGGATAGAGTTGGGGTCTTGGAGATTTGGGATAGAGGTGTAATGTTGTCATCTTTAAAGATTTTCCTAATCTAACTATGATTGGTTTTTCCATTTAAAAAATAAAAAATAAAATAAAACTTAACACGAGGTGGTTTTTTACCATATTTAGAAAATAGGTGGAAAACACATAAGGGAGGCTGTTTTGTGTCATTGGACCAAACACATTCCTAATCATATTGAGCTTGTCGGTTATACGCTTTCCTACTTGATCTCTCATTTTCTTGTGGTTCTGGCTATACTTTTGGTTTTTCCACCATTACTAGACATTGGCAGCTTACACATGGTGCAAATGCACATCCTGACAATCCAAACCAAAGACCCCATTGTTGAAGGGGCATACCTTTAAAACCACACTGATATGATGATCCTAACCGTCCAAGTGGCTAGTATCATATAGTCGGCTAGAAGTAAACTGTCAGGGTCCAAATTGAATGGGCGAAATGAGACAGTTAAGATCATATGATCACCATGATTTATTGTGACTGCGCTCTTGGTGCAGTTCTGTTTACTTCGGTGGAGAGCATGGGAGAAGAAAGTGACCACGTGCAAATGATTGCCTTGTCAGATGCACTAGGAGTGCCAATTCGCGTGGTCAACCTTGACAGCAGCTCATGCAAGGCCAGCAGTGTCAATGAAGCAAACCACCACGATTTCATCCCAGGCAGTGGTTCTAACCCAGTAAAACCAATCATCACATTGCTCTACCGGCCAGGCCACTACGACATTCTTTACCCCAAGCGACTCGCCTTGCCAAGTATGTGATTTTAGGAATTAACTATGTGGTCCTTGACCTGAGAACATGAATGCTATCCTGTTTTGAGTTCATAAAGTACTCTTATTGATCTAATGGGCCCCATCATCAATGGCCCATCCCCCCGAGAATCTCATTGGTGGAACATTCCTTCTTGTTTGTTGGTGGGCTGCAGATGACTGGGAATATATATATATATATATATTATATATATTAGCAATTATCTCATTTGATGACCGAAGGTGCGATATAATCAGATGACGACCAGGATTATCCAATCTCGGGGAGATGACGACCAGGTCATCCACGTGGTGCCCATTGGATCAAAGGCCTATATCACACTAATACACTGTTAGATTTCGATGGTTGGGCTTTATACTGAATGGAACTCTGGCCCGTAATCCTATAATGCAGGCTATTGATGCGGCAACAGCCCACGGATGGGACCATTGTACAGCAAAATCCATGGATGAATTCAACGGCGGTAACTACTTTTAGCTATGTTTTATTTGATACCAGATTTGGTTTCCAAATGTTGATGAGCTACTAGGTTGTTTCCAAATGTGAATGGGACGAACAGAGACAGCAGTTTTACATCTAATACATGATCACATGCATACCTGACCAATTCCTTTTGAAAGGTTGCCTTTATGGTTTCCATCAAATGCAGAGCATTGATCTGTTGGGTCCCACAATCGCTTGCTGCCAACATTGAAAGGTTAGGATTGTCCACTTTCTGAATAGATTCTTGAGACATGCTTAATCCATGGTGAGACCCAACAGACTAATGGCCCGGATAATTGATTTGTGGGTTGTCATTGTGCAGACATTGAAACAAGGTATATTGTGCAGATCCTTTGGTTGAGGATCCTGTAACAAGCTATAAACGAAACAAGGTTGTTTTGGTGGGCACTGTAATTGGATAGGTGGGGGCCCCATTGCAGTGATCCAGGCTGTTTATATGTTGGCCCTTTTCATGGTGTGGGCAGTGTCACAATCTTCTTCTCATCCAGATGAGTTCGGATGCAAGGAATCTGATGTTTGGATATGGAAATTGTAATGATTATGCAAATGATTATTTCCAACTTTACCATAGAAATGATTCTAAATTTAGGGATCCTATTCAAAATAGGAGCAAAAATCCTAGTTTCATTTGACAACATTACATTATATTTTGCATCGAGTAATTGTTATTATGGATAATGCTAATGATTATTTTGAAAAATCTATCCAAACATGCTCAAGATAGATTTGCAAAGGTTGAAACCCCGTGCACTTAATTTAGATAGCCAAATGTTTAGGCCTGATATGTTTGTAGAACATTTGAACAGTGTATTAGGTTGGGACCTTTGTCTGGTTGATTTGGTTGGCAAAATGATTAGAACAATCCATTACAAATCTATTGCATGAAGAAAATAGGGGTACCTCAGCAACATGTACCTACAGGGCCACCCCAAAAACTTTATACCCAAAACCTTTCAATTCGTGCATGGTCCGATGGGACTCACCTGGAAGGCACGTGGAGAAGATCCTAGCTATAGACATTTGCTCTTTCAGAACTACTGTACCACAACTTCCCGTACCTCACCATATTTCCCACTAACATGCCACTAGTGCACGAAATCAGTACCATGAAAACCATAGGCCACGCCATGATTATCATCCTGCTCAGCTGATCAATGGCGTGGATCACCAAACACAACAACGGATCTAACTTCCTTACCACTCCCACAGAAGGAAAACGGTATTAAATGAGGGTTGAATTGCAATTGGCCCAATGTAATACTAATGGAGTTCAATACCATTTAATCCTGCATTCCAAACAGGCCTTTAGGTTTCACCCTAGATCCATAAAACTGTTCAAGGCTTAAGCAGATCCCAGAGCCCAGACACCCAAACATTCCTCCTAGTCAAATCTGGATGCTTGGCAATCCAATTGCTCAATCTGGACTGTCCATTTAATTGACCAGCATGCAAAAATCACACTGATTTGAACATTCTAACCATCCGATGGGTAGCCTTTTTTAATGGAAAGTCACGATCATCTGCCCACTCGGTAATTTGGTCCCATCATGGATTGCCTTGTTTCTAACTAAATCAATTCTTCTCGGGCCATCACAACCATCCCATTCCTTCTTGGAATCGGATGGCTATTTCAAGGTAACCCCCATGAAATAAGCGTTGAATCTAATGGACAGTCCAGATCGGTGTGTAGGAACATACAAGTGTCCCAATCCTAACACTGGATTATTTCTCCAACAGAAAATAGTGAAAAAAAAAAAAAAAAAAAAAAAAAAAAAAAGAAAGAAAGAAAGAAAGACGAGACAAACACCTTCACATTAGTGGATAGGGCCCATCATCGCCCTCTTTTACTATTAGTACACAGCAAAACACATCAAAAACAAAAATTACAGTGAACAGAAACAAAGGAACAGCAAAAAAAAAAAAAAAAATTTAAAATTGTAAAGAAAATGAAGAGATAACCTTCTCTTTTTTTTTTTTTTCCAAAACCGCGCAGCATAAACATCACTCTCTCCCTTCGCTCAGAAACCACCTATACATTTTATTCCTCGAGACCGGCCAAAATCTCTGTATTTCACGCATTTGGTTCCGAAAAAAAACAAAACAGGAACTAAAAAGGCTTCTCCCCAAAAGAATCCATCAGGTCCCCATTTGCATTCAATCTGCGGCGTTATTTGGAATTATGAGGATATTTGTAGAGGAACCAGTGTGGGTGTGTGTTCTGGTTCTTCCCAGAGGTTAGTGGCGCTTGGAAAGTAGGGTCACTCCAAGCCTTTTGAAGAACCTGATGAAGAGTCTGTCCCGCTGTTAGATTCCTCCCCAATGGCTGAGGGAGGTGGGCTGCCTTGATGATGGTTCTCCTCGTTGCTGTTGGAACGGGTTCGGCCCGGCCTGGATCGGATGTTTAACCCCATTGGGAAAGGCTCCTGGAGAGACATTTGTAGCTTAGGATTGGATTCAATCTTGTTAGCAAAACCAATTCAACTCATGCGACGGACAGGAGAACAGTAATTGAGGCATTCATCAATGCAGTTTGTTGAGTCCATCAATTCCATCCATGTAGGGCCCCTGTTCTGGTGATCCAGACCATTGACCTGGATGGACGACCCCCAGGTGATGCCAAAAATCTCTCAAACTCGAAGATCCTATCAATCAGTGACCCATAAAAGACAGTTGTTACAGGAACCTTCTACATTCAACAAAAAGAAGGCTACTTAGTGACCAAAAGGGTTGGGATCTTTTGATTTGGGGCATCTTTGGGTAATAAACCATCATGGTGGGGTCCATCAGATCAATGTTCTGGGACAATGGGGCCCACATGGACATAATTGATAGCCTCAACAAAATGTATGCTTGCTGTGGCTCTGATCTAAATAATTCCCACAACTAAGTGGCTACAAAACATGGTCTAAGATACCATTGGAACAAACTCTATTACGGTATGAATTTCTTCTGACACATTCCCAATACGATGGAATGGTGTAACAGGATTCATGTAGCTGACCCCAATTAGTTGGGATAAGGCTTAGATGATGATGATGATGACAACATTCCGATATAATTGACCTTGGTACGATGTGGAATTTATGGGTGATGCATTCAAATACTATGTCTATATCAGGATGTAATGACGTGTTGTATCGTATTGCCTGATAAACTTATCATGATATATTCCCAAAAGTAAAAGATCCATTCTGGCATTCTGAACTACAATACAAGGGCTTGTATACCTGGTTGCCAGCATTTGGACCATCGGAGTGGAAAAGAATGGGGCGGCATCGTTTATCCTCATTCATCAAGCTTGAATTTTGGAAATGAGCAATGAGAGCAGCTTTCCCTTGGATCCGTGCATACGCGAGAGATGCCACCTTCTCACTGTTGAACTTCTCCCACTTCTTACCATTAAATGCCTGCACAGACAATTCACTTTCTTTAGCACAACTTCACATGAGAAGCTGACAAACTACAAGCAAATCCCATCTAGAAAATTGACAAATTGTGAATGGAACATGATATCTTGTGACTAGTCTACCATCAGTCCATACTGTGGGCCAAACCTGAAAGAATGGAACAATCTGCATAGGATCGATCATGTTGATAAAGGCATAGCCTACATTGCATTTGTTCTACAAAATATAAAAAGAACATTGCAAAACCTGAGTCAGAATCAATACCATAGAAACAGAAAAGATCACGACTACAAAATGAAAGTCTCATCTGGTTAAAAGTAACTCGCCTTAAAATCAATTGGCAAATAAATGAAATCATAGGTCCCTTGGTGATGCTCATCAATTGTGGCCAATAGCATCTTAGAAGTGTATCTGTAATCATGCCCAATTCAGAGTAAAATGATCAAGAAGAGAAAACAAACAAGAAAACACCGTGCATGTGAATCTTAAAATTGTCTTGTATCATGGATAGCATACAAATGAAATAAAGACGAGTTCAAATATGCCCTGTGCAGTTTGTTGGCCAAGCAAATTTCCAGATTGAACATCAAATATTTTCTCTGGAATAATAAAATACTAGTGATATAATAAATCTATAGTTACTCTTGCTTGGGTGGTAGACTCCCAGGAGTTTCAACACCCGGTCAAGGGTTCAAGTATCCATAGGTGGTGAAATTCCACTAGCGTGAGTGTGTGGGGTGTGTGTGCGTGTGTAAAAATTAAAAATAAAATAAAATCTATAGTAATACTAGGCTAAAAGGAGGTATGTAATAAAAATGGTTCAGGGTGGACCACATACTTGTTAGGGATGTTTTTAATCATGAGCGTTGTTCTAGCGTCTTCCCCATGCAATATGCGGGAAATATCAAGTTCATACTGTTTCCTGTCAGCCTGATTCAAACTCGCATCATTTCTCCGGCTCCTAATCCGCTCATTAGGAGCATCGAACAATGTTGGCATGGGAATCATGGGATCTCTGCTCGGGAACATGTGGGCCCTTTGCTGAGGGGAAGGTAAACCGACATTCGGAGAGGGAATTGAAGGGTCAATGCAGTTTCCACCAACATGAGGAAAAATGCTACGAGAGACAAGATCCAACGGATGGAATGTGGAGCTGCTGGAAAACCCCACACTTCCAATGGACCCAGGATGGAAAGCAGATGCCTCAGTTGGCTCCGCTGCATAGGCATGTTGCCTGTCCCAGAGAGAGGAATTGATGACAGGTGCAGATCCCACATGATGGTGGTGGGGGTGGTGTAAAGGCATGACCGTTTGCAGCATATGAGACGGTGCTCTGAGAAGACCATGCATTTGCTGCCCGGGATGAGCATGGATGCTGTTGACAAAAGATGGCGAGCTTGGCCACATCATGGGGCTTGGAGGATGATGATGGTGATATGAGTTAGAGTTGCTCCATGCATAATGATGTCCGTGGAGAGGGCAGCTTCCATTCCCACCAGCACTGAAAACTGCAAAAGATAGGGGCTGTTAGTTGCATAGCAAAGTCAGACCTGACCTCATTAATGGAAATGTCATCATACCAGAAATTCTTAGCTAAACCCCAAAAAAAAAAAAAAAAAAAAAAAAAAAAAAAAAAATCAATCTTGGCCATTCAAGAAGTGATCTCTCTCAACTTCAACCAGAGCAAACGTATTTGGGAGGAATTATAGGGTTGTGATGCATCAGGATGTGAGTAGCAACCTAATGTGCCCAGTTTGTATAAGTGTGGAACCCATAGTTTCGTGATTTGGATTGTTTTATCTTGATTCTTTTTTGGCAAAGCTATTTTTATGAAAAATCAAGGAAAGAGTATCGAAATACAGCCAAGTTCTACTATGGGCCCCACCGTAAATGGGGATGCAACGAAATTCTTTTAGATTGGATGGGTACTAGCCACACAATCTTTGACCTTCTTTTATCAGACTGATGTTGTCATATTCTATTTCTTAACCACATCATTTTAGGCACTGATAAGAATTGATAGGGCCATAGGTAGGAATGATTGGCAAACTAAGACTCTCAAAGCGGCCCCAAATAGCTAGGAGAAGCCTCTAATGATGGTGGTGGTGGTCTTCATAGGCAACCGGTTGAAGACCTAGGAAATATTTGATGCATCCCCAATCCAGTGGGCCAGTCAGATCAATCATCAGGGTCAATGAACCAAGGATACGACTTGTATGGGTATGGTGGTACTAGGACAGTATTCACATGCTGATGCATCAGGTCATAATTTCTCAGTTCTAATAAGGGTACAAAATGAAAGCACTACCAACCTTTGCACTTACCCCCTTTGTTAATGTCAAAGGAATGACTATTAGACCCACCCGAGCCCACCCTAAGGATGTGCCTATTAGCAATCCCTTCAGTTGGCCCAGAATTCATGCTTGCCGGCATGGCTGGGACACCATTGCTCACACCATCATGATGATATTCTGGAAGTGAATGAGGACGGAAATTTGGCACATGTTGAAAACCGGATTTCATCTGGTCCAGTGAATGTCTGTGCTCATCGAGGCCAGCCTGAGTGCCATGATTGCCAACAGATGCAACCCCAACAGGAGAGGACAAGCTGTGAAGAACGCTAGATGAGATCCCATGAAATGCACTTTCAATGAATGGGCTAATGGGTGGTCGGAGTGCAGAATGTAGACCATCGATAGCCCCATTATCAAGGCAACCGGATCTAATTGGCTCATGAGGGACTGGTCCTGGAAAAGATGCCATGCAGAATCAGATTTAAGAAATCAACAGTCTAATATAACATGCATTAGGACAGGGAGGAATGAAAGCACTTGACTGCATGAGTTTGAAGGTTTTCTGTGGCACACGTGCTGACATAGCACATGTTTGCGGGATAATAGACCATTGTGAACATGCCCCACCCTATAAAATCAGGGGTCTACTAATCAGGTAAACAAACCGTGCATACTGAATGTTGGACCATTCATCATATGTTTCCAGTTTCCATTTTCCTCATATATACATGCATGCTGCTGGAAGAGTGAAGTGACTTCATTTTGGCCAAGACATTTTCACATATGATGAACAGCTAAGATCTGGCAAAAGTGCCACGTCGGAACGTATGCTGGAAACCCTCAATCTCACACAAGTGAGTCCGAAAAGTAGGACTCAGGGAGGAGTAATAATCTACGAGGAACAAGCATATCACCATATCCTCCTGGTGGTGAGCTATTAGGAGGGCTAAATCCACCAGCTTCCTCCTGCTCCAACTCTGGAGAGAACTGCTGCATCAAGCTGCTAAAAACATTATCCCGTCAGAAATCTAATATCAACAAGTTAAATATGAAATACAAAAGGAAGTGCTACGAAACATAAAAAAGAAAGGTAATGACAAGAGGCAGTAAAATTAACATCACGCAAGCTGTTTCTATATTCCGATCTGTCCATGCTCGTGATAAGCTATGTCAACAAACAAACAGACCTAGATCTCCAATTCAAAAAGGAGAAAGAAAAGACATCCCAATGCACATCCATACAGAGTCATGAATTGGTAATAACAGCCACATCTGGAAATCAGGAACAAGTATCATTCTAAATTTCATATTTGGCTTCACACCATCTCAGAAGCACAACAACGGAACGAGGCTTATCAACCCAAATGTATCACTTTACCCATATCCAGGTTGATGGCGGCATTGCCAATGAATGCAAGATATGGAAATGCACACCATATAAGGCAATGGTGCAAGCAATTTCTCTTCATGAATGCATTTATCAAGAAACGTGTAGAGTTGGGTTTCCTCACAAAAGATGAACTAGTGCCCCTCAAATCGCATAGACGAAAGCATGATGATAGAACTTTAAACAAACGAAATCAATCCATGGATGAAATAACCTAAGCATATTTGAACTCAATAAGATGACATTGGTTCAGTGGTAAACAAGCTCTCAACTTTATCTCTGTCTGTAGCTATTAAATCCCATGATAAAGCATCTAAAATTCCCTTTAGCGGATCCAATTACTCATTTCCGACATTTGCAGATGTTTATCAATTGTGGAAGCCATACGGGCCAAATTGAGTACATGAGATCAACCAAATTAGAAAAAATTAAAATCATAAGGGTGCATTTGGGTGTTTCTATTCTCTGAGTCAGATTGGATACATTAGGTCCAAATCACTAACTGTTCTTATCTTGATATCGATTTGGGGCAGACAAGATGAAAAAAAAAAAGGGAACCTGCTTGTGGTGGTTTTTGTTTGTGCATTTCACAAACAAAAAAATTGGATTAGCTCTGCCACTAAAGGTGTGGAACCAATCACGACTTTGAGGCAAAGCTTCAAGAACATGGTGCAAAAACATGACGAAACAAGAAAGCATGCAAGTGTGTTTGGACAATACTACCGTCGTGCACCCCCTGGCCGGCTGGGCTCAAGCTTGATTTGCTTCCCGGCAATATCACTTCTGTTCAAAGCATGCAGAGCAGCTTCAGCAGCTCTAACATCATAAAACTCAATGAATTTGTGATGACGTTTATGTGGAGTTTCACGTATCTACACATCACAAATAAGAAATTAGTAATGTCAATAATACTCAAGAAAATTTTCCAAAGTGAAAGTGCAATATGGAAACATCGACAAGCCAGATCACCTCTTTAATTTCTCCGTAGACACCAAAAATCTGCCGAAGCTCATCATTTGAAACAGAAGAATCAAGATTGAATACCACGAGTGTTCCCTGGTTAATATCTTTGTCTGAAGGATTATCCTAGAAGTAAATAAAACCCACAGTCAATGACAACATCAACCTGAAAACTGCATAAGCATGTGTGGGTGTATATCCGCATACTAACAAAGCAGGGAGAAAAAGAAATGTTTGAAAGAAAAATCACAGTATATGAAATGAAAATGAAACCCAAGTACTAAAAGAACAATTGAAAAAAAAAATACACCCTAAACTGCCAATTGGAAAGAAATCAAGGATGTTCAACTGAGAAAGACGGAAGGCTAGGTGTGCCATACAATTGTATGACCCTCATTCTAAGAAGGCCCGCATTCATCACCATCAACAAATACAAAGGAAAGACTACAAGGGGCAGCACACTTTTTATGATGCCCAATAGCCGAATCACCCTCCACTATTAAGGACCCACTAAGATAACTGACAAAGATCTCCACTCCCCTTTTTAACAGCCAATAACTCCACCTTAATTGAGGAAATCATAGCCCAAGCACAGGAAAGCTGAATTTGGTACCCGATTTTTGTCTCTTAAAATTCCCCTAGTGCCCTTAAAGGACAGGGAGTTACCCAAAGAGCTCCTGTCAATGTCAAGCTTCCAATAGCCTTGGAGGAGCTGCCCTCCATATACTAGCTTTCAAGGCTACACGTTGGGATCATCGACTTCTCTGGACATGAATAAGGTCAGATTTTAGGAACACCTTCAAACTTGATGGCAACATAGCCCAAATTCCCCAAAGAGGCAAAGGCAACTTTTTGGAAAATACTCGGTCCATGCTTGAATAAGATCCGCCACCACACTTAGAGGAACCCAATCAATTTGGAAAAGACTGAAAAAAGAAGCTCAGATAGAGGAAGCCATATTGACATATGAAAAGATGATCAACCCATTATGCATCCTTTCAGCAGAAAAAGCACATATTCATTTTCCATTTTGAAGATTACCGGGTGTGTAGATCTTAGTGATAGTCACCGGCCAGAACAAATGCCTGGCCATGGGGGCTTTAGAGCTTCCAACAGACAAAGAGCTTCCTTCCCTCCCTCTCTCTCTCCAGTTCGTTTCTCTCTATCTGATCATTCCAGTTTTTTTTCATCCTTCACCCCTCCCTCTCTCCAGTTGTTTCTCTCTATCTGATCATTGCAGTTTTTTTTCATCTCTCTCTCTCTCTCTCTCTCTCTCTCTCTCTCTCTCTCTCTCTCTCACACACACACACACACACACACCCACCTCATAGCCCATATGCTGTCCATGTTTGCCACATTTACAGGTTTTTTTATTATTATGTGAGCAGCTGTTTTGTGGCCATGACATACAATGAAAACAGACTAATATTGAAAACTTACCATTCTCCAAGTGAACGTGTTCGTTTCACTCAAAGGGAAGATCTATGGTGTCAAAGTGGACCAAACACGTTAAAGAGAGGGGGGAGGGATAATGCAGTGGGCACAAATTCTCCACACCATCAAAGAGGAAAAGTCACTAAAATGGGCATTAAAGGACATGCTACAATGATATCATGGACGAACACCAATTGGAAATTGGAAGTTTTAAGCAAATAAGATTGCTTTAGATGCAGATACCCAAAATCAGAAGTATTGTTATTATTAGAAAACTATTAAAACATAATGGAAAAGATACAACCAATTTCTAATAAATACCAAATGTTCATCAAAATACGGAGTGGAGAGAAAAAGAGGAAGAAGAAGAAAAAGAAGCAAACCTTTGGAATTGAAAAATGTATGTCAAGTTTCCGACGCCTTAATGGCTTGTTTTGAAGTGCTCTCATCGCATTACGGGCCGCCCTTATATCATAGTAAGAAATCATGACGAAACCACGATGCTTGCAGGCAGTATAAAGCGTGCGAATATCTCCGTATTGCTGAACACACACACAATACAATCATCAAGATTCAGGAAACTCAAAGACCCGATAATACAAAAAAACAAATGAAATCCACTTACTACAAGTTATATAAATACCTCAAAAACCATCCTTAACTCAGAATCATCGACATTGCTATTAATATTTCTCACAAAAAGTGTTCTAGAAGGGTGTTCACCATAAGGGTGCTCTCCAGCAAATGGGCTATTTGACCCGCCTTGTTGACCATTAGGAATCCCCCCAATAAAATCGGAACTTCTGCTACCTCCATAGCAACTTAAACCATTATCTGCTTCTAGCTCCATCCCTCCTACACTGCTAAAGAGATCAAACTCGTCTCTGTCATCCCCAGTATTGGGTTGGGCAATGTACTCAAGTTCATCAATAATCCCAGAAAGCAAGTCGTCATCATCAGGAAGGAGGTCTCCAATGGTTTGGGCCTCAATTTCTTTGAGAGATTCATAAGGCTCATCTTCCTCAAATTGGGAGGTAATTGTGTCAACAGACTGACCGTATATGATGTCATTTGAAGATAATCTCACTGCACCATTGATATGCAAAGGGTCAATTAAGGTGAAAAGTCAACCAATCCGGTATGACTCTATGCAGCAAATAAGAACTTACACTTTTTCTTAAATATATCCGATAAGGAGCTTGAGAAGAGACCGTTCTCATATTGGGACCCATCCAAATCAACCTTGTTTCCTTCAACAAAATAGGATGCAGGCTGCATGTATAAATTTGAGTGTGATCCAATATCCCGGTTCATAACCTTCCATGAGGTCATGGAAAGACTCGATGTCCTCTCAGCATTCACCAAGTGTCGTTCCAGCAGCGATGAAGTATCTGACTTTTTCCTTGACACTAATGATATTCCTTCCATTCCTACTCCTGAATAAGAATCAAGAAAAAAGGCTCGCATTAGCTCAAGCCCTAGAAACAAAAACTGGATGAAAAAGAAGCCCATGAATTAAAAAGGGCAAAAGAAACTGAATACGCTGCACAATAATTTGGAAAGAAATCATCATTGTTATCATCTAAGTCTTATCCTAACTAGTTGGGGTTGGCTACACGAATCTTGTTCCACCATTACACTCTATCAAGGGCCATAAGCAAAACAAGCATTTTGACACATGAATCTGGGTTTCTAAGTACAGCTGGTTCCAAAACCAATACATGGGGTTGTATATAGGCACTATTATTGTCTGAACACATGTAAAAATAAAAAATAAAAAATTGATCAATTTAAGTTCTGAATTGGCAATTCATATGACCGAATATATGGCCTTAAGAATTTTTGGCAAAATAGGGTAAGAAAGTATGCTACAAACAGCTGGGGAGAAGGTAAACATCATAGTGACGATCTCATTCTCAGCAATTTCTCAGCCCAGAAATTTCACAGGAGATTTTCAAATTTTGAGGTGTAACTCAGGATATTATCAGGAAAATCTTGCCAAAAAATTTAAAAAATATGTATTGTAAATATATTTATTTTGACATATTTTTATATAACAAATTCTTTATGCGTTTTAGTCCTTTTTGCAATAATATCGTGATAAAGCCACGATGTTTTAAAATCTGCCAATATTTTGATTATCTCGCGACAAATACCGTTAAGTGGATTTTGTCGCGATATCGTTGTAAGATTTTCAAAATCTCAGTGACATTTGTCACACTGGGTATGATGATAATGATGATTATCAGCAATTCATATGAAAAATGCATCATATCACTCTGTCCAGAGACTAAGAAGTATTGGGTTCCATGGACCTTGTCAGACAGCACTTCAAACCATGCATGAATCCAGACATCCTCAAATGTCAAAAAGGCTCGAGCATAACCAAAATCCCGATTGGCCTAACCCAATCAATGGATGTCTTAATTCTTGCACACAAGTGACACCCAATTTATTGTGTCGAGCTCTCTCATGTAAATACCCACAAATTGGTACCTAACATCTTTTTCCCAGTATCTAAAGTTCTAAACACAATCTAATCAATGCATGTAAGGACTTTCCCAATACCCAAACATTATAGGCAAACTCTTTACCAGCAATATTGTCTACTACTGAAAGCTCTTTCTGTAAGTGAGTTACATCCAAACAGCTCCTAAGAGACAGTGACATAGATAAGGGATCAGCATGTGTCGACAAATTTACAACCACCGATCAAGAGCTGTGTGGGGATCACAAGAACAACTACAACTTGCTTTGGTTAATAACACTTCCCATAAGAAACTGGTCTATAGTTGCACGAAGCATGACATGAATCAGCAATAAATTCAAGTGCAGTAATAGACCCCACCAAGACGTGTTGCTTCTCCTGCTTGCACTAAAGTTTGAAACGCTCCCTTGCCACCAAGAGCCAAAGCTTTTGCTTGGGTGGCTATGGGAAACAAGATCCTAATGTTGGACAATTTAAGGAAGCGCAACATGGTTTTCCCTAAAATGCTCAATGTGCACAAAAGAGTTGGTGGACCACACACATGCAGCAAGAGAGGTTTGGAACTTCTTCATTTCTCAAGTTGAGGTCTATTGGTCCTTCAACAAATCAATTGGTGATGTTTTGCAGTATGGGCCATTTAAAGGAGGCTCTCTAGAATTATTATTATTTTTCGCCATGGGGCCTTTGGAAGGAAATAAATAGGAGAATCTTTGAGGAGAAAATTGCACATCAGTGGATTCCATAAAAAGATGAATCCTATCATGATCATCAAATGGCCAAGGTAGGAATTCAGAGGTGTCAAACGCATTCCATATAGACGTTCGATTGGGGATATTGTAAATAGTAATTAGCTTGGGCTTTGTGGGTCTGGGGCATTGGGATTCCCCTTGCTCTTGTTGGCCTTTTCGAGTGACAATAGGGTCACTTGTTGCATTGGCAATTGAGGGCTTTGTTTCCTCCTGCATTCTCTTTAATGAATCTCATCACTTTTCAAACAGAAGAGGAAGACCAAAGAAGATTCAGATGCAGATGCAAGGAAGCGACTGTTTCAAACTGTTAGGAAGTATAAACAGCTAGGAAACCGGAGCTGGAGCATGAATTGGTAGTACAATTCGAAGGAGCTGCACTTTGTTAGAAGGTCCATGTCACTAAGACTAAGCTCAAGGCACCTCCATTCCCCTCCAACAAATTACATGCAATCAGGGTTTGCAATCTTGATACCGCGTGGAGCCGATAGGAGATATATGGGGAATTGTAAAATTCCCATGTATCGACAAGAATAACGCATGTATCGTTGATATACAAGATATATCGCAAAATATCGCACTGTCCCTTAACAAATATTCCTCGATAGTGTTGATACATGCAATAAGTATTTGATGATATCAAGGCAGACTCTTCCGAAAAACTCGAAGAAAAAATAAATAAATAAATAAATATCTCCCAAAACTCCGTTTCCTCCCCAATTGTGGAATCCATTGTCATAGGATTTAGACAAGTTTTGAGTTGTTTGGAGGGAATCAAGGATTCGGTGGAAAAATTGCGATCGAAGAGCGAAAACAGGCCAGAACCCATTTTGTAGCATTTTTGTGATTTTGTTTGTTTTTACACAACTCTTTTGCTCAGATTCAGTAGAAATAAGTTAATAAATCATGATTAATACATATTTTGCATGCAAAATCATGGATTTGAAGTTTCGGTTTTCAAATTTGCAAAAAAGGAACATTTTGGAGAAAATCCAAAAAAATCTTCCGTTTTTACCCATTTAAATTGTAATTAGGTTCTATAAAAATAAATGGGAACTACTTGTAGGCCAATCTATGGATTGAAGACAGTTTCTTCAATTTTTCAAAAGAAGATTGTTTTTAACTAAAAATAGCGTGAATAATTAAAATATCAATTTTATTTTAAATTTTGCTAAGTATCTTTGCTTCTTTTTTGGCATTTCGATGTATTGTTCATGTTTGGAACTTGTATTGTATGAATTATGAATATATGAACTCTTTTTGAATATTAGGTGCATCACTTCTGTCAATTAGTGCATATTTGAGGAATCATATGCAATAGAAACTTATTATGCATACTTATTTTTTGTAATGTTTTGAGTCCTAAGTGTGTAATCATGTCTTTTGTAACACCTCCTAAAGTTTCATTGAAAAAATTCACCATTTTCCCAATGTTTAACCAATGTTAACCTCAAACACTTATACATTCCTCGACACACAATATTTCCTTTGCGATACCGATATGTTTCGGTATCCCAAGGGTGCAACACATGCATCGATACTAATACTGCAAACACTGCATGCAATAGATAAGAAATCGAATCCAAATTGGGAAATGCTAATTTTCTTATACTAGTAGGGGCTGATTTCAAAGCCAGGTTCACGAAATGACAAAAGCATATTTTAGAAGGCATTAGTTCCTAGTCAATTGTTCAATGAATATGAATATGTTTTGTAACGTGTCAATGGTTGTGCATATTTCAAATCTGGCAGAGCTTAGTTAAAGATGTCATAAAAGAAGATGAAGATACATACCCTGATGATCTGGCATGGACTCTGGCTTCCAAAACCCAATTTGTCTCTGCAAAACAAAAGAAAATATTGTGATTATGGTTTGCAAGCAAGGTTCCCTAAAGCGAGCATTTTCTGCTCCTTTATCTTCCATCTAATGTATACACATTGCCCAGGGTGATCGGGACCATTAATCTGGAGCACCACCATGTAGATCATAACCATAACGCAGTGTTCAGGGAAAACGAAACTATTGATCTAGAGGATGACCATGTAGATCATCAGTGAATAGCAGATGAACAATGTAGTACTTCATTTCAATGGGCAAAAAATGCACCAACAACTATGTGCATACAATCATAGTGATTTCAAGCTATGGTCCATCAACACGGCAGTCTGCAAGATCAACAGTCCTGATCACCCCAGACGAAGGAGAAGGAGAAGGAGAAGGAGAAGAATAAGAAATTTATAAATCAGACCCAAATGGCAAAATATTAAAAAAACAGAAAAATCCAAATTCCTGACACATGAGCATCATAAATTGAAATTTGATTCACACCTCGGTCGGAAAGCAGATTTCCTCAGAGAAGAAAGATGATGGCCCATACAAACCCCTTTGATCCATTACTTCAAATGGCATCCTTCGATTCCAATACAATAAACCCAAAGAGGGGAAGAAATAAAAAAGAAGACGCAGGTATTTTTCCCCACCGAACGACGCTCAAACAACCAAAATCTTTTCTCTGTTGAGCAAAAGAGCAAACATGGTCGCAAGAGAAAATACGATTCAGTACATAATCATCTCAAATGGATTACAAAATATTTCTAAATGAGAGAGATTCTGAATTTCTGAATTTCATCAAATTCCCTTCACAGAGAGAGATTGGCATTTTTGTCACATCCAAAAGAGGATGAAAAAAAAAAAAAAAACCAAGATTATTGGGAAATTCCCGCCCATGATCACCCAAAAAAGTCCAATTTCCCAAAATTCATCAATAAAGCAACCCAAAAATAATAATAAAAGGTTGCAAAAGCCCAAAATTCAAACATGGGATTGCAATAATTGCGTATTAAAAAAATCCAATTCCCAAAAACCAGAAGAAACCAACCGAAAAAAGATGGCAAAATCTTGAATTTCGAACATGGGATCACCCAAAAAACAGTTCCATATATCCAGGGAAAGAAAAAAAATCGATGCCAAAAAATTCAAAAGAGGATTGCCCGAAATTCCGACACAGGATTGCAGAGGGGAAAAAACCCAATTCCGAGAAAACCCCAATTAAGACAGAGAGAGAGAGAGAGAGAGAGAGAGAGAGAGAGAGAGAGAGAGAGAGAGAGAGAGAGAGAGAGAGAGAGAGATGTCCAAATTCAAAAATCTCAATGCCAAAATTTCAAAAGGTCAAACGCCTGAAATTCAAACAAAGGATTGAAGAGGGTAAAAAACAATTCCCAAATCCAAGCAGGGGGCGAGGGAGGGGTCCAAATTCGAACATGAGATCTCTGGAAAACCCCAAAATTTCAGAAAATTCAAATAAAAATCCACCAAAATTCCAGGAAAAGAAAAAACTCAACGCCCAAAAAATAAAAAGATTAAGCATCCAAAATTCAAACGCAGGATTGCAGAAAAAAAAAAAAAAAAATCCCAAATCCAACGAGAGAGAAATGTCCAAATTCGATCATTTGATCTCTAAAAACCCACAAATTCCAGAAAATTCAAACAAAAATAAACCGCAGGAAAAATCCCAAATTCAAACACCAAATCACCAAAAAAATCCCCAAAAATAATCACAAAATTAAAAAATATATATTCGGAACAAAAACACCAACAAAAAAAAAAGAAAAAAAAAAAAAAAAAAAAAAACCACATCTTCTCTGCAAATTTCCTATTTTAATGGAGAGAAAGCAAGCGCACTTAACCCCTTAAAACGAAATTTAAAATTTAAATTAAAAAATTAAAAAATTAAAAAATTAAAAAACGTATTATCATGAAAGATTAAAAAAACAAAAACAACAAAAAAAGGCTGATCTTCCCTCCAATTTTCCCATTTCAACAAAGAGAAAGCCAGGGGTGCGCACTTAACCCCTTAAAATGAAATTTAAAAAAATGAATGTATGATCATGAAAGATTACAAAAACAAAAACAAAACAAAAAAAAAAGGCAGATCTTCTCTGCAATTTCCCCATTTCAACAGAAAGAAAGCCAGGGGTGCGCAATTAACCCCCTAAAATGAAAAATAAAAATGAATGTAAGATCATGAAATCAAATTTTTTTATTTTTTATTTTTAAAAAAAAAAAGAATAAAAACAACAACGAGACAAAATCCCTTCAGAAAGCTACAAAATTACGAACATAGCACCTACCAGATCAAAACCACCGCCCCTCTTCCCCTCCGCTCTCTGCAATTCCTATTCCGACACAGAGAGAGAGAAGGATAGAGAAGGCGGTGTGCGCATTTAACCCCCTCCGATTCCGAATAGAATAGATTACGCCACAAGGCAAGCTAGATAGATAGAGAAAGAAAGAGAGAGATTGGGATCTGTGCCGTGCAAGAATCTCCAAAGCCGATTCCTTTTTTTTTCCTTTTTTTTTGTCTTTTTTTCTCTTTTTTAGTTATATCTGTTTCTCCTTCTCTGCATTGCAAGGAAGATTACAACACAGAGAAGAAGAAAGAAAGACAGAAAGAAATAATATTATTTTATTATTTTCTTCAATAATTCCGATATTTCGCCCGATACGAGGGAGGGTTTGGATTTCCGTTCCGAACCCTCTCTCGTTCGTAACAGACAGAGGCAGAAAGAGAGGAAAAGGAATAGAAAAAGAAGAGGAGAGAGGGAGAAGGAAAGAACCGGAAGTGAATTAGGTGCGACCCCGACCGTACCCATCATGGTGCGTCCCTTAACATGAGGCCCAAATTGATGCATATATTCTGTATCCATACCGTCCATCCGTTTTTGTAGATTAATTTATGATGATAATATATAAATTAAGAATAATAAAAAACTCATCTGGACCATACTCTAGGAAACAGTGGTGATTGAACAGTATGCCATTAAAACTTTCTTAAGTTATACTTTAATATTTTAGTAGTTTTTATTTTCCATCTAATCCGTTGTTAAGGTCACATAAGCCAGGATGAACGTAAAAATTAAATATCGGCTTGATCTAATACATTAGTGACCATTTAGTTTTGAATCACCACTGTTTCCTATGGTATGGTCCAACAGATAATTGTATTTACTTTATTTTTGGTATAATAGTAGAAAACAATCTGTAAAAACGTATGGATGGTGTGGATACAGAATATATACATCAAAGTGGGCCCCAATGTAAGGGCCGCACCGTCATGGGTGAGGCCAGGGTCTCACCTAATCTGCTCCCAAAATAACCAGACCGGGGAATGCTATTTGCACCGAAGAATACCTGGTAGATTCGCGCGTGTGTAACTTTTTCGGGAGTCGAATCTTACGCGTGTGAAAATTAAGAAAATTTTATATAAATAACTATTTATTCATTATTTAAACCGTGCATATGCTTGGAATAAAAAATCTGGATTTTTTATTGAATGGTGTGCTGAACTGTTTTTGTTATAAATGTGGACCGTTGGTTTTTTCCTTGATTTTGAGTAGAGATGGACCATATTATTAATATATAAGCCTATTTATTTGGATATGGAATGATATGAGTGGATTTGATCTCTCACACCCGCGCGAATGGCTGTTTCAAGAGGTGAGTGTTAAAAAAGTACACCCGCGCGAATGACTTGGTAGGATTAGTTTTATTCCATCTCGCGCCAAATACGAGTGCTTTTCACGTGCCGACTTCGCATGGGTGTGGGAGATCTGGGCTTTGAAGGCCCGCGATGAATGTTCCTTGCCTCGGGAATCTAGCTGATCCGCTGATTAGGTGGGCCCGAACTTGCACGAGAAATCGACGGTTGTAAGTGGATACCGCGAGTAAAGAGAGAGACCAATGAAAGTGCCGCATCTGGGGCGCGTGCAGATGTGCACGTGTTGGATCCCACGCTTGGCGTGGCCTGCGTCGTTAACCGAGATGGACGAAAAGAGGAAGAAACGGCGACGACGGCGTTAGCAAGTGGACGCGAGTGAGACGTTTACCGTTTTAACGGCGTTGGCTGCGGATGAGACACACCATACTCACCCAAGACGGTGCGGCCCATACGGTGGGGCCCGAATCGATGTATTTATTCTGCATCCACTCCGTCCATCTGTTTTTTCAGATAATTTTAGGCCGTTAAACAAAAATTAATAAGAACCAGTTATCAGTTGAACCATACTTTAGGAAAGAGTAGAGATTGACTATTAATGGGCTACATTAGTTTTGGATCAAGCTGATATTTGTTTTTACCCTTCATCCAGGCTCATGTGACCCTTATCAACAGATTGGATGGAAATTAACACTACTGAAACATTAATTTACGTCCTAAGATTTTTTTTTTATGGTAGGGCGTTCAATCACCACTGTTTCTTATAATGATCTATCTGATAATTGGATTTCCTTATTTTTTGAGATAATGTACTAAAATGATATGTAAAAATGGATGAACGGCGTGGATATAGACTACATACATCAATGTGGGCCACACGGTAAGAGCCGCACCGTCTTTGAGTGAGTCCGAGGTCTCACCTAATCCGCTCCCTACGGATGTGGGCTGCTTCGTGCCTGTAAGTGTACGGACAGCCAATGGGCGCGGAGCTTTGTTTTGGGGAAATATACGGTGATCGATCGGGCACTTGTCCCGTCCATGCAAATTCGACAAAAACTCTGTATGGCCCACCGTTGATGTGTGTCGCATCCACTCCGTCCATCCGTTTCTACAGCTCATATTAGATCTTGAGCCGAAAAATGAGGCAGATTCAAAATTCAAGCGGTACACTGCAAGAAATAGTGAGGATGCGGACACCAACCAATGAAATCTTCGTGGAGCCCACCGTGAAGTTTATATACCATCCAATCCGTTCATGAGGATAGACCAGCATCAACTTGTTTCAAGACTTTAGTAGGCCGCAAGAAGGTTTAGATCATTAGATCCTTCCTGTGGTGTGGTGGATTTGAGTCTACGATATTCCTGGTTTTTTATCTACGGTTCTAATATGAGCTGGATCAACGAATGGACGGAATGGATGTTGAAAGGACACCATGGTAGGCCCCACGGAGCTCTTTGTTGTACGGACTTCCCACATCAGGTATTGTACCCTCATCAAATGATCCTAACCGTCTGACAAGACCCGATTAAATCGCAAGCATTTGATGCGACCGTCTATTTTCATCAGAAGACCAGGGTCATTGGACCCGGTTTGTCTAGTGACGCGGCCACCAGCCAGGTGGCTAGTGGTCGGTGCTATGTGGACCCCACCATGATGTATGTGTTTTATCCACGCCGTCCATCCATTTTGAAAGATACTTTTAGGGACTGATCCCAAAAATGAAGTAGATCTAAATCTCAGCTGGACCACACCATGAGAAAACAGTAGTGATTGACCGTCCACCATTAAAAACCTCCTCGGGCCCACTGTAATGGTTATTTGACATATAACCTGTTGATTAGGTCATACGGACTTGGATTAAGGGAAAAAATATATCAGCTTGATCAAAAACTTTTGTGGCCCCAATAAGTTTTTAATGGTGGAGGTTCAATCAACACCGTGCGGTCCACTGGAGATTTGGATCAACCTCATTTTTGGGCTCATAGCATAAAATGATCTGGAACAATGGGTGGACGGTATGGATGAAACACATACATCATGGTGGGGCCCACAGATCACCGACCACTAGCCATTGGGTAGTGGCAGGGGAATTAGGGACGGGAGGGTGAGCGCCAGTTTCGACTAAACCAATGATTTTCTAATCTTCCATGTGGGCCCGATTTGCATGATCGTCGGTTGAATGGATTTTGGGTTTTTTTTTTATGATAACAGTCCAATCCATGAGATGGGACCACGTGGCCACGTGTGCAACGTCCAACGCCTGCAAGCTACAATTGAGTAATTCTCTGATGCTCTGCAAGAGTGTAATAGTTAATAATCATGCACTCAGGTGAAAATACCTGGATTATATTAATCTAAACCATAGAGATAGTAGTACCTACTTTAGATGCTTCATAGTCTGGAAATTATATTAAATTGGATAAATAAAATGAACGATTCATGACATATAATAGACGGTTAATGTGAAAATACCAATGGTCCAAATTTAATAAAATAGGTTTCACTATTCAGAAGTTTTAATTATGGGTGCACATTTAACTGATAGAACCGTGGAATCGGACCGGAACCGACCAAACGATCCGGTTTGGCCCGGTTCTAGAGTGCACTGGTTCCGGTTCCGGTTCTGGTTCCAAAAATCAAAGAACCGGTTACATCGGTTCGGTTCTCGGTTTGGGGTATGTAGAACCGAACCGAACCGTGAACCGATCCGTAAAACCAAATCGTGGATCCGATCTGTAGAACTGAACCGTGGAACCGAACCTGGAATCAAACTTGGAACCGAACCAAGAATCCTTTGATTGTTTCCATATTTGACTCATGATTAATGGTTTATATTGCATCATTTAATTATTTTCATAAATGTAATTTTGCATACCTTGTATAATATCTAAACCATTCATCAAATGGACCACAATATGGATGGACATGGGCTAGATAATAAAATAAAATATGCAATTGAACTGGATTATAAAAAGCCCAGAACCATGGAACCGATTCGAAACTGAACCGATTTTAGCAATTTCGTTCCGATTCGGTTCTAGGGTACCAACGGTCTGGTTTCAGTTCCGAATATCCTAAAACTGTTAGGAATGGCTCGGTTCCAGTTTCACCCTAGAACAGGACCAAACCGACCCGTGTGCACCCCTAGTTTTAATAGTTCAATTTTCCTCATTTTTTAATTATAGTCTACATACTCTAGGACCCACAATTTGGACGGTTTGCTTTGAGTCAGGCATGTGCCACGTATACAACGGCTCCTGGCCAGGATCGATGTTGGTGCACCGGAAATACAGAGTTCTGCCTTGCCGATCCAGGATTCTTGAACAAAAGCATTGCAGAGTATGGAAATCTATGCGCATGCACTGGTGCATTTCATATGAGGAACACAAAAGTAAAATCTGAACCGTCTAATTTATATTAAATGTACTACATATTCATAAACAATTATCTATTAAGTATTTTTAAATATTTTATTCAAATTTTTTTGCGGAATTCGAGATATCATTAACAGTTATTTTTATAGGAAACGATATAAAAATTATATTTATATAATCAGGTAATGTTTTAATACTATATAATTTTATTTCCATGATTCGGACGGTTTAAATAAGATATAAATGCTCAAAGATACCGTGTGCATGCGTACAGATGTCCATGCTACGCAAACGTATCAAACAACTGCTCGGAAAAGCTCAGTCGTTTGTTAGAAACGAGAACCTCATTCTCCGTAACTTACGGGATAGTTTTGGAAATGGATATGCTACTCCCCCTGCCACCAGCTCCTTGGCTGGTGGTCGGTGCTCTGTGGGCCTCACCATGATGTATGTGTTTCATCCATTCCGTTCATCCATTTTTACATATAATTTTATATCTTGATCCCAAAAATGAGAAGGATATAAATCTCAGGTGGACCGCAACATATGAAAACAATAGTTATTGGATATCCACCATTAAAATCCTCCTAAGGCCCATTATACTGTTTATTGGACATCCAATCTGTTGATTAGGTCATACAGGCCTAGATGAATAGAAAAAACAAAGATCGGCTTGATCCAAAACTTTTATGGCCCCCAAAATGTTTGTAATGGTAAACCCTCATTCAACACTGTTATCTGTAATGTGGTACACTTGAGATTTGAATATATCTCATTTTTCGACTCATACTGTAGAATGATCTGTAAAAATAGTTGGACGGCATGGATGAAACACATACATCACATACATCATGGTGGGGCCCACATAGCACCGACCACCAGCCATTGGCTGGTGTCAGGGGGAGTATCCAATCCGTTTCCTATTTAGTTACCCGCTCTGCCAGCGTCGTAATGGAGTGTGTGTTTGCCACTGTTTATTAGATTGTGCAACTCATCCACAATTCAAAAGGCATACTTGTAATCGATTTAGACCATCCAAATCATAGGATCTGTCGCGAAGGGAACGGATATCGAAGGTTACATCAGTAGGAAAATCCTCACCCTCTGATTTTGCACCATGAATTTGGGTGGACAGTGGCCGTCCTTTTAACCATCCATCATATGACCACCAATGGCTTGATTACGGTCGTGAATTACAACTATTTTCAGAATATGTTTAATTAGAATGGGCCCATTTACATCTATGATTACCATAGATAACTTGGTGACGTTCAATAAATGGTGCCAAACGCACATTTTAGCCGCACTATATTTTAGGCTGCAAAGGAATGATTCGTTATTACACAATGCTCGGGCGTACAAAACTGTTCGGGCTTTCATTCTGACAAGTGGGGTCAAATTTTCAGTGATCCTGACCGTTGATATTATGGAACCTACCATGTACTGTATACGTACCAAAATTCTTCCAAGTGTAAAAAACTACGCCTTTCAATGGGTGACCAACAAAGTAATCAACGGTTCCCATCCAACCAATAAAAGCCAAATACTCTGCAATAAAGATCTCAAAACTTGAAAATTTTTCTTTCATAACCATCCACTGTGGGTCCCCACCAAACCAACGGTTTGGATCACCGAACCACAGCCCCAGCGATACAAAGTAACAAACAAAGAGCCCATGCGTCGCGTAGTACCGTAGGAAATGATCCGATTGGAATATGGTCGATAGGAGATGAGATGTGTGGGGTGCAACCGGTTCTTTTGTCAGGCGATGAGATATAGTGGGCCCCACATCTCATAACTGTCCGTTGTGGATGTGGATCAGATCAGATGGTGATGGGCAACGTGATTGGCTGTTCCTGTTTCCCACGTGAATGCTTTTGAGCCTTTTCATGATAGACCACACACCATCCGGAAGCGGATTCGGTCGGTCGGGGTAACCGAGTTCGGTCAGGCCGTGACCGTGGGGCCCACCTTAATGTATGTGCTGTATATCAACACCATCCATCAGTTTTATTAGGATTTTAGAGCATGGTTCCAAAAATGAAACAGTTCCAAATCTCAGGTGGACCACACCACAATAGAAACATTGGTGATTGAACGTCCAGCATTTAAACTTTTCTAGGACCCACCGTAATGTTTATTTTCCATCCAACCTGTTGATAAAGTTACACAGAGCTAGATGAAGGGAAAACACAAATATCATCTTGATCCAAAATTTTGATCGCCCACAAAAAGTTTTTAATGGTCAATTGCCACTGTTTCCTGTGATATGGTCCACCTGTGATTTGGATCTGCTTGATTTTTGGTCCCATACCCCATAAAGATCTAAAATAACGGTTGGATGGAGTGGATATACAATAAATATATCAAGGTGGGCCCCACGGTCACGGACTGACCGAACTCGTATTATCCCGACTTGACCGAATCCGCTCCCACAGCGTACAGGGTGTCTGGCACTTTTTTCACGCTTAAAATGTAAGCTAGATTTCATCACGTGGCAAATGTGTACAAGATCCAAACCGATCATCAGTCAGCTCCACTTTTGGATGGATAGTACGCCAATGGTCAGAGTAACAGGACGATTCTCGCAATTCAATGGAGGGACTTCAGGGAGAGAAAATGGATGGTCGTAAAGAAGTCAACAAAAGGTCCTTTGACCGTCCATTTGTTAGTAGAAATTCCTCCAATCTAAAGGCTTTGGATTGTCCAATCGTGAGGGAGTTGATGACATGCAATAACCCAAGATTACACACAACCATAGCATTAAATAATGGTCTAACTTTAAAAAAATAATAATAATTTAATTCTTTTTTAACCATGTTTGGTTAAGCAATAAACCTAGAAATTATAAGAAATGGTTCTATAAGGTTGAGCGATGTGGGCCCCACCTTGCCGTGTGATGTACATCTATCTCATTAAATAGGATGCATCATTCGATGATGAGCCCTAGGATTAAAAAACAGGCCAATTCATGAATTAGGTGGGCCACACCATGACCAACAGTTGAGGGTGGATACTCGCCCATTGAAACCTTCCTGATTGTATATGGACCACAACCATAGCATTAAATAATTTTAGGCCATTCTAAAACTCAAGTGGGCACCACCAACTGCCTTTAAGTGTTTTAAGTATGATTTCTCATATTTTTAATTTTTCTAGCTCACCTAAGATCTAGATGCTGCTGATTTTTGGCACATCACATAATCTAGAGGGATTTTACCAAATGCACGGCATGGATGTCCACAACGGTGGGGCTCACAAAGATCAACATCATGAGAAGCTCCCATGAGGTCGACCTTATAATACTATTTTCCTGAAATTATTTTATATTTGTTTAATGTTTATGACCAATAATACATTTAAAAAGTTATTAATTTTTTAATCTTCCAATATTAGTTTTTCTTTTAACCATTTCTTATTTTATCTCTCTCCCTTAAAAGGGGTCCTAAGTTAATGGCATGTATTCTAAATGCATGAGTTACTTAACCGAGGAGAAAGACATTTGTAAGATAAAAAGAGATACATGTGAAGTTGGTTCACGCCCGGTTAGAAAAATTGATTGGACTTACATGTTAGACCCAACCTGGCACCCAAGCTAAACTAATTGGTCCAAACTTGAGTTGGGTTCGCCAAACCACCCAACCCGCTACAACCATACATGAGAAATGTGTAAATTAAGATTATATTATTTTGATTAAGATTATATTATTTAAATAGTCGAGCCACTATAGGTGGATTATAAACTAAATATATGAGAAATATGTTACTCAAATTAAGTAGTCTAAATAACCGGCACCACTTTATAAGGATTATAAACTATCATAAAAGTGTACATTATTTTAAAGATGCTAATATTTTTAATTCTAAAAGCGTGCTTACATTATTTTTCATACGGAGTTTAAAGACGTTCCATATTAACATATGGGTTTACTAAACATGATTAAAAATTTCTACATAACTATTATCTTACTTCTAATCCTTTTTGAAGTCATAACAAAAAAAAAAATCTTATATCCAACCTTACAATAGATCGGCCTCACCAATTTGCTCTGACTACCTAATCAAAATCAATATGCGACCAATGATCGAATTGACATACAATTGTGAACTACATAATGAGTGGAGCTACATAATTCTCACTACAAGTAACTTTCAATGGAACCCACCTTTTGCATGTCTTAGATGTTGTAAACAGATGCCTTAAATCTGTATGCAACCGCGCTGCTTAACCAGTCGAGGGACCGGTCGAGGGTCAGTTCAACCAGTGGAGACCCGCTCGACTCGAAGTCCAGTGTCTATGGGTTTTGTTATTCTATGTTGCTCGATCAGTCAAGGGGTTTACTCAACCGGTCGAGGGTCCGCTCAACCAGTCGAGGCCCTCCTTTAACCAGTCGAGGGTTACGTAGATAGTGCGCGGATTTTGCGCAGACTGCATAAATTCGAGGCAGTTTCACAGAGGTGCAGAAGAGGAGTTTCTTAAACTATAAATAGGGGTCCCTAGGGCTATTCTAAGGCATTCTAAGGCTTTCTAAAGAGGTTCCAAGGGTTCTTAAAATGATTTCAGGGTTTCTAAAGGGTGTAACAAGGGTGAGATTCAAGATTGTTTGAATCGAGTAAGTCCTCTCTCTTGTAATTTATCTTTTATAGTGGATTTCTGTTGCTTTGTGCCGTGGTTTTTTCCCGCAAGGGTTTTCCACGTTAAATCTTTGTGTTCTCTTGTGATTATCTGTTGCTCTTAGATTGCTATCCTAGATCTAAATATGTGTGATTCCACATCACAAATTCCTAACAAGTGGTATCAAAGCAATCGTTGGGGCACAGATCTAAATCTGAGGGATTAGTAATAATGGCGAGCACTAGGTATGATATTAATAAGTACTTAGGAAAAAATAATTTTGAGTTATAGAATATGAAGATAATCGATTCCTTAATTAAGCAAGGCGAAGATGGTGCTCTTAAGGAGCGAAAGTCTACTATAACTGATGATCATTGGAATACTCTTGATAAGAAGGCTTTCTCATCGATCTGTTTATGTCTCACGGATGAGGTTCTCTACAATGTCATGAGGGAGAAAACTGCGGCTAATTTATGGGCCAAGTTAGATAATGTCTATGCGAAAAAATCTTTTGAAAATCACCTACACTTGAAATGACAGTGGTATATCTTCAAGATGGCAGATGGTGGAGATCTGGAGGCTCACATCAGCAACTTTAATAAATTGGTTTGCAAATTGTTGGATATAGAGGAAGTGATAGAAGATGAAGAACAAGCATGTATGTTGCTGAATTCTCTTCCGGCGTCTTATGAGTCATTCAAGGACACAATGTGCTCCACGAATAAAACCCCGAGTGTCGACACTGCTATCTCAGCCCTTCAAGGGAAGGCTATGAGAAAGCTTAACGTCGACATGGAGATATCTTCTAATGTACTGCTTACAAGGGATAGAAATTCTGAACAAGCTACAAGTTCTATATCGAAATCTAAGGGCAAGGGCAAATGAAAGATAAAGTGCTGAAACTGTGAGATGGAAGGACATGTGAAGAAGAATTGTACAAATCTTAAATCTAAGAGAGAAGATTCTGAGGCTTCGTACAGAGAGACCAATGCTGCCACGTCAGATGGATCGAATGGATGTGATGGTGATATTTTATCTGTGTCTACGATCAGATTGTCATACGATGATCGTAAGGACAAGTGGATTCTAGACACAGGGGCATCTTTTCACATAACTCCTCATCGGAGTTGGTTTACCAGTTACAGGGAGTGCGATGGTGGACAAGTGTTTATGGGCAATGACATTGCCTATAATGCTGTGGCTATTCGTACGGTGCGCAGCAAGATGTTTGAAGGGACAGAGCGTACCCTGACTGATGTGAGGCACGTTCCTGACATGAAGAAGAATCTGATTTCTCTTGGTGTACTTGAGGCAATGGGCTGCAGGTTCACAGGTATTGATGGCGCTCTTAAGGTATCTAAAGGGGCAGAGGTAATCATGAAAGCGCAACGACTCGGTAACATGTACAGGTTGATTGGGAGCACTTCGAAAGGTGGAGCTGCAGTGGATGTAGCGGATTCCACCTCTGCTCGTGTGTGGCATGTTGGGCATGACCATATGAGTGGGCATGACAGGAAGGCTGAGACGCGCAGACAGGGATACAGAGCAAGTGGAGCAGCCACTTGTGAGAAGAATCACACAGCATAATCGCAGGATATCAACGAGGTACATGGACGACTCCAATATTGCAGAGGATTCGTCTTCTATTCAGACGGCTCTAGGTGAGCTTGGTGTTGAGAAGTGAAAGGTGACTATGGGCGATGTGATGGACTCATTGTACCAAATCGACACATGAGAGCTGGTGGAGCTTCTAATGGGCCGGGAAGCAGTTGGATGCAGGTGGATCTTCATGAGGATACAAGATAAATATAGGGCGAGGTTAGTAGCGAAGGGTTATGCTCAGAGAGAAGGGATCGACTTCTCAGATATATTCACGCCGATGATATAGCAGGTGTCTATTAGATCCGTGATTGGCGTTGGTTGGCCAATGTGATCTTGAGCTTGAAGGATGGATGTAGAGTTTGCACTTCTGCAAGAGAAATTGAAAGAGTAGATATACATGAAGCAATCAGAATAGTTCGAAGTTAAAGGGGCAGAGAAAAAAGTTTACAGGAGGTCGTTGCACGACCTGTCGCCTAGGCAAGTGGTTTGATTTCTTCATGGTGGGTCAGGTGTTGTATGTTGATGACATGTGGATCGCCAATTATGACATGTCTGAAATCAATGAACAGAAGGCTCGGTTAAGTAGGACACTCTGGATGAAGGATCGGGGGGCTGTAAAGATGGTTCTCGGCATTGAGACTGGAAGAGGGATAGGCTTTGGTTATCTCAGGTAGAATACCTTGGGTAGGTATTATCAAGTATGTCTTTTGGGAAAGCCGAATAGTGTTTTCTACATGTCTTTCCTCAAAGTTTTCCTCAAGACATGTCCCAAAACAAATGATAAAAAATAGGATATATCTCATGAGCCTTATTCGAATGCGGTTGACAGTGTATGTCATGGTCTGGATTAGACCAGTTATTTCACATGCTATTAATGTTGTAAGCAAATACCCTGACAAGCAACATTGGGTAGCGGTGAGATGGTAAGAAGACTACGTCTTTCCTTTTGAGAAAACAGGAGGGCACGCGGATTCTGATCGGGCAGACATGCTCACCTAGATTGTTCCTGTAAAGAAGTTCAAGTTCTGTGCAACTTCTATGTGCTTGGTGATGGCGGAAAAGAAGGACGGAGTGTGCACAAGAAGTTATGATATGATGCGGAGATAAGAGAAGAGGTCAAGAAGTTACACGGTTGAAGATTGAAGACATGATAGAGATTGTTGTAAACAGATGTCTTAAATCTGTATGCAACTGCGCTCCTCTTCCAGTCGAGGGTCCACTCGACCAGTCAAGACCTGCTTGACTCGAAGTTCGGTGTCTATGGGTTTTGTTATTCCGTGCTGCTCGACCAGTCGAGGGGTTTGCTCGACCGGTCAAGGGTCCGCTCGACTAGTTGAGGCCCTCCTTCGACTAGTCGCGGGTTACGCAGATAGTGCGCGGACTACGTAAATTTGAGGCGGTTTCGCAGAGGTACGAAAGAGGATGGTCAAATTTGATATGTAATATTTTTTTTCTTCATCTATCAAAGTAAACAGACGAGTGTAGGATGGACAAATCAACATAAAGAAAAGTCTTCATTTACATTTAAGATATACAAGAAGATGCCCATAATGACTTATACAAACCAATGTCTCTGAATTTAACAAGTACACGATTTACAAGAATTTAATGCATATAGAATAGTAGAAAGCATATAAATATAAGCCGCAACATCATGCAGCTCCTCCAGGCAAATACAGCCACGCATCTCTGGCGATCGTACCCTGCTTCTCATCAAGTCTGAACATACATATCACTAAAGCCACCTGTACTACCTGTACGGTTGTATATTTGATTGATGAGTGACCAACTCAATGTGAATTTTCCTCAAGATTACACACCGCCGCATTAGGTAAGAAATAGTATAAAACATCCAGACAACCAAAACATAGTAAATGTAGTTTTATTAGATGCATGAATGCAATCATTGACCCGGGTAAAACATCCATACGGTCTGTGCCCCAGGTAAAACATCCAGACGGGCATTAGAGTCGTCACCCAAGGATGTGACTGGTCATCAGCGCAACATTCGGCGTAATCGCATGGGCACGAAGATCCAAGTCATTATCATAAATTGAATGACTGGTCATAAGCGCAACATTCAGCGTAATTGCAGGGCAGAGTGATCCAAGTCATCGAAAATATGTCATGTATGCATGATTTGTCAGCTCATTATTAGTCCAATTACAACCAGTCGATTTAAGTAAGCTCACGGTTACTACGGGGAGCACATGACCCAGCGTAGGTCGACGGCTCGGACATAGTATCACATGACTACCATCCCCGGCCCATGAGGCTACTATCTTGGGATGTTTAATGGAAACCCGTCGAATAGTGGCCAATCATATTACAGTATATGGGGCTTACCATCGCATGGTTGCACAGTATAAAACATCGCACCCATATAGAGAAAATACCAGAACAAAGCCACATAGGGCGATATCAAACAAGTCGCATAAGGTAATTATCAAAATAGGCCTCATAAGACGAGTATCAAAACCATGTGATAAAAAACTATCCTTGAAAACCATTGGACATAACTACCCTAGATGGTAGGCCCACATCAATGATCCATTTAAACCACCACTCAATAACCAGTAAGTCGAAGGTCCATTTTAATCACAACCAGTTGGGTTACATCATAAGTATGGGTGTACATTTATAGGTGAGGGTTTCCCACTAATGTATCAGTTTAAAGTCCATAAGCAATATACAAGCATGAACAAAATATAGGATGAGCATTAAGCAGGCAATATAGCAATTCAATTTCCACCAGCTAACACATGTGATTATAAGAGAGAGATATCAATTATAATTTTTAATAAAAACTATAACTTGAGCTAATGAGAAGATGGAAAGCTCAAGGGGAAAAATCATCACCTTATACTTTGAATCACTTTCTAGTGTCGCTACGACACCCTTAGAGTCGAACCCTAACATGAATCATAAGATTGTGTGGTTAAATCAAAGTTGTACAAACTATCTATGGCCAATATTATAATCTAAGGTTTGGATCACTTAGGTTTAGGGTTTCACCCTAGAGTCTAGGTCTAGGCTTAGGTCTTGGGATTTGAACCTCTAGCTAATGTATAGTTAATTGAAATGTTAATTTAATAGTGATAAGATATTTATTAACATCAATGTTGCAGCTAATGTTAGCTAATGTAGCAATGATAATCTTCATGATGATATTAAATTGTACAAACTGCTATCAATGATAATATTCAAGCGTGATAGATAAAATGTTAATATTTAGTAACCATAAAATTTCTTATTTATTTATAATAATGAATATAGGCATGGATAATCTTCTAATAGTTAATCATGCTATATAATTGCAAATATCATACTAATACTAATGATAATAAATAAATATCAAGACTTATTATCTATGGTGACAAAATACTAATTGTCTAGTAACGCTAATAATACTAGTGTCATAACCAATGACAAAATAGGAGTACCATTAATAATGAAAATCATTATTATCAAGTTTCTGCAATAACTATTACTTAGCAAAATTATCCTACTAATGGTTAACCATACCTAATGTTGGAAATCCTTACAATAAGAGTGGTAACAACTAGGGTGCTCTACTATCAATGAGAGCATTTAGGAATGATAAGTAGATACTAGTGTCTCATTAATACAGCCCAATAGATGGTTGTCATGTTTGCTGGCGGGCCTGCTGAACCAAATGTGGCCCAGCAGCGACACAGGCCCGAGGTGAGCTGGTTGGACTGATTCTGGCCCAGCAGATAGGCCTTAAGTGCAGCCCACCACACTAAACGTGATGTGTCCCATAGAGATCTGCCTCACGTGCGGCCCATCATAGGTGCAGTGGGGCCCATTGAGATACGTGGTGTGGCCCACTGGGCTCCACCTCAAGTGTGGCCCATTTGATGCCATTTGAGCCTAGATTTTCAGGGATAGTTTCAGCCCATTTTGAGCTGGATTCGAGGCCCATCTGAAGGTGGTTTCTCAGCCCGAATCCCAGCCCGTTGGAGGCCACTTTCGGTTCAGATTAGGGCCTCACAGAAGGATGGTTTTCAATCCCGTTTTGGCCTAGCTGGAGACATTTTTCAGCTTGCCTTTGTGGTCCCTGACGTGGCTGGAACTCTCACAATACGCACCAACTGAGGGCTGGTTCCTCAGCCCAGTGGAGGCCCTCTTCAGTCCGTTCACAGTGCCGGTTTGGGAACCATTCTTGGCCTGACTGAGCAACGTCCTCAATCCAGATTGTTGGCCAATTGAAGGTCTGTTTCAGCTCAGTCCACGACCTGGAGGACAGTAGTGATCCCAGCCATGGTGGCCATGACTGGAAGAAAATGGAAGAGTCAGGGGGCAGGGCGTTACCTGGGCTGTCCACAATGGAAAGGTCATTGGCCTGGGGTCTCTTGCTTTCGTTTCCTTTCTCCATTTTTTTTTTCTCCTCCTTTCTTTCCTTTTCCTTCTTTCATTTCTCATTTTCTGCTGGAACCCCAGTAGCATTCGCACCAGACCCAGCCTAACTGGGACAGGCCCAACTCGAACTCGGCCCGGTTCGGGTCGCTTGGTGCAACGGTGCACCCACTCTCCATCTTTCTCTGTCTCTTTTTCTTCTTCCTTCATTTCATATTTTCTTCTTCTCTGGATAGACGCAAGTCCAATCCGACCAGGACCCATCATGAGTCGGAGCGACTTGGTGGTGCGTCTCATCTCTAAACGAGGAAGAAGCCTCGGGCAACAATGGTGGACATCTTCCCATTGCTTCTTTCTCCATTCTGACGACATGAAAGGGTTCTTAAGGATGTAATGGAGCTCAATGATGTGTTGGACCAAAGGTTTGAAGGGTTTTTGGTGGTGGGTTCGGACTTTAAAAGTTTCAGCCGTTTTCCTTCTCGAGCAGTTGTGGGAAGAGGAGATAAGGTGTGTTTGCTGGGAAGAGATGTTTTCTCCTCTTCTTGTAGGAAAACCTAACTCCCCTTGGCCGTTGGATCTTCAACGAGCGTCCCCGATTAAATCCGGTGGAAATCGGCTCTCAAATCTGCTGGCAGGAACCGAAACCGGCCCTGGTTTCGTTTGGAATGCCCTAGACAGTTGGACGGCTGAGATCTCCCCTAAATGGAAGGCTGAGATTGGAGGATCCCTCCTCCCACGCGGATCGCCGACAGGTTGTAGGGAAGACAATTTCCATTTCCGGAAACTGTGTTTGTAGGTCTGTTCTGTGGCCGAGATTGTGCGCACGCGAAAGTGATTCAATGACTGATATTAATAGGGATTGGTAGGACCCATACCCTGGAGATTATGAATGGTTTGGATCATGCACATGACCATGCCTGGTGGGCCAACAATCAAAGTAGACGGACGTGCGTCTGCTGCTGAAAACCGAAGAAAGAGAAAGAGTGTGTGTTTCTCTTTTTAAAGAGAAACTCGATCAGAGGTGTTTTAACCGGGCGACTCCATCCAATGCATGACGAGTGCATGCGTGATGTGTACACGCACTGCCTGTGGTGGGGCACACATATCGTTTTGATGAAATCCACACCGTCCATTCTCTATAGGGGGCCCAAGTTAGGGCCTCTGACCGGAAACCAGACGTATCCAATAATCTAGGTGGGCCATACTTTGAAATTTGTCCGTCTAGTTGACAGTTCCATACGATCTAGCGACCTGATAGGTTTCAAGTCTGATCCACACCGACCATTCAATCCATTGGTCCATGTAAGGCCATGAGTCCCAAGAACGAGGCTGTTCTATCATTTGAGTGGCTCTACAACTTGACGTTTTCATGCCTAACAAGGTGTTTGTGGGGCCCACAGGGGTATTTCAATAAATCCAGTCCACCCATTTGTTTAGCAATGTCAACTAGGGCGGGGAATTAGACATATGGCTGATCAAAAGGGTCAGATGGGCCATACTTTTAGGTCTTGGTGTCTGATTGTGGATTCTCATTGATCATATGGCCAGATCGAATTTAAGTCTGACCCTCAATGGTTATTAGGGCTTCTAGTCTAATCTAAATGGATCCTCAAGGGTTATCCTCATAATTAGATGGTCAAGTTGCATGATTAATGGATAATTTGACAGATGGGGTGTGAAGGACACGATGAATAGTGGATCTCGCGACTTTGATCTTTAAACTTACATTATATGATTTATTTATACTAAGTAGGGGTACGCCGAAATATCTTCACGATCAATGTTCTAAAAATAGGATTATTTATTTATTTATTTATTTAAGTACAGGGTCAATGTACTCGTGTTGAGGTGGTTAAATTGGCAGATTGATCTCATCAATTCTTATGACTGTGTAGTGAGTAGTCATAGTCCAAAATCAAATGGTTGAAAGGTCATTAGGGATCCAGGCCGGATTGAACTAAACTCCTAAAGGTCTTGTGGTCATAGTCAAAGTCAAATGGTCAAGATGGAGGGATTGAGGGCGACTGTTCGGGTAAGCTAGGTTAGCGTTCATACTGAGTTAGGTTATACGGTAACACCCGAGTACTGAAAGGTATGGGGTGTTACACTCGATGACCATCGCGGGAACCAAGCGCAGATAGTATCCAAAAACGCCCAATTTGAGCAGTGAGTTAAGTGTGTGAGAAACACAAATACCCTATAGAAATGTGCTGAAACTTAAGTGAATTAGGTCGTCCACTCTTACGTCAAGTTGAGGATTTCGAACCGTTGGTTCATAACCAAACTTCACACATAGAGAAAGGAAATTTCCCTGCACGCATCCATGTAACCCTGGTCCCGATTGAACCCGTATAACCATTGATCTGACACAGGCATCCCATAGCCGATCTATTTAATTATCCGATCGCACCGAAACTGGGTACTGGTGTCAATCCATGGATAGGGAGCCTACCCATGGCATAGATGAGTCGTGGGCCCTCCTAAGAGTCCCGTTAATCAGAAATAGTCACCCGTGGGGTATAAATATAGTACAAAGTGGCCCTCAGGCCATTTGTACATCGTATGGGGCTATAAATAGCTCTCAACTCACCTCCTTTCTCCCAAATACGAAATTTGCAAACCCTAAGGAGAGAGAAGAGAAAAGAGAAAAATAGAGTTTGGGAAATCGCTTCTAACTGTGGAAAATTGTAACACTCTGAATTTTCGCTATTTTTAAATTTCCAAAAAAATCCTTAAATTTTCTTTTTTTACTAGCCACATCATCACTTACTGACCCTCGACACTCGAGATGGGCTTATATGCGACTGGTACCGATAAAGAACTGTACAAATAGGATTGATCGACCGTAGAAGACCAACGAATCCGCCCGATCACTTAAACATCGAGCTTAGCCTCGGGATTTGTTCACGTAGGGTCCAATTCTAGCCGACCTATCACTGACTAATTGAAATGACCGTAACTAAATAAAGACATGCCAAAAGTTGTGACAACTAAGGGTCGGATCTTAATTAACAAACCAAACTGAGTTAATATCCTTTTAGCCTAAGAACCGACGGTTTAGAGTAATTATAATTGAATCTTTATTTCCACTGGTCGTGAATAGGTCACACTATGAACTTATCTAATCCAAACCCTAATAATTGTGCACAAGAAATCCTGACACATAATTCATTCTAGGAATTCCCTGATTTCCCGAACAAGCTTTAGATCGCTCGCTAGTGGGCCACTAATTCCAAAACTATAGAATAATGTCCGTCTTACTGGGTTCGACGTCCATCACGGGAGTCAGACTTGGGTAGTATCCAGAACCACTCAACTTGAGTCGAGGGTCGAGTGCATGAGAAGTGCAAATACCCTAAAGGAAGAAGCTGAAACTTAGGTGAATTGGGTCGTCTACTCTTATGCAAAGTTAAGAATTTCGGATCGTCGGTTTACGACCAAACTTCACACGTTGAGTAAGGATATTTCCCTGCTCATATTCGTATAGTCGCGGCCCCGATCGACCATCGGTGACCGTTGAACAGACTTCTAATTATATCTGTCGATCGACGCATCCAAATGATGGGCCGATCATGTCCATACGTAGATCATCATTAGGGCTAATTATCCTACGGTGTATATCAATATGTATACCCTATAGTGGGCCCTAGATATTAGAAAAACCTTCCTATAGGGCTAGTATAGTAAAAACTCAACCATTGGGGCCATTTACACCAAATCTGACACTATAAAAGGGTGGCCTCATTTGGGCACCCCCTTCTCCCATACGAATTTCATGCCCTACCTTGGGTGAAGGAGAAGAGAAAGAGAAAGAGAGATGGAGAGAATGAAGACAAAGATAAGGGAGAGAGTGTTCGTGTGAGTAAGGAAAATCTTGATGCTTGTAGGGTTGGTATTTCCTCAACCAAACTGATGCCTACTACAAAACCTCCACCAAATCCACCCATGCCAAGAATCGGAGGTAAGAATGATATATTTTTCCTTCAATTAAGCAACCTAGGGTAAATTTCTAGTCATTAATATTATTTTTCTTGATTTTGATTTAGGAATTGGTGGTTTTACCCAAATCCCCAAATCCTAAGATCTCAAAGAATAGAAATCTCCTCTTAAGGTGTAGACTATTATCCTTAGGTAGCCAAGTACCAATTTTAGGATAAATTTAATGATTGTGAATGTTAGAGTGATGCGCATGAGTGATTTAGGGAAGCTCTAGCTAAGAACCTACACGTTAGGTTCACCAACTTACTTGCAATGATGAATTTTTGTTTAATTAGTCTTCAACATGTTTGGGCATGAAATTGGTATTGCATGTTCTTCATCACATTTGATTTTTGCATATTCTTCCTTATAGCATGTATGATTGTATTATTTCTTGTTATATTTTTGTACTATGAGAGAGGTGTTGTCCTTGGACTCTTAAGTAATCCAACACCACACACACACGTCTAACTTGTGATATTAAGAGTAGTTGTATTCATTTTTATAACCTAAAATCTTATGCTAGATGTATTGTACGCATGATTCTACCTGTACTAGAAGATGAACTCATAATTGCTAGAAGTGTTATTGAATGCAACCCATTTTCTAGGTTGGTCAGAGAACCGAGATTTGTCAAGGTGGTTCTGTTGTTTAGACCATCTTGTGATTGGACTGACTGATTTGGGCGGATGCGAATGGGCGACAGTAGTGAGACTACATGGGCTGCTTATGCCCGATGTCGTGCGTTACGTGCTCGCCTGAACTTGGACGGTATAATCCACTGACTGACCAACCATATTTGTTAACCATGTCTACTCACGCCTGTATGGAACTTGAAACACTCCTCGCCCACTGACAACTGTTAGAAACAGATCCACTGTCTCGTGAGTCGGACATGGTGGAATGAGACACTGTGTACAAGCTGTTGGTCTCGCTGGGGTGACGAGCCTCCCCGTAGTGAATGCGAGCGATCCCGCTTCCCAGTACTCCCCACGTGCTTGCAATCGAGGGTGGGGACTCCGATGGGATGAAGGATCGCGGGGTCTTGGCCTTGCACGTCGAGGGGTCCTGACCTCGCAAATGGATGAGAGCATTGATATCATCGGGGTGTACCAGTTTTTTCAACCCACTAGATGAACGAAATTAACTAAAAACACGGCTAATACATTATTCACGCATCACATTAGCTAGGATTTGGCGACTCGGCAGTTGAGGGAGTGTTGGTCATGCGCGACCGTGAGATGAAGTCGCTCGAGGGAGTGTTGTGGATGAGTTCATGCATCATACATAACTCATACATACGCATTAACAAAGACTAGTTAGTGATTTATGAATTTATGTTTTTTATTAAATTCATCATGAAATTGTTATTTGATGTAACTTATGGCTAATGGTACCCACTGAGTTAGCTGCTCACTCTCAATCTGGGATGGTGTTTTAAAACACCAACCAGATACGCCATTAGATGCAGGTGAGGTGAAGCTTGACGAGCTGAGAGGGGTGAACATGGATGAGGAAGAGGAGTTTCCCTTCTTCCAGACTTTCGTTGGATCCTTTTAGTCTTAGTTCGGGCTACCGCAGGGTATGGGCCAGGGCTCTAGTCACTTTGGATCATGTATGGGTGGGACTAGTTCCCTATTTAGATGATTTTGGATTTGTGGTTTGGATATTTTTATATTTAGTGGCACTTAATATTGCTTTATGACTTACTTATGCTTCATGTCTTGTTAAACTCTTTATTGTTTATGAGATCATCCAAATGTAATTAAAATTTAAAACCCATTAAGGCACCCGTGGCACCTGGGAATTTTGGAGCCGAGTTCCTACACGGCCCCTGAAAACCCGGGGTGTTACAGAAATCATCTCCCATGGATCTACGGGCCTAACCACCGCCACATTTCGCTACCGAAACTCTTTCGACTGCGACTTAGGGTAAGGAATACTAACCCCTATAGTGATGTAGGTCCCCGAATAGTTTTTCTCCAACCTAGCTAACCCGTTTACTCGTTTAGGCGACCGACGTTCTTTCCTTGGAAACATAGTCCTAGGACCGAGTCCGAGTCGGGCGTGCTACCAGAAGGTGTGGACTATAAACGTTTAGGTTACGGTTTATCAATATTTTCATTATAGCTAATGATTGATGTTTGATATGGTTGCTACTGTAGAATCTCATGTTGTCTTAAATATGCCTATTTCTCTATGAAATAAATTGACATATTGCAAATGGTAGTTAACGTAGCCTATATGTTTGATAAAATGTCTAAATGAGAGATAGATAATGATTTGTGCTTGTTATGATTGTTAGGGTATGATTCTTTATTGTCATATGCATATGTATTTCTCTATGTAATAAATTGATAAAATGCAGTTAACGTAGTCTATGTGTTTGATGAAATGCCTAAATGAGAAATTCACCGGGATTGTTTATGGAATGCTGAGTTATATATTATGTGTGGGTGTTAGTAGGATTTGGATAGGAATGGGGCTACGATCGTAGTCCAGGCAATCGGTAAATGCCCATGTTTGGGTGGCCGGATTGGGCTGGCCACCTTAGGTAAAACTCGAAAGACACGAGTAGTACGTCGACGGTTGACAGTGGCTAGGCCAATAAGGGCGCTTATGCACTCCATGTTGATCATGTCAGCATGCGCTCATATTAAATCGAGCCTGCCTAAAGAACCGGTTGACCTATTGAATGTTTATTTTGTATGAACATGATTGTTTGAATCTAAGGTATCATCACCATTGTAAAGATCCACCTTTAACCATGGTATCATGATCCTCAAGACTCATGAACCAGGCATAGTGGTATGAGACACCGTATTCGTGCTGTCGGCCTACGCTGGGGTGACGAGCCTCCCCGTAGTGACTGCAAGCACCACTTCTTACAACTTGCCTATCGTATGTGTTTATCTAGGAGTGACGAACCTAGATAGATCAAGAACACAGGAGTAGGATCGCTGCGGTTGTCCGATGCCTAATGTTCGATTTGGATCGATATTAAAAAGGGAGGTATCCTAGCTTCCCCGAATTACTGAATGAATGAGCATAATTAATCACTTGGTTAACATGATCATGCATCACATTGCACTAGTTAGAATGTGGCGAAAAAGCATTGGAGTCACACGTTTGAGGAAGTGTCATCCATATGTGAAACAAGTGGTTAGAGTCGCGTGTTAAGGGAGTGTTGATGGGTGAAGGCATGCATCATTACGTAAACTCCATTCCCGCGTTAAAAAGAGTAGTTAGAAAGTGATTGTTTATTATTGCCTTATCATTACTACATTGATTGACTTGATAACATGTGTAACTTTTGCCTTATAGCACCACTGTGTTGATCACTCACTCTCACTCTAGGACGGTGTTTTAAAACACCAACCAAACGCTAATGTAGAGACATGTACAGTTGACGTTGATCCATTGGAGCAGGACTTCTTGGACTAGGAGGAGGATTTCTCCTACTTCCAGCTCTTGGGCGGACCGGTATAGGCCACGTGCCATCATACAAGGAACCCTAGGCATCTGGGCCTAGTTAGATGTTATATTTACGTTATACATTTTGTTTACTTTTGGGATTTCACGTGTATATATTAAACCCAACTGCGGACCCATACTCTGGAAGGAAACTTCGTAAAACATGTATATATATACGTTTTGAATTTACACATTTGCTTAATTACATTAAATCTGGAGTATGATGCACTATCTAATATAATTCCATGCATGCTTAATTAATCAACGTGAAAGAAATCAAAATATTATCTTCCACAAGACATAAGTGATGTTCGGAATCTCGGGAATAGAGCTTTTCTTGACCCTTGAAATTCAGGGCGTTACATAGGTATATTACTTCTTATTGAATAATGAGATGGTTTTGAAATTTTTGTGGGTTTGATTTTCATACTATGGTCTATCTGAGGATTCCATGATTGGATATAATTGATCAATAGACTAATAACATGTTTTGTGTGTCGATAGCCCAGGAAACTGGTAAATGCATCGTGGAAGTGAAGATGATGAGGGGTTACTTTGTGACTGTATTGTGCTCATTAAATAACATGTGACGCCCCGCAAATTGGCACCCGAGTATGGAGACTTCGATCCTCAGATATTGAGTATTGACTTAACAAAAAAATCCACGTGGATAGGTTCCTACGTGCTCATACAATCCGATTAATGTTCACCCATGAATAATAATCAGAGTAGCCTTGATCATCGACATCAAAAGTTGAGCAGATATAACAAATCTCATAAATATAGGGCTAACAATCAAATGTACAATTCCAATAGTAGTGATGGCTCGAAATGAAGATTATACAATCCACGATGAACATATAACAAATTCAACAGACAAAGCACACCCAGTCGAGGTGTAACATCCTGGATTTTCACTATTTTGGATTTTCAAAAATCCTTGGGATATATATATATATATATAATAACTTATAATATCACTTACTGACCGTTAGCAATCAATGTTAGTTTATACACGAATGGAACTAGTAAAAAACCGCACAAGTCCGATTAATCAACCGTAGGAAGCCAATGAATCCGCCCTGATCTTGGCTAATAGATCAAATGAACCCCATTACTCTTGTAGCCTAAAACCGACGGTTTAGAGTAATCATGACCAAATCTCCACTTTCACTAGTTATAAATAGGTCACATTATGAACATAGTTAATCCAAACACTAATCAGTGCCCATGAGAAATCTCACTACCAAATTCATTTCAGAAATACCCCGATTTTTCAAACAAGCTCTAGACCACTCATTGGTGGGCCACTAGTTCCAAAATTATACAGTAATGTCCGTCTTACTGGGCTCGACGTCCAACGCGGGAGTTAGACCTGGATAGTGTCCAGAACCGCTCAACTTGAACCGAAGGACGAGTGCATGAGAAGTACAAATACCCTAAAGAAAGGAGTTGAAACTTAGTGAATTGGGTCATCCACTCTTATGCAAAGTTGAGGATTTCGGATTGTCAGTTTGCGACCAAACTATACACGTGGAGTAAGAATATTTCCATGCTCATATCCGTATAGTCACGACCCCGATTGACTATCGGTGACCGATTGAACAGACTTTTAATTATATCTGTTGATCGACGCATCCAAATGGTGGGCCGATCATATCCATACGTAGATCATCATTAGGGCTAACTATCCTATGGTATAAATCAATGTATACACCCCATAGTGGGCCTTAGAGCTTAAAAAGACCCTCTCATAGGTCTAGTATAGTAAAAACCTAGCCCTTGGGGCCATTTACACCAAATCTGGTATTATAAAAGGGCCTCATTTGGGGCACCCCTCTCCCCATACGAATTTACCCTAGAGAAAGGAAAGAGAGAAGAGAGAAAATGGAGAAAGAAAAAAGGAAGAAAAGAGGAAAGGAGAGTGAAGAAGAGGGAAGGTAGGTCATAGCTCTAGTGGGGCCCAAAGAAACCAAATCTTGCAACTCCCTATCCCTTCTCCAAAGAAAACCCTCCACCACAATCACAAGGATCGCTCCGTTGATCATATAGGTAAACCCCTCACCTTTTTTTCTTGAAACCTTTGAGTTGAGAAAGGATTGACATGGAGTTCTAACATGCACGTGCTTGCTCTAGGGATTCCGACCGATCGACCCCCAAAATCCACACTCCTAGGTCGTTTCCAAGTCTTCAACGATCCATAGGTGTGGACTAGTATCCTTAGGTAGCCTAGCACCAACTATATTATGAGCCTAATGATTTTGATTGCTTGAATGATATATTTGAAAATTCTAAGAGAAAACCAAGAATTGTATGTTTTGTTTGGAATTGCACGGAATGGTACGTTTTGCTTAGTTCTCACATGATGTTTCTCTTGCCTCTCACATGATTTGCTACAATGGTTGATTATATGTTCATGTCTTGTTTGATTTTCTCATAAGGTATTGCTTTATAACATGTATAGTTCTTAAGTTCTTGTGTTATTGGTACTACGAAGTGTAGGAAGTGCTTAGCTTCCTCGCTAACCCACACAACACACTTGCACCCTTAGTTCACATCATGATTAGCTTTGCTTAGTAGAGAAATTTAAGATTCCGTGTTGGAAGATATGAATGCATGCTTCTACTTGTATTCGACGATAACCTTGATTGTGGCATGTTATGAAATTACCCTCAACCCTTGGGTTAGTCAGGAACATGAGGAGAGCGGAGGTGGTCCTGTTGGTAAGACTACCCTGAGGCTAAACCCATGAGTTTGGGCGAGTGTGGGTGGGCGACAGTAGTTAGACTACATGGGTCGCCTGTACCCGATGTCTTCTGTCGCGTGCTTGCCTGAACTTATGCGGTATAGCCTATTTACTGACCAATCTTGCCTGTTAACCTTCATTATTCACATATGTATGGAACCTGACACACCCTACAACCATTGCAGTCCATCGATAATCAAATTGAAATCGATCCACCGCCTCGTGAGTCGGGCATGGTGGAATGAGACACTGTGTCCGAGCTGTCGGCCTACGCTGGGGTGACGGGCCTCCCCGTAGTGATCGCGAGCGATCCCTTATTCTCGGCACTCCCCATGTGCTTGAAGTCGGGGATGAGAAACCTGACGGGATCAAGGATCGCGGGGTCTTGGCCTCACACGTTGGGGGGTCTTGGCCTCACAACCAGTTGAGGGCATTGATATGTGAGGTGTATCAGATTTCTCAATCTGCTGAATGAATGGACTTAACTAAGAACTCGGCTAACATGACCACATTACATTGCACTAGTTAGGGTGGCGACTCGGCAGTCGAGGTTGCTCTGAGGGAGTGTTGGTCATACGCGATCGTTAGATAAAGTCGCTCGAGAGAGTGTTGTGGTGAGGGCATGCATCATATCATCTGTCATGCATGAGCATTAATAAGATTAGTAACGTGTTTGTGAATGATTGTTTTTTATTAAGTTCATAATATAATTGATGTTTTTACAACTTAAGACTAATAACACCCACTGAGTTAATCATTCATTCCCACTATGTGACGATGTTTTTAAAACACCAACTAGACTCTTCCATAACTGCAGGTGACGAGGAGTTCGAGGAGCCTGTCGATGCGAGCTTAGACGAGGAGGACGAGCTGTCCTACTTTCAGTTGATGGCGGCTCCCATCGGCTTAACGGGTGGAATTTAGATCGTTGATTCGTGGACTCAATCTTATATTCATTTTGGACATAACATTTTTTTGTAATTTGTTG